>VWPW01021623.1:0-24777 GCA_013389825.1 Crypturellus undulatus | reverse complement strand
TATAGGCTTGGTTTTGCAGTGTGTTGCTGTTCACGCTGCATTGGGGCTCGTGCAGAACCGCGGGCGCCGCGGGGCAGTTTGGAGCCGGTCCTCGGCTCGCAGCCCGCTGCGGGACACGTGTCACTAGGGACAGCTTGTCCGCCAGGGATTGTGGTGTTGGGGGTCGAGGTGCCGGGAGGTCTGTGGGGCTNAGTGGCTTGTTACTGCTAATGATAAACTGGGGAGAGCTTTGGAGTTTAGGGTAGTAGCTATAGGCTTGGTTTTGCAGTGTGTTGCCTTTCACGCTGCATCGGGGCTCGTGCAGAACCGCGGGCGCCACGGGGCAGTTCGGAGCCGGTCCTCAGCTCGCAGCCCAACACGTGTCGCTAGGGACAGCTTGTCCTCCAGGGATTGTGGTGTTGGGGTTCGAGGTGCCGGGAGGTCTGTGGGGCTCGCGGTGGAGCCTGCACCGTCATAGCTCATGGCTGGTGCCTTCTTGCTTGGCACAAAGTTGTCACCTTTGCAGTGCGCTCCGCTGGGCCTGTCCTCCTGAGGGATGAATGATGGACAAGACTGTTTAATTTTCATCCTTATTAACATCGTATCTGTATCTATAGGCATCTGAAATATAGTTTTCTTTTCCCATGTCCTTTACTAGCTGTGGAACATAAGAATTGTGAACATTTGTGACTGGAGTGAAATAATGCTAAGGGTTATAGAGCGCAATTCCCTTAAACTTCAGTCTGTTGAATCACTCCATGGTTGAATATGTCGTCTCTGTAGGCCTGGGCTTTGGAAACCTTCCTGACGAAGGAGGCAGTGAAATACAGGAGAATAGCACGGTGCAAAATGAAGAAATGAAAATACAGTCGTGATGAGTTTTTGAAAGTATCAGGTTAACTTAAATAGGAACAAGAGTGGGGGAGCGGAAACACCTGGGGCAGAGCAACCCCCAAACTGTTTGTCAGAGTAAAGTGTCACGTCTGGCAAAGCAAAAACACCCCAGGAGGTGACACAGAGCAGTGTGTCTGCCAGAGCAATGTGTCTGGGAGGGCATCGGGATGTGCCCGTGCACCTGGTAGCGGCGGGCTGGGAAGTAGGACCTTCTGGTTTGCTTTTTGTTGCTCTGGGGGTTTCTTAGATGAGGGGGATTCTCAGTGCCCCTTCACTGCAGTTCACCAAACTGTAATTAGCTGGAATTGGAGCTGTGTGTTTTTAGGTCAGTGTGGCAGCCGCGCGCTTGGGACTCGCTTTGTGCTTCGCGTTCCTGGTGCTGAGCACCTCTGCACCCTGCGGATGCGGCTGGTGCATCCGCTGCCCAGGCACTGGGCGCAGACCAGTGAGTCCAGCCTACGCGAAGCTTCTTGGGGAAAAACCAGCCAGATTGCTGCCTGCTTTCATTTCCCCAGTACCCTGTGCATGTGCTGAAGAAGTGGTGCTGATGAGGACTAACTAGTTCCCAGAATGGCTGTACCATGATCCAGTCTGCCTTTAGAGCAGAAAATAATATCTTCAGGATTATGCAATCTCATTTCTGGAATATAAACCCCATGCAAAATGAAGCCAGTAAATAATAATGTTATCTTGGGAAAGCTTTTCCTGTTCAACTCCAACTTCTGCAGCTGCGGGACGTGGAGAGCGCCGAGTCTGCCGCTTCCATCGCGGCCCAACTGCAGCCCGGCGGCAGGTCGGAGCTTGTACCCACGGTGCAAACGTTGGTACATGTTTACTCCTTCTTGCTTTAGGTTGAGCAATCACCAGAAATGTTCCCATATAAGTTTATTTGCCCTGAAGTTTCTTATTAAGGAAGCACAGGTTTGATTATCCACTTCGAGGACAAAATTGCATATACTTTTTTTTTTTTTTTTTTTTTTAACTGTAATGCTCTGCACTATAACAGGTTATAAACCAAATTGCTATCCTGGTTAATGGCCGTCTTTTAATTTTACTTCCCGAGCATCAAAATATTTGTAAATTCTCCAATTTTGTCCCCCTACCATCAAAAAAAAAAGAAAAGGGGGGATTGGGTAA
Source organism: Crypturellus undulatus (assembly GCA_013389825.1). Classification (NCBI taxonomy): domain Eukaryota; kingdom Metazoa; phylum Chordata; class Aves; order Tinamiformes; family Tinamidae; genus Crypturellus; species Crypturellus undulatus. Next base: position 22,767 of record VWPW01021623.1, on the reverse strand, counting down.
CTTGGAATATCCAGGTTTTTGGTGGTAGGAAGTAACTGTTGGAACAATTTACCAAGCTATTTTTTAGTCTGGGGTTGAGATATCTTCCTGATATAATGGAAAATAAGATGACTGTAACTTGTTGTCTTGGTTTAAAAAACTTGTTTATAAAACTGCTTCTGGAGAACTTCTCTATTTTTATGTAAAATACTTTTAATACTTCTGAGTCCATGTGATGGATTGTCTTGCTGGTGCTAGTGACCTTTTTAACTACATCACTGTAAATGGCAAGATTGCAATTTATCATCTGAGCTGTCCATAAGGCAAGTTTCTTATGAAGTTTGCTCAGTTTGTGTTCAGCCCAAACCTGCAAAGAATGACTTTCCTGTCCTTCAATGAAACTAGATGTGTTTGGCTTTTTTTAGGAAGCTTTCAGTGTTCTCCATAAGTTTCATAAATAAATCAGTATCTACAAGTTGTAATACAGGGTAGAATTCCATACATCAAATCTGCATGTCCTAATTGTAGCATTATTCCTTCGTTAATCTTTTGCCATGTAAAAATCTGACCTCTTTCCAACTATTTTTGCAGTTTAGAATCACTGTTTTGATCATCCCTCAGGCCCCAGCTTTAGCAACCTCTATTCTAGGATGCCCAGAGTAACTTCTCACATTGATAATGCTACTGATTTACTTGCTGAAACTTTTTTTGGTCTCTGTCAAGTTGGTCTTAGTGATACTCAAGTGTTGCAATAGAGTGTTTTTTGGAGAGCAGATTTCTAAACCCCTTTATGGAGAATCGGAGAGGACCAGGAAAACTGGAAGTCAAGTTGTAGCTGAGGGATTAAGCCCCCTTTAAAGCCCCTTTTCTGCTGAAGCATCCGTCTACTTCAATTACAAATTGCCTCAATATCCAGGATGAAGAATGACGATGGAGAAGGCTGCTTGGGAAGGTAGATGCTGCCCCGTGCATGCAGGAGGACATGAAAGCAGCAGTTTGACCGTTTCTAAGATCAGACCTGCAACGTTGGTCCCTGGCCTTGCAGGGTGGCCTTAATGGCCCCCCATCAGTCACTTTCAGAGGCTGCCTTGGCCGCCCAGCCAAGAGCCTTCGCTGGAGGCACCAGTAAAGCAGCAACCTGCTGTCCTGGCAGCTCCGCTACTGCCGCCCTTCGGTCCTTGATGCTGTCACCAAGATGGATATTTATTAGTGTGTAAGTGGTACAAGTGGGTGCACGGTAAAGGCACCCTGACCAGCAGCTCAGCACCACCCTGCGCCTCTTCATTCCCCATCCTCGCCCGAGCCGCGCTCTCTGCGGTGCCGCTTCGCACCTCCAGCCTCCCCGGTTGCTTCCAGACGGGAAGGATGAAGCTCCGTGGACCCCAGCATCCCCGGGGCCCTTGGAAGGAGCCGCTGGGACGGCCGTGCAGCCTCCTGGCCTTCCCTCTCCTCCCAGCCGGGCCCTGTTTACGTCGCCGGATGCGCCGTTGCCACGGCAACGGGTTACTTTTCAAAGGGAACATCTTGTCATTATATTTAATCCACTGCAGCTGAAGAGGACTGAAATATTAAGTTGTTGTTGCTATGGATACTGCTTTGTTACATCAGTTTCTTTTGTGTCAGGTTTCATATTCGGCGCTGGCTCCTCTTTTCCCCCTTTTCCCGCAGAATAAACACCGAGCGCCTTTCCATTATTGCCGTAATTGCTTTCCACCAATATAATTGAGCTTAGACGTCTACAGAGCGGTTGAGTTTCCATAGCAAGAAATGTTCTTTCCATTTGCAACGCCTTCCTGGGGAGGTGGAAACTCTCTAAAAGGCGTTTGACAGACTGGGTGCCCTTGCAGAGCATCAGCTCGGCGCCTTTGACGTGGCTGAAAGGGCTTTCTGTCCCCTCCACAAATATTATTTAATCCATCCAGGTACTTCCTCTGGCCCGGGCACGTAACGGTAAATGAGTAATGAAAAGGTGCAGAGACCTGTTTTTCTCTTTACATTTAATTTACATTAAGAATAACATTTAAACAGCTTTATTGGTTCCCTGCAGCTAATTCCACACAGATGCAGTTAAGAGCATAAGTCCCAACCTGAGCTTTTCTCTCATCTTTGCAATTATTTATAGGGTGCGAGAGCATGTATTGCATTGATTCTTCAATAAAATGTTTTATTTGTCATGGACAGGGATGTTTTGAATGCAGTTTGTTCTATTTACCATTTATTAAAAGATTAATATTCACGCTAGGGCAGAGTTTTCGAGGTTTACTTAAACAGGGTTTTGAACAGTTATCAGCTCATATAACTTTTTTTAATGGAAAACCTGAAGAGGTTCTCCATTCCTTGCCGTATCAAATTCTGACAACTCCTGCTTCAAAAATATATCATAATATTTCACTTCAGCTCTGTAAATATCAAACTTATTTTCTCATTCAGTCATTTCTTCTGTAACTTGAAAACAAGAGGATAGTGTCAGGTCGTATCTTAGAGAAGTATCCATTAGAAGAGAGACATGTTGACATGTTCTCATTCTTTTTGGAGACTTTTGACACATTTATTGAGTGTAGATCTGCTTCCTAGGAAGGAAATGTTGTTTAGATGTTGGAAGGCAACAATTGGGTTCTTGCAAAACCCGTTTTTATTCCTGTCTGACAGGTCCTCCTGCTCTCTTCTCCTGGATAAAGTCCTTTCAGTGCCAATCAATTAAGTTATGCAACAACGATGCATAACTTCTTCAGAATTAGGAGCAAGATAAAGTTTAAATTGGTATAAGTTTGCAACATACTTGGAAATTTGAGATGGAAATGCTTATAAAAGTGCAAATGACCTGCTCAGCAAACCTCCAGCAAGCACAGTAGTCACCCCTGTAACTTGTAGTGATACCTTTGCAGTTTGACTTGTCTGTTGCTGGTTTAGCACAGGGCTAATGGGCTTGATTTTGTAAATGGATCTCCCTGTTTCTGCAACAGCAATTTGGAAAATTAATTCCAATTTGCTGTTGCCAAATTTAAGGCAATGTGCTTTGTTTTGGTTTTGGTGTGCACTTTCTCACCAGTGTGTTGAGACTCACTTAAATGTGAATCGAATCAATGAAATTCACTTCTTTTTCACCAAATATGACAGAGCATATTTTCTTGCTTTTAAATTTTCCATGCTTCTGTGATGCTCTCTGAGATCTTAGCAAATGAATAGCCCCAGAAATCATTCATTTAACTTTTTAACATTTGAGAGCTAATTTTGGATGTGATATCCAAAGTCACTTCACTGCTGTTTTTTCATTAACTGTTGAAATGGGCACTGAATAGAAAATTACTATATTTTGGCTAAAAATATTACTTTATCTGGCTAAAAAGACAGGTATTAGAGAGTGTTTCCCTGCATGGAGCAGGTTTCAAGCTGGTTGACTGGAGCAGAGAGCAGTTCAGAGCTCCAGAGGAGTGCAGGGACCCAAAGGGTCTCGATTAGAAGTCGGTGTCGTTGCACTTGGTGTATGGGATTTAAACAGCCAAAAAGGAGGGAGATGCCTGTCCTGATACCAGCAGCTGCTGTGGGGAGGACAAGTCCTGCCAGGGAATCACCTGCTTTTTGATTTAAGCTGCTTGGCCAGAGGCTCCTGGCGTGTCCCGTAGGTCTCTGGCATGGGCCATGTGTGCCGTTATACTCCTGATCCTGTTTACATAAATATATGTAAATATTTTTAGTGCATTCTTGCTTCTCTTCCACCTCCATTAGAAATGCAATGGTGAATCATGCAGAATTATCCTAAATGTTGTAATTCTTATTCTTTGCTCCTTTTTTTTTCCTCTTTCCCCACACTAGGAGGTTAAACAGTACCCAAGGTGAAATCAGAGTCGGACCCAGTCATCAGGTAAGTTGTTTTTTTTTTGTATTTTCATACCCAAAGGGCACATTTCAAACCACTTGATTTGTTGAAGGCCTGCATAGATGTTTATATGTTTTAAGGGAGGATACAGGGCTTTTAAGTGTGTTCATTTAATATAGTTGTCATTAATACAAGATGAGCTGTAAATTTGCCTTCCCTGTAATGGTAGTTTGGTGTCAGCTCTGCAATGTTGCACGTCCTGGTTGACCAGTCTTACCCTTGTTCTGTTCTAATTTTTGCATGTAAAATTGAGCTTGGGCAACCATGGTAGTTCAGCATAGGAGTCATTGGGACCGTTGTGTATTTGCCCATTCAATAATTGTCCTAGAATGAAGGTGCTCTTTATAAGTGGAGCAGTTTGGGGAGCCACTGTAATTTTGGAGCATTATAAAAATACCTTTTATGTCTCTGCTCTATGGAAGTAATTATATACCCATAGTATCTCATTTGTATTGTATTTTGCAGCAATTTTTAATTTAGATTTTCTTTTTACTTTGTGATCCTTTAAAGATAGGACAAGTTCAGATTTTAAAGATGGGGCAACCTCAGTTTTATGATTTGATGGCTTTGAGAACTGGGGCTAATAAACACTTGCACAGTTTGCCTGACGTCCTTGAGGATATTTTGTATTTAAAGGAAAAAAAGTTTTCGGTAATTAAACTTCGATGATTCTTTTCATTAGTCATGGTACAACTGCTGTAAATGGTACCTCCAAAGCAACTTTCATCTCAGATTCTCATCTAATATTTTGGCACATATTAGTCACTTGTGCTGTAAGGTATAATTACTGGGTACTTTTATGGAGAGAAAAAAATAGGTACAAAGGCGGCCCGCTAAATTAGGGTACGTTTAACTTTTGATTGCTCAATATTTGAAACTTCTATAGTGCTTTCACCTGCTGAGCATCCACGTTCCTGACAGGTATCCTTGCTAAGAGGGTATATTCTCCTCTTGTTAATTAATATAAGATGTAATCTTAGAAGATAGGGCAGCTCCTGCATTTTGGCCGAGGTAGGAGGGTTGAAGGTCCTTTTCCTTTGAGGTCTCATGCAGCCTGTGGAAGGGATGGCAATATCCCCATCCGCAGCTTTGCTGAGCTTGTTAATCCGCGTGTGGATTTGCTTCCCTCCACTTGCCTTGCTCAGCGTAGGGGATACGGAGCAGGTACAAAATAACCCCCCCAGATGCTGCTCTTGGCTTCTCTGGGATGGCAGTTGCCTTCCTCATCCTCAACCTGGACGTGCTCTGTAGAGTAAGGGGCTATTTCGTGGTTGCCCTGAGTACATGGATGCTTCAAACTACCAACTATAATAGCAGCTATGGACAGAAGCGAAGGTAAATGTCTTTTAGGATGATGCTTGTACTCAAAATTCTCAGATGTCTGAGGATGAGAGTGGTTCGTGGTCTCTGCTAGATGTTGTCCTAGGAGAACTTCTAACAAATTCATGACCTAAGCGTGTTCCTAGGGTACAGATGGATGAGTGCTAGTTACTAGCAAACCTAGCTCTCACAGAAATCTCAGCTTGAGAAGCTTTCTTCTTGGCTCTTTCTTGATGAAATTTCTCAGCTCTCAATGAGAATGTTGCTTATCCTTCACCGGAAGGGTTGCTCAATGACACACACGTTTTCCCAGGGAAGAAGTAAAATAAAGTACAGATTAAAGAGCAGAACATGAAAGACAGCTGAACCTGTGACTTGTAATTACTGGTTATGTATAAATGTTGCCTCTCAAATATGTTTAGTGTTGTAAGTATAGGAGGTAATTACAGGGCTTTTAAAAGCTGTTTCCGAAGAGGCTCTCAGCTATCTTATCCCCCTGCAGTAGGTGACTAAAGATGCTAATTAAGTCTCTAGATACAGTTCGATGCTCATCTGAGTTTGAACTCGGAGTTCTTTTACGGAGCGCTCTCACTTTCAGGAATTTTCTGTGGGGTTTTAATAATTTAGCGAGGGCTTCTTTGTAAACTGAATGTGTGGATTTTGGCTGCAGAATTGAAATGGGAGCACAACTCCTGAGATAGCCACGTTCTTGCCTCTTTGAGGGTAAACTGCCCCACGATATTTGACTTCTGTATAATACAGGACTACCCTAAACCAAGTAAAATGGTTTAATTCTAAGCTGTGATGCTTCTAGGGAGCTGACTAGGGTTTATATACAGAAGGGCTTTATACTGGTGACTGAACCTTCTTAGTTTCCCATAAACTTCTGAAATGTGGGTCAAATCCCTTCACGAGCTGTTGGCAAGGACCTGCTCCCAGCGAGATGGTAAATCCTAGGGAATGCAAACCTTAACCACGCTTGTCCCTACTTACTGTTCCTTTCTCCTAGGCTAAACTTCCCGACCTGCAGCCGTTCCCTTCCCCAGATGGAGACACTGTGACGCAGCAGGAGGAGCTGGTGTGGATGCCCGGAGTCAATGACTGCGACTTGCTCATGTACCTTAGGGCAGCCAGGTAATTAGAGCCAAGGCAGTCGCAACAACCTCAAAAATGCCCTTTAGAAAAAGGGGCAGATGCCTTTGTGCTGTGGTCACCGCTCCGTGCTCTCCCCCAGTCTAGCCTGGATGTCAGAGAGACGCTGAAACAGTCAGTTTGATACAAGGATGCTCTGGTTTGATGTCGGACCACCTCAGAGCATCTCCACTGGCTGCTTCTTTGGTATTGAAAATAAAAAGCCAGTAGCATGTGCTAGCACAAAGGTAAAAATATTGAGGGTGTTTTGGATAAAAGGGACAGTGACTGCAGTGAGGGAGTTAACCCAGAAAGCACAGGATTCCTGCAAGGACATAATATTTCTCTTTAATGAGCTGTAGGTTGTATTTGAGGTTCATAGAGACTCTTGGTATGCCTGGTAGGTTAATCAGAAAAAGAAATGCCAAGGGTCTGTACTAGTGGGTGTCGTAGCACTTTGGGAGTAAATAAGCACTTCTGGTTTGCAAAAAAATGCTCTGTATTATATATGTACATCAAACAGACTGAAGCATTTAAACTTGGGGTTTTATTCTTTTTCCTCCTCAAACTACAAAGGAGCATGGCAGCTTTTGCAGGCATGTGTGATGGAGGGTCCACAGAAGATGGTTGTGTCGCAGCCTCCCGTGATGACACTACACTTAATGCACTCAATACAGTAAGTATATGGAAGTACAGTATGGAAAAACAGCCTCTGCCTTTATTTCTTAGCTACTAAAGGCATATAGTGCCCATAAAATATTTAGCAGATAAAATAGGTTTGTGGAGTCACAGCATGGCTCTAGCGGTCGCCTAAGGTGTCATAACTTTACATCCATCTCCTATAAGTTATAAAAATTCCAAGCTGCAGAACTTCAGTGCCAAGTTATATATGGGGATGGCTGTTAAGAACAGAGCGAACGTCGTGCAGAGGAGGCAGCTCCAGTGAAACCTGCCAGCCTGAAAGGTCAGCGACTCCCCTGCCACCTCACTGACCATTGGGCTTCTCCTTCAGTCCCGCTAGCTTCTAGCTGCAGAAAAATAACAGTTATTTCATACAAGGAAAATCTGCTGCCACACTGCTCTCAGATGTGTAGTGTCATGTATATGGAAATAGCGCTCTGGATTTTTTCCCACACATGATCCGGTCTTCCTTATTATTTATTTTGATGCATGTATGATCAATTATCTCTTGCATAAACATAATATGTTTTTAAATNTCATGGATATGGAAATAGCGCTCTGGATTTTTTCCCACACATGATCCGGTCTTCCTTATTATTTATATTTTGATGCATGTATGACCAATTATCTCTTGCATAAACATATAATATATTTTTAAATATAACAGGATGAGCCCTTGTTTTAAAATCCAGAGGCATGTGAATGTTTCCTTACTTAAAATTCATGTATGTTTTACAGTTATGTCTATGTACTGTGAGTCTGTGTAATTTACTCTGGTTTCTTTTACACCAGTACTTTTGATACAGTCTTTTTGTTGCATTTGTTTTAAAATGCGGTAAGTTCTTACGTGAGGATTTTTTTTGCAAAACACTTAAGGGACAGACATTATAAAACTTGATTTTATACATATGAAAAAGAAAGTCTCCAGCTTCATCATTGTGTTTTTTTTGAGATAAAAAACAAATACTTCCATGCATGCACTGTTATCGCAGTGATAGTTCTTAAAATGTGATATAGGCAAACACACACAGTCAAGCTTTCATCAGTTGGTCTTCATATTAATTATTACTCTTATTTTCATGGTGTTTTCTTCCTACCCCATGGTTACAGCTTTGTCTTCTGAAAATGTTATNTCCAGCTTCATCATTGTGTTTTTTTTGAGATAAAAAACAAATACTTCCATGCATGCACTGTTATCGCAGTGATAGTTCTTAAAATGTGATATAGGCAAACACACACAGTCAAGCTTTCATCAGTTGGTCTTCATATTAATTATTACTCTTATTTTCATGGTGTTTTCTTTTCTTCCTCCTCTTACCCCATGGTTACAGCTTTGTCTTCAGAAAATGTTATGTGGGGAGGATTTGGCATGGTTCATGCAGCCTGGTAAGGATTTCCCTGGCCATCCGCTACGTGTTGAGGAGCGGCTTAGGGGGGTTTTGACACTACTGTAATTCTGAAAATTTCCATGGGCTCTCCGAACTGGTGCTTCTGTGACCTTGTTCGCTTCTGAAAACAAAGCACATGACCACTGAAGAGATGCTTTAAAGCACCCTCGTTCCCCGTGTGTAATGTCCTTGGCACAGCTCTCAAATGTTCGGATCGGCACAACCGAGGAAGTGGGAACATCTGAAATCACTCCTAGAGCTGGAAGACTCGCAGTGCTCTGCCCTTAGTTAAAATTTAAGGATGTGCTCTTCAAAGTTAGAGGCCGGGAAAGAAACTCTTTCTTCTTAAAACCCCACCTGTGTGGGGCAAGCTGATGCCCCTGTGCCCTGTGGCAAGCTGCTGAATATTGCAGCTGCCTCGGATCCCTCCATGCTCTGCATGTGCTTTCCATTCATAATGCAAGAAATGGAGCTGCGTGGAACCAGCTGAGCGAGCTGCTCTGGCTGCTGCACGTCCTGGCACCACAGTCCTTTTGGGTTCCCAACCCTGCTGGATGTGGCAGACAAGCATCCATGGAGGGGGTGCTTGTGTAAGGGGTTCTTCCCCTGCTATCTTCTGACTTAGCACCATAGGGATGACGTTAGGAATTCTCCGAATTCATGGCTATGTGCTTGGCAGAAGAGTGAGAGGAACCTTCCGGGATATTGGGAGGTTATATTTAGAATTTAGGTGTACAAAGGCAGGAAGACTTGGTAAGGTGAAGGCCTGTCACAAGAGGTGAAGCTGGTGAGCTCTGCAGATTAGACTTGTCAAAAGAAGTGCTTAATACTACTATTTAATATTACAACAGTAACTTCAGAGAACAACAATGTCTGGAAAATGCATTTAAAAAACAGGTCCAGAAATTGTTCCCTGGTTGGTGGTAGGAGACTAGTTTCCTATATCTGCCTATCCATGGAAAAATCTCAACATGGTAAAAATTGACCATAAACCAACTGACCGCAGTTGCTGCTGCTGACAAGAACAGTTGAACAAGGGTTTGGGGGTAAGTTTTGATACAGAAGGTTCCTCTCCCTTTCCACTCCTTTCCTTTTCTCCCCCAGACCTCTGATTTAAGATCAGACCTGTTTTAAACCCCTTTTTGCCCTTTGGCTAATACAAAACTGGGAACTTGCAACTTCTCATTGGTCCTTTACTGCCTTAGACCCCNAAGAACAGTTGAACAAGGGTTTGGGGGTAAGTTTTGATACAGAAGGTTCCTCTCCCTTTCCACTCCATTTCTTTTCTCCTCCAGAGCTCTGATTTAAGATCAGACCTGTTTTAGACTCCTTTTTGCCCTCTGCATTAATACAAAACCAGGAACTTGCAACTTCTCGTTTGTCCTTTATTGCGTTAGACCCCTTCGTGGTACTCAGGGCTTCCAGAGGGCTTTCCTTCAAGTCAGAGAGGAGTTAAATTCCCACTTGGGTCACGTTTTGCAGAGCGCTACGGGATGCTTGGTTTGCAGGATTCCACCTTGCCCCTTGCTGTGGATCAGGATGCTCATCCCGAGCATCATCACCTTGGAAAACCCAGCCTGGCCTGGCTGGTCCTGCAGCGCCGCCCTCCTTCGCGGGGCTGGGGGATATTCGGCATTAATACAAGAACGTGGTGTCAGTTATATAAAACAGCAGACCCTGGAAAAGAAATCAGAAATGACAGTGTGCGAGCTCTGTCCGTAAGAGTGGATCTCCGAGGTTTTGTCATTTTGATGAGCATATTATTTTTGCTTGGGAAATCAAAGAGCCAGCGACTCTGTTTATCCTCACAGAGTCAGAAAATGCCACGGCTTCAGCCTGCAATATGGAAGAAAGAGGAAACAACTGCACTTTTCTTGACTAATAACATTATTCTGACTTCTCCTAAGTCACTATTACATGGGAACGTGTCATTACGAGTGGCAAATCTGACAGTGTAATATCAGTTTATGGAAATTCAGTTTTAAGAAAGATGTCACCCAGACAAATTATTCCCTGTTTTAACTTGCCCTTAGACCAGATTTTCTTGTTCATTAACTACAAAGTTGAAAGCATCAGAAAACTATTTAAATACACACTAGCGTTTCTTATTACTAGTTTTCCTTTTGTATGAGTCTTCATTAGCAGCAGCTCTCATGGTTCAAACGAGGTAGCCCAGCACTTGAGGGGCCATTGCTCTCTGCTTGGGCTTGTTGGAAGATGAAGCCACTTCTGGTGCATTAAGATGGTTTTGCCCCTGAATTTTCTCTCATGCTTATCCTTGCAGTTAGGAAAGAAAACTTTCTGTGCTTTAGTTATTAGACAATTCAATATTTAGGAAATCTTTCTAGAGAAGTTGTTGAAAAAGGCAGATAAAAACGACCAAAGCCATGACTGCCATTGCTGCTTCTTGCAGTTGTTCTTGCAATATGCAAAGGATTTGGTTTTCTGCATGTTTTGTAAAATGCTGCTGCAAGTTTTATGCCTTTTCTTTCTTTTTGCAAGTTCCTGTGCCCAGCAGTGACACTGCTGCTGTTTGCACCCGTGACAGCAGCTGGCAGAGCTGGCTCTGCCCAGGCTCTGCATTTAGTAACTGCTTTGAGCCCTGTCACTCTGCATTTGGCTGGACCTTGGCAAATCCAGAGGTTGAAAATGGATGCAGCCAAAGCATCGTCTCCTCTAACCTGCATCATTAGCATCTAGATTGTGTTATTGTCATTAGAGTTATATAGAAGCTTAAACTACATTAGACAATAGTGAGGAGAGGGGAAGATAAGTGTTTTATTCCCTAAAGCAATGGGGCCAAGAATTATTTCTCAAGCTGAAATATTTCCACTGAAATATCTTGGTTGACAGCAGTGAAAACAGATTCTTTTGGTTCATTTGTATTACTTGAAGCTTAAAATCTTGCAATATTGGCAGAGTCTTCATGTTTGGTAGGTTGGGCTTTACGTGGTTTGTCATGGCCAGTCGTAGTTCAGCAGAAGTGCCAGAACTTGAACTGGAGAATTCCCAAATTCTGGCATTGGGATTATAAATCCTGGATGTGTCTGCGTCCCCAGGAAAGATTATTCTGGCTGAACATTCCCTTCTGTGTTTATTGGCTTTCCTGGGTAGATTGCGAAGCAGTTCAGCAATACTTTGTCACAGTGTAGTAGCAATTTTTCCTTAGACAAAAAGCCTCTGGAATCTAACAGTGTTCTTAATGGACTGCAATTATTTAATATTGTAGTAGGAATGCAGCCTAACCCAGATGGGCTTTTCAATGGAGATCGTAATGACTGTAATTGCAAAAGGATGCCTTGCTGAAGCAGAAGCTGCCAGATGCAATGCCATTCTGCTCTAAAAAGGTCACAGTAAAAGGGACATTTAAATTAAGTTATAAATTACAATTGAAGAACAATATTTTGATGAGCGAGACCAGAGATGTCAGAGCTGCGAGATGTAATTCATGGGTTCATTACGGAACAGGGGTGCCTGACAGCTGAGCCGTGCCAAAAGGAGGATTTATTTGCAACCTCACGCAGCCAGAAAACGGCAGCGCAGCCGAGGAGCTGGAGCAGCAACCTGGAGCTCGCAGGGCTGCACGCGCATCAGACCTGCCTGCCGTCCACGCTTGTTTAATGATTGCCGCAATATAAACGCGATTCCTAGACATGTGCACATTAAGAATTGTTTAATTTAAAAACCCGTGATGCCAAAGTTCTATTTTCTTTGTACGTTTGCCTCGATTCCTTTAGTTGCAGGTTTATGCCGCCGTATTGTCGGAACAGTTTGAATTTGGATAGCAGGGGGAATGTTAAGAACAATGATTCTCTAGATGACAGGGTAGTAATCCAGTGTTTATAGCAATACCTTGAAAAGTTCAAGCAGAAGTTAATTAAACCGTAGGCAGTCATCATTAGCTGTTATTTATATGTTCAAGTTGCTTGCCAATAGAGTGCTTATATATATTAAATGACTGAAAGTAATAAGCAGAGAATGATCCATCAGCCAGATTAAAGGAAATAAATTTAACTCTGGCACTTGCACAAAAAAATATTTTTCTTTTGCTGCATTATCCTACACCTGAATGTAATCAAAGCATTTTTTTTCCTTGTGAAAAGTCAGTTTTTTTCATGAGGATCTAAACCTGTATCAGTACTTCTAGTTTCACATTTGTTGGGTTTTTTTTGCCTTTCACACGGCCTTTTCCTCGCTTTTATGCTATCGGGTTTTGTGATTCTTCTTAGTGTAATTGGTTGCTCAAAAGTGGATGCTGCTCTTTTTGGTTGGCCATTTGGGGCAGTTCTGATGCCCTGATGCCTGTTTTGTGTTTTGGTATCCAGTGCAGTTGCCTGTTAATCCAGCCCTCTCTTTCAGGGCTTGTCTGAGTATTTGTGGATCCAACCGTTCAGCCACTTGGGTTGCCAGGAAAAAAACACGTGTTGTTCTTGAGGCAAAATAAAGGTTCTCTCCTTGTTGCAAAGAGGCTTTGGCATTTCTGTGTGCCTGGGAGGGAGCACAAGGGAGAAGACACAGAAGCAACGCTCTATTCAACCTCAGATTTCTCAAGTAAAAGTATCTTTCAGGTAATATCATGCACAAAAGCATTCGCTAGGTGAGCTGGCGAAGCAGATAGCCCTTCCTGCTTTCAGATGGTCTATTCCCAGTGCTGGAGTACAAACAAGGAGCAAAACCATTGCATCCCCAGTAGAAAAGGCAACATCTTGCCATGAAAGCACTTGCTGCCTTCATGGCTATCTGCAGGGTTTTGGCCCTCAAACTGCCTATTTGAGGTGTTTAGTTACAGTGCTGTTTTTTTTTTTCTGGAAACTTCGTTCTTTAGTTGTTATAAAGGAGGCTGGAAATGACATAGAACGAAAAGTTGGCTGGCAGATGGAATAAATTAACCATTATTTTAAAAACATTGTGGTTTATGTGCAAGGACTTTACTAAAGAAAACTTAATTTTGAGGGTACTTTGTACCGCAGATGAATTAGCTTTATGGACTGGCACGGCTCATTCTGCAGCAGCCGTGACTGGGAAGCCAAGGCACTAAGAAAATGGATGGGAAAATCGTGTGCTGTGAGATGTGGTATCCAAAGACCAGCATTCCATAAAGTGCTCTGGAATGACAGACCCCAGTGCCTCAAGGTTTAAGAAGCTGTATTTTAATATATACAAGGATTGCAAATATAGAAATTATACATTTTTATATATAAAAGTATAAATATATTTAAAGTATAATTTCACTTTCTACCTTGATTCAGATTTCTTAGTGTCTTAATAGAAATGACATAACCAGACCTAACAGAAATAAATGTGAGTAATTTCCTTGGAGTTCTGAAGAGTCTCCAATTCCTGCTTACTGGATGCTGGATGAATGCAGGACAAACCCAAGTTCTCATGGCCCCAAAGGCTTTTCCATGGAGTCAAGAGAAGGATGAAACAGTATTGGTAGGAAATACCTGGTGCTTGTGCATATGGAGACACTTCCATGCAAATAGATTCTCTCTTCTGGATCTGGGATGATATTTAGTTTATTGTCACCACTTTCTTTTTGGCAGCTTTCAGAAGACACCAAGTAGGCTCCTGATTAGTCCCTCTAGTTTCAAAATTCCCCTCTGCTTGGAGGATAAACAGTTTATAAATCTGTATGTTGTCGTCTTCTGTTTATAATCTGAATGTCTTCTATCAAGAGCTAAGCCCTAGGACTTCTCATGGACTCATTGTTAAATAGGTTTTTTAGTTGCTTTTAAACCTCACCCTGATTTAAATGTCTCCTGTTAGCTTCAGACAACTTTTGATCATATAGACACCTGCTTTTATGGCGAAAAAATAAGGTACATAATAGAACATGAGCAGCTGAAGCAGTAATGTCAAATTAGCCATCCCTAGTTGCCTTCATGTTCTCCTGCAACTATTTCTAGAGGTTTTATTTTCATTCTCCTTACTTGTTGTCCAGCAACTTGTGGATCTTTGCAAAACAGTTAATCAGAATCTGGTGGATGGGGAAACTTCACATCCAAGAGCTTGCAATCCCTCCCTCCCATCTATTAGTTCTTCCTCTTATATTAGGTGGAATAAGAGATCACTGCATAAAATAAATGCCTTTTGAAAAATATATTATGTTGTAACTTCTAAAAAAATACTTGCCGTTCCTAATGTGTGGAAAAAAAATATATTTTTTTAAATTAACCAGGAAATCTCCAGTGCTTTATGGCTTCAGTTGTCTTCTGGGAGAAATTCAGGAAGGAAGAGGAAAATGTGTTTGTTTTTAATGCTGTCTCTTCTACTAATAAAAGCGAAATTACCCTTCAGGTTGTTTAAATTTCACTTCATATATCAAGAGTAAAAATAATTAGATGTAGAACATCTCATGGTCCTCTTTATTGTTTTTTTTTTCTTTAATATCAGATCACTGCTATTTCCAGCAAATGATATATTTGTCTGCTTTGTTTTTTAGCTACACGAAAGTAACTACGATGCTGGGAAAGCCCTGCAGCGGCTGGTGAAGAAACCTGTGCCCAAGCTGATTGAGAAGTGTTGGACCGAAGACGAAGTGGTAGGAAAACTAATTATTCCCATGAGCCTTATAGTCCGTGCTGCTTCCCCTTGCCTTTTCCTTTCTTTTTTCCTTTTTTTCCCCCTTAAGAGGTCATCTTTATGGAATCCTGCTTTGCTGCATAGGGTAAATTTTTGCCCGCTTCTGGGTTAGTGGACTCTTGTTCCATACGCAGAATATACTGCTGGTTTCTTGTAAATAGAGATTTTTTTTTTTAAAGAAAGAGTGGTGTTCGTGGGATTCAACACTTGGTTTTTCTGGCAGCAGTTTGAATCCAAACAGGGTTGTGCAGCCCTTGGCTCATCACACCTTGCAGCTTAAGCTAGCACACGGGTACTTGACTGTACAAAGGGAAACACTAGTGTAATTTTAGTAGCCAGGAGACGAGAAATGCTGAACAAGCTC
Organism: Crypturellus undulatus; assembly: GCA_013389825.1. Lineage (NCBI taxonomy): Eukaryota > Metazoa > Chordata > Aves > Tinamiformes > Tinamidae > Crypturellus > Crypturellus undulatus. The sequence goes on along the minus strand of VWPW01021623.1, from coordinate 7,442 downwards.
ATCTGGATCCCATCCTAAAAGCATTTTGTGTTTTTAATCCATGCTGACGTTAATTGTGCTTCTTAGCAAAATGGACTTACGTGAGAAATAACGTGCAAGAAGACAGGGCCTCTTCAATAAGCTGACTAAGCTTGTGTGGTTTTGTGAAAATAGAATAAATGTTGTATTTCCTAGCTCGATAATTAGGCAACAGTGTGCCCTAAAATAGCAAATCAGATGGTTGGAATTTGGCTATGATAAAACATGTATTACTTAAAAACCTCAGACATCAGCTACGGTTTCTGTGTTATACAATTTGGAAAGCTTTTTCCTTCCTTGATAACATATTGGAATAAATGGAGACAGAAATACAGCTTGTCATGTTTACCTACCACATACCCACATGAAAAAAACTCATATCATAAAAGGCGGCTTCATTCACAGCAAAATTGAGACAGGACAAAGTATTTTTGAATTAACTTATAGTTAGTAAGCTAATTAAAATAAAAACCTTGTAGCCTTGTTAAGCTACTGCTTAAGGTGGTGCTGTAAAGTAGAACAAACCAATAATGGGTAAAATTTTCCAGTTCTAGCATTTTGTGTTTTCATTTTTTTATGGTCCTGTTGCTTTGAACGTCCACTGGGGAGTTTTCCAGTGAACGTGTGTGCTTCCTTTCTCCTTACATAAACCGTTTTTTGCAAGAGCTGGGTTAGGCTAGGCCATATAAACCCGTATTAAAGGAGGCTTATTTGGGAAGCCAACAAAGAACCTTTGTGGGAAGGAGACTGCCCGAAGTCGGGGGTGAAAGAGGATCATGTGCTAACGCAGCAGCACAGGAAGGCGAGGATGAGTAAAAAGCCTAGAACACAGTTTCTTAATAAGGTTTACAACCTCCTCCTAAAAGGGCATTTTGTTTAGAGCACCGACTGTCGGAACAAATATTTCAGGAGTGCCGTGTTCTCTCCTCAGTGTGTTTGGACGTGTGCTGTTTTTACCTCTGCTTTTTCTGCATGCATTCTTTCCCTGAAATGGTTGATGATATCTCCCTAGGGTGCTTAATTGTACAGTGGCAATTGCTCTTTGTGGAGGAATTTTGTCACTCTCCTTGTCTTCTCCATAAGCTGCACTTTGAGAGCGTCGTAGCTGCTGCAGCTCAGGGGTTTTGATCAGCTCATGTTAAATGATAGAGAATGGAGCCTGACGATTAAGAAAACAGCAAAGTTTATTGGCAAGTGAAACATTACTCCAAAAGTGCAAGCTCTGTGAGTACAGAATAATGATCATTAACTCCATAAATCATTGTCAGTCTCAGGGCGTTTTATCATATTTGTTCTTGTTCTGTTCCATCCAAGTTTCCAGAAGTATTTGGCAGCCTTCCAGCCTCAGCAGAGCCAAAGATCAAACTGTGCTCTTATTTATAGACAGCGAAGCTCCACCTGCAGAACTTCAGAGCCTGCTTGTCTCTGGTGGTTTGCAGAAAGCTCCAGATTACAGCAGCTGCACTGCGCTCCCGAGCCCTTTGGAGATCTGCAGAGAAGTTTTCCCTTGGTCTTGGTTCTCCACATGGAGAAGGACGTCGTGCATCACCGCAGGGTGCTGGAGCTCTGCGGGATCTCCATGACAAACTGCTTTTGATAAGAAAGCACTGCACAGATGTGTCAAATGCAAAGCCTGGCCCAAACCATCCCATTTTGGTGAAAACCCTAAGTGAGTCTCACAATGGGCAGTGATGAGGAGCCTGTGGCTGGGGAAGAAAGACACTTCTGAGAAGTGGAAGACCCAGGTTTAAACAGTGTCACTTATTCTGCTGGGCACAGCATTAGTCTGTCCTTGTGCCTGGTGACCATCTACTCACTGAATTTTCCCAACTTGTATAAATAAATAGGCAGATATCAGACCCCCTTCCAGCCTCCTTGGCCAAGAAGGGGTCTGGCTGATAGGAAACCAGGTGTCGAGTCCATTAGCCGTTGGGCTGGATGAAATGCACTTGATTTTGTTGTGCACGTGATACAGCACTGCATGAATAACTCAGATTCATTGGAGTTAATGTTTATTTTTTTCCTGTGGACTATGTGTTGTCCAAAAATTAAGCCTTGTTAATTAAAACAGCTTTCTGTTGGCTCTGGCCAAGCTATGTAGAAAGAGCTGCCCGCAGTGTGATCAGAGCTAATTAAAATAAAGGATGGAAGGATGGGAGTTAGGTTATTTTTCCTACTGAAGATGTGGTTACAGAGGTTTAGATCGAATTAAATAGAGGATAAAATTTACCAGTGATTGAATTAAATGGAAGGCTCTTGTAAATATGAAGATGGAGGTTTGTTGCCTCCCTTGTGCTTCTGCATCTGTGGCTATTTTTAAACCCTTCTCCTTCCAGTGTGTAAATCGAGGGGCGCCCTGTGAAAACCACATTCTCCTGCTCCGAGTGGCCAGAGAAGCTGCTCAGGGCCCACGTCCCTGCAGCTCGAGCAGCAGCTGCTCCCTGGTTGTAGAGGCTGCTCCTTCACCTGGCAGCATCAATCTCCGGCCAGAGCAGTGAGAAGGGGCTGGCGTCTCTTGCAGCGCTGCCAGAGAAGCCTTTGCAGACCCAGTTATTGGGCAGCGGCCGGGTGAAGCCACATTTAAGCCCTTTCTAGGCTTGCAACATGCTGCAGCATCGCCCTGTACTCAGAAATCTCTGCTAGGAGTGGGGCTGGTTAAAGAATCTTCTGCAGTTGGAAATATTTCAGAAATGACACTGAAACTGTGCTTTGAAACACTGGTTTGCAGCTTGTTGTCTATGAGGAAGCAAAGATGCATATTGCGAAAGGAAAACATACGTATGCATGATAGGACTTAAAAAGAATAGAAATTTAATTAAGTATTTTTGTTTCTTGGGATTGTGCAACTCTCTTGTACAGTCGCTTATTGCAACTGGTAAACAACTGTACAAGTACAAAACATTAGGGGTTAGTTATTGTTATTAAAACACAGAAATGTAGAACTCGAGGAGCATTTCTTAGGCTGTGATCTCACAGCTCAATCTGAATGTTTAGAATGGGATTTTGGAGGGCCTGGGGGCTGAAGGAGAGACCGGGGGCATTTCTGCTCTTATTTGGAGAATTCCAGCCCTTAAAACTCTATTTAAAAATCATGATCCTGAGCATGGGGGTGACAAAAGAAGTGTTATGATTTAATTTTGGCTCTCTAGTTTGATTTTAGAATATACAGCACTGTCTTCAAGAAGGAAGTATAGCTGCAGCAAAGCTGAACACCAGCTCCTATCCTTGGGATACCCAAACTCTGGTATTTGCTTTCCAGAAATGCCAGATATGGAGCTAGGTCTTTAGCTCCATTCAGTGCAGGTTGAATTAAAGACCCACATTTTATAGTGTAGATTCTGTGGAACTATTTCACAAGAATAATTGTTCTTATGTAATTCCTACTATCTTGGGATAAAATCTCTGAGAACAGCTTTTCAGTGATGAAAATATCTATAATTTCAGTGATGTTCAGCACAATTCTCAACTTGTTCTAGGTCAAAAAACCCAGCTGTATGTGCACACTTCTATTTCGGATACATAACTGATCAAATGACCACCATCTACAAAGGATATCTGTTAATTTGATGAAATTATTTTCACCTTGTATATTGGGAAGGGTGAAGGAAACAGTCCCTCCCTGGCTGTTCTTTACATAAGTCATCTGATGTGATCCTGCATTTTTGGTTCTTTACTCAGTTTATGCTTTTTTTTCCTGCCTCTTTATCAGGAGCGCCACCAAAATCAATAGGTCTCACAAAAGAGAGAAATACAAATCAGAACTAGAAGAACCGCTAGTTTATTAGGTTTTTAATTAAACATGATGAACACATTTTAAATAACACAAAGGCCTCAGGCTGAGCTGCATCTAATCGAAACAGATTAAGTCACCCGTCCACACTTGGATAGTTATTAATTCTGTTTATTTATGCATGCTAGCTGAAGGCAGAGTTCACCGCTGCTGCGGTGCAGCTTATTGCACAGGGACAGCTCTGCTGCATGGCCCTGTGCTCCTCATTAGCATTCAGGTGTTGATTATGAGCAACATTGGGGAGGCTAATTGAATTACCTTTAAAATTCAGGGCTGTTCCTTCCTTGCAAAGTTCAGGGAGGCAGGGTGAAACAGTAACCTTATTTGCTGGGCACTTTTCCCTTTCTTCCGCTTGGTCCCATCTTTACAACTGGAAATTTCACATTTCCTTCGGGTGAAGGTTTCTTCTGCATGTCCACATGCCAAGCTGTGCATGTCACATCATGACATCCTTCTTAATTGGCTTTTATCAGGAAATCTCCTGTTCTTTCAATATTCTACATTGCTTTTCATGGAGACTAGTTGATATAAAAACAAAAAAGCCTCCTAAATTTATGCCCTAGCATAGTTAATCCTCGCTGGTGATAAAATTTATGAACTTGCAAATCCGTGTACATGGCCAATTAGGGTTTAAAGTACCCACACCTGGCTTCAGCGTGACGCTCGTTTGTCATAAACACAAGTGGGGATCCTCTGCCAGAAACGACAGGATCCGGCAAACTCATTTCTTAACGTATTTGGGAGTAGTTCTGTAATCCAGCGTGTCTGGTTGTGAGATTACTTATGCAAAGCACGGATCCTTCTCTGCCTGGCTTCCTTGCCTAGAATCATTTCAGCTGTCTCTCACCTGCCCTTTTTGGACTATCTGCTCAAGAAAACATTGTTTTTATTGCTCCCTCCTTTGAAGCTGGGCTTTTCAGATACGCTGCAACACAGAGCTGCTTACTCGGGCAAAAATACCATGAATTTTATTTACTGTTTGAGGCAGCGATAGGAAATGTAATTCATAGCAAAATCAAAGCAGAGCCTGTGGAGCAGCAAGAAGGGAGAATCGAGGGATGTTTGAAGCGGAGGCTGGGGCTGTGGGGCTACATTGCAGTAACTGAGTGGACTTTGGAGGGTAAGATATCAGCCACGGCTGCCTTTTAATTTTTATCCACAAAATGTAGATATTACACCTTAATATAGCGGAGTGACGGTTGCTATTAACTTAAAATTTTCTAGACTTTGGTAATTTTGCCTTCCTAATGATATAATTTGTGCCTGTGTTAATTGGGAACTGTTGAAAATTAACTGAGAATGAAATTTTTATGTCACTGTGTAGCAAAACCTCTGCTTTAAGATAAATAAGACTTGAGTTTAAGAAGAAGTGCAGAAATAGGACTTAAACTGCCAAAGAACCCTCGTTTGTCACATTAAAAGGAATGATGAGGAATAAAGTTCTTTTTTCCTTGGGGAAAACAGCTGTCACTTAAAAGTTGCATAAAATTGCAGGTACTTAACAGATGACAGGTATACAGAATTATGAAGTGTAATATAGCTAGCAAATAAAAGGTGTAATATGTCTAGAAAAGGTGAATTTAGTCTAAACACAGGTTTTAGACAAAAGATATCAGTCTTTTTGATTGTGATTAACTTGCGTCAGCGTTTGATGCGAGCCCTGGTTTAAAGGGATCAATATTGTGCACACAGCACTGAGTTTATTGTCAAGTCCTTTCGGAAATGAGTCAGTGAATTAAAAATCAATTATACGTGCAGAAAAGTTTGTGTAGGGCAATCAATTTTGTCCTTTTAGTTTGCAGAAAGATTCCATTGTTTAACCAGCTGTGAAGAGGAATGAATTTTAAAAGCCTCCAGCAAATGAGATGGCCCAAAGGGGGGAGGCGAATAGATCCCACCCTCCAAAAATACAAAATAAAAGCAAAACAAAACAAAAAAAACCCACAACATTTCATGTTCAGCAAGGGCTGCCTTTGGGGATAAATCTATAAATCCTGTCCATGACCTTGGCTTCAAAACGGGTGATTTCACTGCTTTTGCTCATCTTGATCGTTCCACGGCTGCCCAGTAAGTTAGTCTCCTCTTAACAATATCATTATATTTTTGTTTGCTGTGTTTAACTGCCATATGTTTCTTGATTCATCGTGGCTTTGCCTCCTGTGGAATATTTTTAATCTATTAAGCACTTACCGTATTGCTGATCCCCCGAAATAATACAACAAATATTTACCCTGGCCGGTTGCCACGGCTTAGAGGGCTATTTCTGTGCGGGGACGGGAAGCTAAACTCTAAACTGCGAGTCGAACTCCAGTATAAACTAAATAATTTTTAGCTCCTCAAAGAAGCTGGTGTTTTGTTTTGCCTTTTAAAGCCGAGCAGGGTTTGCAATAGGGACGCAGAAGCCCACGGACATATTTCACTGTTGCCATGGGGAAAAAGAATCCGCCGCTTGAAAGATTAATAAATACTAGAGCGGCTGATTGTCGAGACCGGGGTTTTCATCTCATTTTCAAGGGCATCTTAGAAACGGAGATCGCTTTACATTTCCGAGCCGCCTCCATCATCTTTCCGTGGCCGTTTCCAAATGAGAACAAGGCACCGGGGCCTCGAGTGGTTGCATTTGTTCTGCCTTGGGGCAATTGGGTGTTTTATTAATGAAAAGGGGCCCAAAAGGTGCAGGAGCAGAGGGATGTTGGGGGGTACCCGAGGAGATGCCCATGGCCTGCGGGGCCCTGCGTGTCCCGCTCTGCTCCCCGGCTGGCCGTGTCCTGCTCGGTGACGCTCCCTGCAGCGCCCTGGTGCCCGCCGAGCGCTCCGGGATCTGGTTTAAATGGCACCTTTGCCTTTTGTCCCACAAACGGAGTGCCGGATTAATAGGAGCGACGTGTGGAGCTGTGGGATTTGCCAGGCTTGAGGCTTCAGCTGTAGCTGGGAGAACCACGTGGGTGAGCGTAACCGTTCATCTCCAAGACGCTTCACACTTTGCTATCCAGACCGAAAAACAATCTATTCCAAGGCCTTGGATACCTGGCACATGTTCCTCAGTGTGCATTACCCCCTAGTAATTTGGTTTTTAAGTATGAGAAATGAGAGAAGTGTTGCTTAGCCCTTTATTTCAAAAGCTTTTTCGTATTTGTTTTGGAGGGGCTCCAAATACAGAGGTTCAAATTTAGTTTCACCTTTTCTAATGGCTACAGAGAGGTCACTGGGACCCAGTGAAGGACACCCAGAGCTCTTGGTTTGGCGTCAAGGTTTCGCACTGGTCTTTGTGGAGAACTTCAGTAGTTGGGCTGAGTTTGTCTTGCAGCTGCTAGGAAAGATGAGCTGTAAGTGCAGTTCAGGTAGAAAAATAAATAATAGTGAAATTCTTTGATATTTTCTATGTCAAGTATTTGATAGAAACATCTAGCATCTTTTCAAGTAATTTTGATGTCGTTTAGGTTGGTAAACCTACTTTATGGAACAGCTCTGTCAGATCTATAGACTGGATCCACAGCGTATTAATTACACAGAGCCCAGGAATGCATTCCTTGATGCAGCAAACCGTTGTGTGCTATTATCGAAACCCTGGGAAATGGCAATTTGTTGTTGCTAACAAGACGTGCTTTAAGAACACACACACAAATGCCCAAGC
>VWPW01021622.1:28051-58927 GCA_013389825.1 Crypturellus undulatus | reverse complement strand
TCCATCTTCAATGTGCTGTAAAGTCCAGATGGGAAATCTATGATCTATGATTTCCCATCCCAACTACCACTTGAACCACCGTAAGTACGTCAGCTAGAGTGGCCTCAAGCCATGCCTGAGCTCTGCTGCTGCACAGCAGTGGCAGTGCAATCATCTCATTGTCCTGAGAGACAGATGCCCCCGAATGCTTCCACAAGAGACCAGTCTCCAGGCCCGAAGTAGGATGTTCCCTGCAAATATCTATCCCACCAATATGAAGTTATTTTTCAATTTAAAAATACCCATTTAACAGAAACAGCATTGTAGGACACCATACAGCAATACTCATTTCTTCAGCTGCTGCTTTCCAACATCTGAGTTTGTGCATTTATCAAGGCATTGAGTATTTATTTCCACTGAGTCACCAGATCTGGTGGAAATTATTACTTCCAACCCAAGTAAAAGGTTATCTTTCTCAATGGGTGTACTGCTCTGGGATGGTGCTCTCAGATGTACTCTATGGTAGTACAACTGGCTGTACTTTTTGACTTGTACATAAAAGGGTGCATTGCCAGCTCTTGGAAATAAAACACCAGTCCTTAAAGGCAAAACTGCAAGATAGGAAGCTGGTGATTCAGTAGATATTAGTCTGAAGTCTGAACTAGCAGCAAGCTAATACTTAGTCTAATGTTGAGGAAGAGATTGGGGGAATGATCCCCAATTAAAGGAGGTCTTTTAGATGAGATATACAACCCAGACACCGACTACATCTGTTATTCATTATTAGAACATCTGTATCATTTATTTTGCAATGATACAAATGTCAGTTTGTACATTCTGGCCAAGTTCATTTTTGGGTAATTACCTTTCACTGACCTAAAATTCCCTATGTAGTTAACTCAGAATAAGTTATTTGCTCTTCTTTTAAACTCTTACAGAACTTTATATCTAGCACATTGTCATGATGCTTCCACTCTAGGGGTGGTCACTCCTTACTACTGGTGAGTGATTTCTCATAAATTTCATATTTAGTAAAAACTGGAAAGCCCATCTCAATACTTACAAAAAAAAAAAGGTCAGAAGGAGTGTGAATAATTAGCACCAATAACTGAACTGTAAGACTTTTACAAACCTAAAATAAAGTGTACCTCCAATGTTGATGCATTATAGTAGCATTAACAAGGCCTGCCTATATAAGTAGGTTGTTCCTTGTCTTCTTGTACTGTTTTTCATTTACTAGAAACCGGAGAAGTACAAAGAGAGTAGAATGAGCAGTGTTCCCTTTGCAGTCATCAGAAATTGTTTATCATTAACTGAGCCATGAACTCATATAGAGCCCTTAGAACTCAGTTATCACTTCCCTGTAGACTCTAATACTGCTAAGTGAATCTACTGTCTGTCCCCTTTTCATCTTCTTTTCATGTTTCCTAACACCTACCCAAGCTCTTTGGTTTGACAGGGCAGCCAGGTGCCTACCTCTACAATCCCATATAAAATTGTTTTGTGTTGTTTTGTCTTATATTTGTTTGATTTCTCCCTGGAGGGAAAAGATTTTACAGATGATTTTACAGCTTTCTCCCAGGAATCGCTATCCAGACATATTTTCCCACAAAGACAAGAGTTTTGAGAAAAAGAGCACTGTTCCTCTCCTGAACACTATTGACCCTAGGCATGACGGTGAATAGAAGGCACTCCTAGATTTCAGAAAAGGGACATATGTCACATATTTGTAAATTTTGATAAGATAGGCATCTACCTTGTGAGCTACTTATGCTGATCTCCCTCTATAGCCAAGCCAAAATCTATAGACACTTTTAGAGTGTGATTTGTTTGGCCTGCATTGGATGAAATCACATTCAAAGCCTTTCTGCTGGCTGCCCAGTGATCCACAGCTCGCCGGCTTCCATGAGGTGGCTGTGTGTGTTGTGAGTCTTTGGTCAAATGATTCCTGCTGCAGTATCTGAACTATAAAATGTCTGAAGAGAACTCCTAGTTTCATTCCAATCTAGCTAAGTGCCAAAATACAAACTGTGACTATTTCTTATGCATCTATTTTGGCTTCACTGGGCCCGTTCACTTTATACACTTTGACTGTACAGGATATTATCCAGAAATTAAAAGTATTCAAAAATAAAATCTTATAAAAGGAAAACGATGTGGAAGACACAACAGCCCCCACAACAGGGTGTAGCACTAAGGCCTCTGATACCAGAGACTAAACTTCAGTCCGCCTGAAGTTGAAGTGAAACACATTNCTTTGGTTTGATAGGGCAGCCAGGTGCCTACCTCTACAATCCCATATAAAATTGTTTTGTGTTGTTTTGTCTTATATTTGTTTGATTTCTCCCTGGAGGGAAGAGAGTATTCAAAAATAAAATCTTATAAAAGGAAAATGATGTGGAAGACACAACAGCCCCCATAACAGTGTGTAGCACTAAGGCCTCTGATACCAGAGACTAAACTTCAGTCAGCCTCTTTTGGAAAGGACAGCATGAAGTGAAAACACATTAGTGGTCGCAGATAATACCATATATCAATTACCATATATGACCACATAACTGTTAGTACCATGAGTTTCTTTTATGTATTAATCTAAATTTAAGCCCTTTTTAAGGCTGACAGGAAAGCTCTACTTTTAAGTGGAGCACAAACTTGCACAGAAGTACAAAAAGATGTTTCAAAATGTGAAATTGGATGAAGGTGATGTTAGGATTGGTAGCACCTCAAATCTACCCCTTGTGTGATGATCAAGTATTCCCCCTCACAGTGATATCAGGTGGACAGCAGTTCAAATCAGTATTCAAGCCTGAGAGGAGTTCCCTACTCAGCTGCAGAGCAGGGGAAGCATGCAAAGCATCCAGCAAACTCCTGGCATCTTTGGGAGATCTTGCTCCCCAGAACAAGCAGGAGGAAAAGAACTGCTTTCTTACTGCAGCATCTGCACCTTGTATTTCCCACTCTTCAGATACCCCTACTGGCGTTTTTAGACTTTCTCTGACAACTACAGTCCTTTTTCCAGATTCACTTACCTATCGTGGTGTCAAATGGCCCTTCTCTGCCTTGCTCAGTTTTAGTCCATCTGTAACATCCTTCACTCCATTCTTGTCATCTTTCAGTGCTTGAATTCCTCTGTGTTTTTATATCATTTATGTTTATTCCTTTCCCCATATTCTAAGTAAGCGATGAGCTAAATGGGAGTCTAATTAGATCTAATTCATATTGAGTTTTCAGCCTCCTGGTATGAAGAAACGTGCTTTTTTGACATGCCCTCACTAGCCTTCCCTTAGGTCTGCTCACATTGCAGGAGTTAGCTGGAATGAGCAGTCACCACTGAAGCAGTTGTGGGCTCTGATGGCTGCAGCCTAGCTGGGAAACAGGATCTCTCTGCATTTGATGTTCACACGGATAGTAAAAGGATGAACCTGACTCTCCAAAACTTCAAATCTATATTAAAGCTCGGGAAAGAGACAGAGAAGGAGACACTGGCAAAGGGCAAGGCAGCATCCCTCGCAGGATCCCAAAATAAACAAATCACCTTTGGTGCCTTTTCATTGGAAAGCTCCAAATGCCATAAACTTTAAATGCCCACAAATTTACACCTCGCAGTGTATTAAATACATATGCTATTGTCTGCAATAAAGGTTTCCTAAGAACCTGTCAATACCAATATCAAAGCAAAATAAAAGTAATAGGTGTAAGTAGTTCATCCCTACCTCTTCAGCTTACTGCTTCTTTAATATTATATTTTTAACATGAGAAATAATCCTATATCAGGACATACAGACCAGATTTGTACTTAAATGGAGCTGTTTTTGCAAAACTGACCTTCCATATTTTCCAAAACCATTCTTCAACCCAAAGAGCATAATTTATTTTCCTGCACTTGAGCAACATCACTGACATCAGGAAATGATAACGTGGGTTAACATTGTGATTTTTGGATAATTATAACTTCTGTCTTTCCAAAAGAAACCATAAAAGACTATCTATCTTCTTCCTAGCAGTCTCAAATGCCAGAAAAACCCTACCAGTAGTTAGCATTGGAAAGAAACAAGAGAAAAAACAGTGGTACATTCAATGACCTTTCCCACCTTGGAAGCTGGTTTAAATCAGACACTGAGTTCATTACCCCCTTGATTTATGCGAGTCAAGGATTTGGCTTATACATTGTGTCACAGAGATGCACACTCTAACTCACACTCTGGCGAATTAGTATCGATGACCTCTAGTCAGATGCTGCAGCTCAGCAGTTTGTACCTTTCCCAATTCTTGACAAACTGCCGAGTTCCTTTCCTAAGAAAAAATGCCCTAACTTTTTCAAACCAATGTCTGAGTGAGTCAGCATAGCCCACTGTGTAATAAAAGCTTAGTAGGTTCCACTCTTTCTAGTCTGTCACAGAAGGTCTTTACAAGTGCACTCCTGAAGAGGAATGCTTTCCTGAGTCAGGGTCACAGGTGCTATTGTGATAAGCAGTGCAGAAATACCATTGGAAAGTTTCAACATTATCACTATGTCTGGGGCCAAGAGAAGGGATTAAGAAACCTCTCAATAACCTTCCACCGTTTTGTGACCCAGCAATAAAAAGAGCCAACAGCTTTATCTGGCCAAGGAAAGCAGATTGTAGCTGCATAACCTGCATATCCTAGATGATGGTTCTCTGAATACCACTGATTCACAAAAATGGCAAAATAGTTTTGAGTTATCCTCCAAAATAAACCAATTTAGTGGGGGAGGATACATCACATAGTGAGGGCTCTTGAACATTGGGAGGCAGTACTGGCAGTGCATAACATTTAGAAGCTTTAATATGAGTGTCATGTTCTTGATGCTGTAGTACTATCTACATTCAGTTCAAGAGAAATCATCTAGAAGACAGATGACACAAAAAAAGATTTCTTTATCAAGAATAGCCTCCTCCCCCATTCTAGTACCACCTTAAGGCTATTCAAACATTAACTAGATTAAACCAAATCCAGCTTAAATACTAGCTATATGCTTCATGACATCAAAATGTTGTGGAACTTTGCTGCTGTGTGCTATATCTGAGAATAACATCTTAATTTCTCCCCTGATGTGCTTCTCCTCCAAGTGTTTTTGAGACAGTATACGATCATTGTTAGGAGCTCAAGCTGCATGGCTACAGAGAGCCTGTAGTTCTCTGCAACACTCCTGTCATAAAAACTCTGATCCTATGGGTATCATTCACCCAACTGAATATATGAACTAGTTTTTTGAGACTACCATTATAGTAAATGCAGAAAAACAGCTCTATTGGATGCATATTTGTCTTGTTCTTGTCTGTCCATTGGAAGAAATGTGCCCCCAAACTTTTTCTTTCTCTTCTCGTTTGTAAGAAGAGCCTACAGGTCTCTGGCTCAGCTGTATTTAGGTGATATGAATCATACTCAACTGAGTTTGGTCAAATGAGGTAAAATTCCCTTTCTTTATCCAAAGTCCAGGCAATCTATGAAGGATAGAGTCAACTTTTCTCAGGGACACAAGTATAAATAATTAAGGAGCACAATTACACCAAGGCATGAATAGCCTGGGAGTGGCTGGAGGAAAGTACTGGTGTGGTCTGACAGAGGAAACCACTTCACTCCCTGCCTCAAGGCCATGGGTTAACTGCCCAGCTGTGCTGTGGCTTGTAGCACAGACTATGAGCAGATTTGGGCTAGGAATTTAATGATCATTATTACTGTTGTTAAGGTTACTGTAGCTCCTAGATGGAAATGGTATGGAATCATATATACATACAGAATAAAGATACGATCTCTGCTCTGGTGTCTCCCTCTGTTGTCTAGAAGAACACTAGAAGACAACAGAGGGAGGCATTCATCAACGGGTACCCAGAAAACATAGCATTGCTCAGAGTAATAGCTAACAATTTTGAGATAGCAATGGTCTAAAGTAGTCTCAAGTTTTATCATAAGAAGTATTCAGTATCTTGTATACTTGGGGTGGTGCATAAGCAACAATTAAACATGACAGAACGTTGTACAGTTTGAAAGCATCAGACTTGCAAAAGTGTCTCACAGCTGTATCAACAACGAGCAGCATCACCCTATAAACATTCAGCATAAGGAGCCTAACATGATACAAACCAGCTTGTGGCAATTTTATCACCATTATGTTTCATTTCTGAGGACAGAGAAATCATCTGCTTTTCAACAGCTCCACTACAATCATCATTTTGATTCTTTGCCAGTTATAAACTTTTAATACATCAACTCTATCTCTTCTGGGTGTATTATTGTCTAACATTGTTAGTATTATTAAGCTGTTTTTATTTATAATGAATGTCATCATAAAGATAAAGCAATGAGATATTTTGGCTTCCAAGTAACATTATTCTCTGAAACAGGCTTTTTAAGGGATTTTTCAGTGATAAGTGTGGACTCCCACATCACTAACAGAAGCATGAACTAAGTTTTATAACCTTGTAGTACTTTATTTTACCTTCACATGGTCATTGTTTAAGCGATTAAAATCTTTTAAACCTCAAACCATTTTCAATGCCTTATAAAAATAGTTCAAACACTACCAATGCTCTGTCTTATCCAGACAACTGGGCGTTCATCTGGTCTGTCATCACAGTTACAGCATTAATCATCCGTAGGGACATGCTGCCTGTGGTAGAGTCAAGTTTGGGTGAAGGAGACCTCCAGCTTTCATTCTTTAACAGGGTGCTTTCTCCAGCAAGGACTATCTTGAAAGAGTACAGTTATTTTGTCCAAGAGGTTTATAGGCACGCATCATGTGCCTATAAAGCTCAGTCAGCTACTCCAGCAGCAGCAGTAGCTCCAACCTGCAGAGAAAGAAATGGTACTCTGAGTAGAAGGCCTATGGGCCAGTTGTCTCTTCATCAGAGCCTGCTTACACAGCTTGCCCCGTTGCAGCTAAAGGTTTGAAGAGCCAGCACTAGAAGAAGCTTTTCTTTCCTCTGTTCAGAGCCTTAGAGAGACCTATCACCCGCCTGTCTCAGGAGTTATGGAGTATCTGCCTTGGCCTTGCACACTGTCAGAAAAGAGAGATTGTGTGATCAAGCCACCCATCCTGCAGTGCAGTGTGTCACTACTGCTGGAAGAGAAATTGCAGAGTGGCCCGTCCGGTAGGAAGTGCAATTGAGACCATCTAGAGCACAGAAATGGAAGACCCACAGATACGCTGTATGTGTTGGGAGTAACACAAAATGGTAAAAATAATAGGTCCGCAGACATTTTTTGAGGGAGCAGGGGACTATAAGGGAACATTTATTTGAGAGTGTTGCATTTCTCAATGATGAGGAGGGATGTTTGAGGGCCTCTTGTGCCAAAACCTTGTTAGCATATCATTCAAACAGCAGCCTAAGCTTTGGAGAAAGGAATCAGCTTCCGGACTGTTCTTTCTATCTCTGCTGTTGAGCATGGTAGAAGGTTTACTTCAGTTTCCCCTGCTCTAGGCTCACTCCCAGTGAATACAGAAGACATAATTACCTGTTTCCTAAACTTAGTGGTCAAGGTGGCGACAAAATGGCCTGTAGTTCACCTGAAGATGATATATTTTCACCCATAAACCACATTAACTACCCTATGATTTCGAGAACAGATGTTTTATATTTTGATTGGCCTTTCTAACCAGAACTAGATCTCTTGTGGTCTACAGCAAACAGAGATCAGACTTCTTGCACTTCAGTATCATGCTTACACTATCAAAATACTCAGTTATTTTGAATGAACCTAAATAATCAAAGCAAAGGACTAAAACAGCAGGAAATTGCTTGTTTTTGAGGTGAAAGCATAAGTCTGCTTGGATTATTTTCAGTTTCAGTTTCATATCCACAGCAGTCAGAGACTGACTGAGACACCACACAGTTGTGAGAGTCAAAATAACTTTTGCAACTATATATTTTTAGTCATCTAGATCCTTACACCAAAAGCAGGGAGACAGGCGTATACTTTCATCCAGCAAAGGTTTTGAAAACCAACCTGCTTTCTCATTAGGCAAATCTCTATCCTTGCAACCAAGACTTTTGGCTCTCATGGACAACACTCCTCATATAGACACAAAATACAATTTTGAAAGTAACATCTTCACTGTGTATCATTTTGTTGGCAGTGATGGAAAAAAACAAGATGGAAAAAAGAGCATGTCTGCTACGATGCAGAGTTTCCTCCTCTGAATGTCTACTCATCTACACCAAGAGATTACCCTTATGCTTCTCCTACGTTGTTCATGTATATTTGCACTGTAAAGGATACACATGGATTCTGTCACAAATGCCGAACCACTGACAGCAACAGACAGTAGCCACTGTCTGATATGTCCCAAATGGTACTGATAATGCTTTGGGAATCTTACAGTATATTTCTTGGACCTGTATTTCTATGCTTGTTTGTATTGCCTTGCACTGCCATAATCTTTTCAGGCATATATGATGATCATTATAGAATAAAGCTAGAGACTTTATACAGCTCTGCCTCATAATATACAATGTTGGGTGCTAGTCTAAGACTAAGGTTACACATCAAAAATTATGTATTTTATGTGTTTGTGAAGAGCATATCCCTATTGTAGTCACTTTCTTTTGATGATTGTCCATTCTTCGGAAAGCACTGGGGTTTGGATGATGATTTTGGAATGTCTCAGCAATGAGGAATCAAATTAAATTAGATGACTATTTAATGATTCTTTTACTATTTAAAAATATTGTTTTAATGTGATGAAGGTTCCTTCAGTTAGTGCTTTCATCGTTTTCTGGTTTTGACCCAAGACACTTTAATAAATGTTCTGGAAGTGTGACTAGCCAACTGGACGGTAGGATTTCAAAATGTCACTTCACAAAGCAGAGCAACTGCCAGTACTCTCTGAACTTATGTTACCCCAATCACATGCACACATTTTCCTGGAATTGTGATTTTTCTTAACTAATCTTTTCTAGCAGTTCAGGAAAGTATCCTAAGTAATATGGGTTCTGAGTCATATTCCTAATTAAAGTGAAAGATTTTGCCCGTTTGTATGGCATGTTCTCTACACGCAATGTGACATATTATGCAGTAACACGATACAACGTTTTTGCAATTTAACAAAACTCAGATATCATTCTTTCCCCAACTGCATGCAAATAGTGACTGCACTGCAAGCAGTGACAGTGAATTCTCAAAATGAACCCAGTTTTCTTCAGATCAGAAAGCGTGGTTCAGACAAAGAAACCCTAATAACAAGAATGATGCTCACCCCTTTCTAAGCCCGTGTATTGTGCACGCTGGATGCCCAAATCCCCTTTGCTCAACAGTGGTTGTCCCTCTGTTTACTTGGTACCATTTCGCTGACACGTGAGGGCTCTAGGTGGCATTGCACCACTAGTGGCATGATCAGATACTTGAAGTTACATTTTGGGGGGGAGATTAAATAAATCAACAGACATCTGTCAGGAAGATGAATTCTCTTAGTGTGAGCAAGCTAAAACAGCCTGCTCAGTTATTCACAGAAATTCATGTATAGCTATCTCATAGGGACATGAAAAAAAGGGCAAATTCTGCTTAGTCTTCCTATTAGCAAATGGGGTCTCTGCAGTTTCGTTCTTCCCCAGGTCCCCAGAAGAATTATAAGATTTGCAAAGCAGCTGAGGAGGTATGTAGAGAAGGGGAGCAGGCAGAGAGGTAGATCTGAATCCGAAGTAAATTATCACCTGGAACCACTCTATCTTATCTATTTTTCTCATATGGATACCAATACAGAGTCCAGAGAGCAATATGATAGCACAATTAAATATTACTTAGTGCAAAGTGGGGACAGTAGTCATCAGAACAAAACTTGCGGACAATAGGTTTTCTCTCAAGGTGGAGTTTGCAGCAGTTTTGTCCATTTTCAAACAGACTATTTCCCTTCCAGCTCTATTTGCTTCTTGTGAGAGCCTACATCAGTGCCACCACAACAGTGGCTAGAAAGAAGGTAAATCCCTGTGAGGGGAAGCGCAAGTAGGCTGTGGAAAACAGCCATCAAACAAGCAACGCGAGCTGATTGCTTGTTTTGACTGCCTTGTGATCACAAATCAACTGCAAGTTGCTCCGCTTCCCTCTCAATCTGCCTTCCGGCCTCCCCTTGATTTTACAGAGGTCCAGATGTGAGCAACGATTGATGTCGAAGTTTAATTAGTGCTGTCTACATTTCAAGCAGCTCACTGACCCAGCGGACTTCTCAAATGCTGTGTCTGATTAATCTAAACAGTTTGATGTATTATTCAGACATTAGACTCCTTACTGAGATGGAGTGGATGGGGATGGCAGCTGGGAGGGATTTTTTTGCTATTACTCGCAAGCGAGAGCTGCTCTCACTAACACATCTGTTTATTAGTAGTTGCCTTTCCAAACTGATAAGAGCCAAGAATAGGTGCCATGTGGCATGGCAACAATAAAGAATTGTTCTCGTACCCTTCATTGTAGCTTCTCAAGTCAGTAGCAGATAAAAGCCAGAACAAATTGGCTTTCTTCACAACCTCCCTAATAGCTTCCCACCCCTGGAGGAAAAGCAGTCATTTCTGCAGGAATGTTGTAAGTATATTTTCACACGTTTTTGGCTCATCCTACGTATCAGAGATTGTAATCACAAAGACTCAACAGCAGCAGTCACAAAGCTAAGATAATAAAGCACTTTTGAAAACCACAGTTCCATAATATTTATTTCAAAGAGTTTTCTAACTTTGAAAGGAAGCTGGATGTAATGATGAAAAGTCTAGTTTAAAGAGAGAAATTGTTCCTTGCAATCTTCAAAGCTGCTTTGTCTAGCTGTGCAGGTGACTACTACTCAGAGTTGTCTTTGAGTAAGATAACTAGGAGATAGAAGATTTATTAACATCTCTTTTCTAGAAACTGAGCAAAATTTATGACTGTTGGGTGGATTTGACTATCTGAACAGCAGTATCAGTGGCAATTGAAGAAAAAAACAAAAAACTTATTCTAAAACTGGCTCAAGTTCCTTCCCAGGTGCCTATTTTTTGTACAGATGGACTGTAAATGTCTTTAGAATGGAAAGAGGCAAAGAGTTTTGTGATTCTTTGTGCTCACAACGTGATGGTACTGCAGTGTTTCCATCCTGTCATAAGGGCAAGGCATGGCGCGCTTCCATGCTCCAGGGATTGAAGATCATGGGAAAGTGCTATTTCACACCCATCATCAGCAAAGCAGGGACAGGTATTACATACCAATTGTGTTGGTAGAGGATCTTCCATCTCTATGAATTTTCAGTAGCAACACGAGACTATTGGATGTAAGAAAACCTGGTTGATCAAAAATGGCCACTCAAGGCTGTATCAATGCATGATGCAAAGGTAAAAAGTTGGTTTAGCTATGAAAAGGGAGTTTATAAAACAGAGAGCAGCCATTAATATCTCCAGGAAAGAGGAATATATATATATATACCAATATATAAACCTCCATCTTCTTGACAGAAAGTATTTTTCTGGTTCAATGATACTCTTCAGACCTATCAGCCGTAAACCTCTCTCTAATGAAGGAAGAGGGAATTCATCACAGGAGAGAGAGATCTTTGCCAAAAAACTCTGAAAGCTCTAAGTCTGTTATAAATTGAACATTACCAATTGTCCCTTTCTCTTACCTTCCCCCTAACATTTTATTACCAATATAACAGACAGGATAAGTGCCGAGAGGGTGTAGACTCAAATTCTCAAAGATCAGGACCTTGCAGCCTCATTAGAGAGGTGGTTGTGTTGTTGGAAGACAGAAGTAACTCTGACAGCTTTTCTTGGCAAAATTGCCTCGGATCTGATGAATATAGGACATAGTTCTTCTTTACATCTAATTTTAAAATTATGGAAAAAGTAGCCTATGTCTGTCATTGCTTTAGGAGAGGAAAAATGTGTGGGGGAGAGACAGGAAAAGAGACAGTGAAGTTTGCGGTTCTGTAGCTGAAGGATTCCAAAACATGAGAGACTGTTAGGGAACAATTTCAACAGGGATTTTTTAAAGCATTTCCTGATGAAAAAAGAAATAATATTCAGTCTTCAGAAAACTCATGTGGAAATCTAATTTTTCTCTGAAGAATCAGTATGTCAGACTGGTACAATGAGTCAAATAACGGGAATGTGATAAAGAGGGATTACTGCCAATCTTGACATGATTTCAGTTAAAGAGTCATGCCTGATACCTGCCTGACTGCCGGTCCCAAACTGAGGCTGCCTACCACTTCCCATCACAAGACTCTGGTTTCAGTTGCTTAGAGCATTGCCAGACTTTAGATGTTCAGGCTAAAACTTTCCATGAAGCATCTGCCTCATGGTGATTTTAATAATTACTTTTTTCCAGCCAAAATGTTGAGGATAAAGCTCTATATTTCTCCATGTAAAGCATTTCCTGCCAATCTCTTATTTGTAAGTGTCTAGCATTCTCTTGTTGGAGGTCACAAATGTGAAGTTTTGACATTTGAAGAGGCTTTGTTGGCAAAGATGTCCCTGCTGCTGTATCTGTAAAAACCTACCCTAATGTAGTAATGTAATAACTTCTGAGAACAACAGGAACTCAGAGATGCTCCGTAGAGACTTTCTAGCGTTTACCAGCTGAACTCTTCGCAGATGATACTGACCACACTCCAGCCTGGAGCAGAGCAGGATGTGGCTATAGGTCAGCATAGGCCCAGCCCACAGAACTGAAGGTCCCCTTGCTCTCCCTGAGGCTGCTGGGCTTGGGCAACGTGGAAAAGGAAGTCATCAGATTTGAGTATGGAAGGGGAAGAAGATAAACCCCGATGGAAGAGGTAAGACCTAAAAGTACTGGAGGAGGCTAAAATTAGAAACCGGGATTAGGGAAGAGGAAAGGCTAGAAGGCCTGAACCCCAAGAAAAAAACAGGGAGCTGCATGGAAGCAGGGAAAGCTTCTAGGGGAAGTAGAAATAAGCAGACCAGAGCTGGAAGGCAATAAGGACTGGTACGGCACCAAGACTGGTACTGGGAATCTTCTGGGAGAGACTGACTTCCTGCGGGCTTGATGGGGAGAAGGTATATGCCAAACTCCTCCATGGGAAGGAGGAAGACACAAAGAGCACCCCAGGAACCTAAGCAGAAAAACTGACTGTAAGCTGGTGGTGGGTCACCCACACAGGCCTGGGAGCTAATGGAGCTGAAGTGAGGAATGGGATGAGATGACATAGGGAGACAAGAATGAACTTGGACTGATGGACAGGGAATAACTGGCATTGGTGCCAGTGTGAAAAAAAAAAAAAAAAGAGATGACAGTACCCACAGTAGGAGGGTATTTCTCTGGGTTGGGCAAAGTTAGCTTTTTNGAAAAGAAAAAAGAAAAAGAAAAAAAGAGATGACAGTACACACAGTAGGAGGCTATTTCTCTGGGTTAGGCAAAGTTAGCTTTTCTGGAAAAGTAAGCTTTTTACCTTCACCATATTATTTAGAATATTTGTAGAAGGGGCCTGAAAGAGTATTTAATTCCCCCTGAAACCCAAATGTTATGATCTGATACCACCTGAGTCATTAACAACTTTAAAACTTCCGATCTGCTGCATGTACTGTGTAGAACTCAGTTACTTGAACTAATATAACTGATAGAGACAGTAAGTTGCTTCTATGCAACTTCTGTGCTTCTTCCTCTCATTAACTGTGTAACAACTTCTTGACTTCGTGGGTTTTATTCTGGCATTATTGACATAGATTGCAAAAAAATTTAAAGGGAGGTGCATATATTGCATTGTTTCTGTGTTCTGTAACTAAAACTGAGGCAGATCAGTAAAAATGGGTGTAGCTCTGTTTACCATTAAACACTGTAACATGAAGGATTTTTTTGTGGGGTGTATGTGTGCACACACAAAAACCCATTGGTCATAAATGCCAAAATAATCCAGAAATCTAACATACTAAATAAAACATCAAAACAAAAGTAATGAGCAAGTCGGCCAAGCATGTCCATACAGAAAGAACCTGAACAAGCAGAGAAAATGGCTTTTTGTTTTGGTAATCAGCCACCAATGCATGTGAAACACAGACCTTTATAGTGTGAACTACACTATTTCTTCATTATAGTCTTGGAAATAAATGGTTGCAAATAAATGTGAGAATACCCCATGGCTAGACTATGGTTGCTTGACATCAGTAGCTAGCTTAATATTCAAGCAATTAAAGCTCTGCATCTGGTGGACAAATAATGTTATCACGATGAATAAGCTGTAAACTATGCGTAACAACTAGGCACAGTAGCAAAAAGAGCTCTTGCATTCATTCTAGGCAAAGTGGATATAGTTTCAAAAATCAGTTAAAGACTTTAAGCAGTGGTTAATGGTTTTGAATAAACTTATGTCTTATGCAAAAACAGAATTAGCATCATATCCAGTTACACAACGCTTAGTCTTCTCTGAAATTGCTTTCTGATTTAAATGAAGTGATTCCTTCATCAAAGAAACCAGTGATTTGTCATGCTGTTTGTGAAGGTAATATATGTACAGATTGATTGCGCTGGTCTTAATGCCTTGAAAGAACTGATTGCTGCAGTTGGAAGTTAAAAGCTTTTGAATGGTGAGCAGGCAAAAGGGTTAGTCATCAGTCAGCCTGCAGCACACATTGCTCACCACTAACTTCTTTTGCTGGCAACAGGAATCTGCAATTAAGCACGTAACTTAACACAGCTTTTCTAAAATAGAGGTCATTGCAGACAAGTGTGTGATCATCCCTAGCAAGCAGGAAGTTTTCTGAAGTGAAAACAAAAGTTTTAAGTTGTTTTGCTCTACTGGTGAAAAACAAATAATTTGTTCTGCGCCACACACAGAATTAATCATGTTCTGCATACACTGCATGCTGAGACTCTTGTTTCACTTTTTTTGTTCCCATATTTAGAAATTATAGTCCTGGATGTTCTTACATTGTCTCAGAAAGTCAGATCTGAAAAATCCTACCCTCAAGGTGAGGCTTCACCCCATTTTTTTTTTTTCTGTGTGTTAACCGTTCAGAAGAAAGGTTAATTCACAGGCAATGATGTGCTTTAGTATTACTATGACATGCTTAATTTAGAGTCTTGAGTAATATTTCCTAACAAAACAAAATAAGACATAATTCTGATTTCTGGAAACAAGTGAACAACTGATGAACAAGTATTTTTACATAACTACTATTTTATTTTTAAAATTCATTATTAGACTACTAATTTCTGAAACCATACATTCCTGAAATAAAGGGGTTAATTTAACAAGTTTTTTTGTTCTTTTGGTTGATCTTGGGACAACTGCTATTTAGGAAGAAAGTATGTACTAATTAATTAATAATAAGTAGCAAAAGAAAATATTAAACCCTGAGTATGGATTAAGCTTCATTAAAGATTCTTCTTCCTCTATGGCAGCTAAACATCTGTGAAACTAAACAACCACAAAGAAAATACTGTAAAAAGACCACCACCTTGCACATTAGTTTTATATACTTCCAGCAGACATCCAATACAATAATAATGAAAAATAGATATGCAATAATAATGAAAAATAGATTGCCCACCTTCACAGATCCATTCTCATAATCAGATCCTTGGAGCAGATGTAGAAAAGACACCATAAAAATATTCACAGTCACCCACGGTTTGTACATTCTGATGTTTAAGATCCACAGGTTACTACGCAGTTGTGATACAGCTGGAGGCGTCTGTTTTGAAATGCATTTCTCTATCTCCAATTCAAAAAAAAAGAAAGCTTCCAGATTTTCTGTTATAAACTCACAAAGAATTCCAGCGTATGAGGATAAATTATCTGTTCAAAACAATTACAAATTCATCTAGAGAAGGTCATTTCTTGGAGAAGCTTTTAGATACACTTGAAAGAAAATCATGATAAGAGTTTAAATAGATATATATTTGCATGCATACAGATACAGTCTCATGAGTAGTCAGGTATGGATTCCAGTTAATAAAGTTGAGATATCTTCCATCAGGACAGAAAGAGGTATTCAAAATCCATCTGCGGTCCAGAAGATTTAAAAGATCTGCTCTATTTTGTGCTCCATGCTTCAGCAGCCTCTTAAGATAGTAGTGTAACGGCCAATGTTTTGAGCTAGAGAGCTGTAATCCAACTCTGTATAAAAACTTTTTTCACAGCCTTCATGGAAGCTTGCAGAAGCATGTGTCTTAAATCTGATACAGACTCTGGCAGTAACACAGTCAAATTCTGGCTCTAATCCCATTTTCTCCCTACCAATAGCATAGCAGTTTTTAAACTAACTGATGCAATCTATACTCCCATTATTTTAAAGATGATTACCTGAAACATGAAACTTGAGCACATGTCTTACACAGCACACACAGTCTAAGTAACTTCTTAAAAAAAAAAAGAGGAAGAGAGAGAGAAATGAAAAGAGAAAGAAGGAAAAAGATCATTTTCTTTACTTTCTTCTTTCAGCTGTAGAATGAGTTTTTCTGGATATATTTTACAAAGGAAAGTTAAAAACTATCTTTAATCCCAAAAAGGGTTTTGTTTTTAATTAAAACTCCTGAAGCTACAGATATAAAAAAAAAAAAATGTTTTTGTCACAGCAAAATAGAATTATTTCTGCAGCAAAACAGAAAGATGTGGAGGCATTTTTTTGTGCATTTCCACAGTTAAAAACCAAAATGGAGCTCTAACATTACAATTAAAACATAGACAAAGACTTTGCTAATTATGCATTTTATATATATTGCTGTCCTTTCATGTATATTATATATATGATTGACACTCACATGAGAGGTTT
The DNA here is from genome assembly GCA_013389825.1 of Crypturellus undulatus. Classification (NCBI taxonomy): domain Eukaryota; kingdom Metazoa; phylum Chordata; class Aves; order Tinamiformes; family Tinamidae; genus Crypturellus; species Crypturellus undulatus. The sequence goes on along the minus strand of VWPW01021622.1, from coordinate 42,242 downwards.
TCAGAATCAGAAACTATAGTTTTTAACATAAAAGTCAGCCATGTACCTAATAAGACCACTGGTTTTCTACCCTCAGCTTCGAAGCAGTAGCTCTCTTAGATACATCTCTGTAACTATCATAAGCTTGTATAATTCCTTCTGCAGTATTCATCACAAATGGACATCAGAGAAAATTATTTGAATCCAGTCCTTCCAGCTCTTGTTATAAATCTGAGCCATTATGTTTTAAAGGCATATGATGTATATAATATTTGCTAGCATAGTCCTTTGCCACCTGTTTTCTGGAAGTAATCTATTTCCCCTTTATTCTTTTTTTCTAGCTGGTGGCTTTCTTCCCACCCACCCTGCTCTGATTTATACAAGGACAACAGGAATTTCACCTCTCTGAATTGGGTGAGAAATAGCTCTTTTCTGTGTACTTGCTTGTCTCAGTCACACCTTTCCCATAGTCATGTTGCCAGTAGTGTTCACAGGCCCCACAGCTACAAAGGGCTTTCTGTGCCAGTTTCTGTAGTTTCCCATTATTTTATATGAACTATTTACTTAACCATTTAAAATGAATATATGATCTAATGCTTATGTATGCTCACCTTAATTTCATTTAATTTCTCCACTTTTCTTCTGATTCAGATACCCATGCCCTTCCAGGAAGTGGAACCCTAAATGAATACTTCCTTATCCTTGCATGTACCGCTTCAGCGTAAAAATAGCCATTTTTACAATGGCCCCAGGACTGCATGAAAATAGCAATTTTCTGCTGACTTGAAGTTAGCTTGGGCCGATAAATGACATAAAGATCTCTCATTTTATGAGGATCCTCATTTAAAGCACAGTTTTTCGAAACAGGGAGTGATGTCCTCATGGCCTGCAGCCCGGTGACTTGGGTGCTTACTTACAGAGGTCATCCTCAGCACTGCGCAGGGCTGAGCCGCCTGGCTCCCCTGCAGGAGTTGCAGGGATTCCACCTTTTCTCCAGCCAGAGCACGCGCCTGGAGCAAGGGGGTCCTGCAGCTACTGCCCAATCTGCTTCTGTCCTTCTCGGGAGCGTCACCATTCCACCTCACAGGTTGGGAGAAGCAAGGGAAGAAACAGGTACATCACAGAGGTTTTTAAACAACAGCCATGGAATTTCTGCATTCAACCCAGTAAGTGTCTACTTAGTGTATACTAAGTGTGTACTAAGCAAAACAGCTTCAGGAGGGGAGTGGAAAGCACCTACGGTGGTACATTCTGCAGATCCGTAACGAAAGCACATTTCTGAGAATAGGAATATAGCTCAGGTCTACATAAAGAAGGAAAGCAATTTGAATGCAAGGGCTGTCACATGCTCAGTGTCAAGCTGTAACAGTGGACTTCTTGCCCCCAAGGGTCTACAAAACGTACTTAAGACACTCTTGGCGATCTAGCACTAGAAAAGCAAGGCTGTTTGTTTTGGAAATGTTGGGAATAGGATCCTCATCAATGCTTTGTTTGTTTTTTAGTTCATCACTGCTATTTACTAAATGCAACCCCAAATTATGAATAGATTTGAAAGGGCCAAACCTACAACTTTCTGGAAGCAAACTAGTCATCAGAAAAATCCACCCACCTGTGCTTCAGTGGGCTTCTTGGCAGGAATACTGAACTGAACCTCTGGCACTGAATCAAATCCAATTACAAGAGCAAGTTAAATGCTGTAGACAAAAGAGAAAAAAAAAAGTTTTTCCCTTGGGCTCAAACACAAGGACTATAAAAGAAGAAGAAAGGCTCTTGTTGATTGCAGAGAACTTTAAATCTAGCCCAAAAATGTTAATGAAAGCAGACACAAAGCAAGAGGCATCAATTGATGGGACAGCACAGCAACTGAGATGATGGACTTGTAGGAAAGAGCTCACTTTCACCATCTGCACCGTTCTCTCCATGCCTTTCCTTACCCTTCCTATCTCTCCCCTCTTTTTCAGGATATGAATAGATGTTCTCTCCAGCACCATCTCAGCCCAGCTCTTCACAGAGCTTCCTTACCACTTTCTCCCATCTACTGCTTTACTGAGAAAATTTAAATATTTTAGGGACGAAGCTGGAAACTCAGGAGTGTTTTGAGAGACGGCTTACAACAGAAGCAGAACAGACTTGTCGCTCAACTGGAGCTCAACCTGATGCCTTCCAGTATGGCCTATGTTTTCATTCCATATCTGAACACAAATGAACAATATTTGTATTCTAGTTTCTTTTTTTATCTCAGTTTGCTGTTGTAGAACACCTAGTCAGTTCTGTGCATGGGTGAGTTGTATTTTTCTTTAATCTGGTGTTATAAGATAAGACATATAGAATTTATGCGACTGTCTACATGGCCAGCACAGGCAGGCCTCTGTNATGTTTTCATTCCATATCTGAACACAAATGAACAATATTTGTATTCTAGTTTCTTTTTTTATCTCAGTTTGCTGTTGTAGAACACCTAGTCAGTTCTGTGCATGGGTGAGTTGTATTTTTCTTTAATCTGGTGTTATAAGATAAGACATATAGAATTTATGCGACTGTCTACATGGCCAGCATAGGCAGGACATCAGCAAGGCTAAAGTACTGTTAAATTAACAGAGAACTCATAATTTCATGTCACCTTTTAGTGAGTAGCTGATAAATTAATATTGCAGGAACAGGTTGATATGTTAAAAATATTGATTTAATTAAGTCTGTCTATCTCAGATACTGATCAATATACTTATACAGTGTTTCTATGATGGAAAAGAACATATAGAAATCCTAAAAGTTGGTAGATACTTCTACAAATAGATTAATCAGATTTACCTAATTCTTTCCACTAATTTGTGAGATAGGACAGGAAGAGCAAATACAAATGTTTACCAAAATTGCTTGCCATGTTGTACTGCAGGTTCCTTATTTTGGCTTCCCAGCAAGCAAGAGCAAAAAATGGTTGCACTGTCAAGTGGAGTGCAAAAAACCCACCATATTTATCTTCTATATTCCTCTCATGCATACAAACAGACAAACAACAGAAGAATTTCTTGATATTGGTGAATAACTCATATTTTTCAAGCTGAAGTTCCTTCAGATAAGACAATCAGTTTCTGTGCTTGTCTGAAAATCATTTATACCTGAGTATAGTACTATCATAGGGTCACAATTTGCCAGATAAATCTAAAAGAGAAACACTACAAACAAAGAAAAATCTTCATTTGGAGACAGGTAACAAAGGAAAGACATGCCAGATCTCTAACACAAACGCAAGCAATAAATCAGTAGGGCTACTCAGACCCTGGAAATTTCGTGAAGATATGCCCTACATTAACCTCAATTAAACTCATTAATCTCAGATTGCAAAAATAAAATTGGACATCAGTGGAGGCAATTCTCAATTAATGTATTATTTCCTCACCTAATTTGAGAACTCTGCACAAATTTAAGCATGATAGAGCAGTATTCAGGCCAATAACATAATTCTGAACTAAGGTCATTAAGGAAGTAGCTGTAAAATGATGCTATGAGGAGATTTGTACATTTCCCCTAAATAATCCACACATAGAAGTACTTTTGTTTTCTTGAAAATTACATGAAAAAAAATAAAAAATGCGTCAATTACTTCAAATATTGCAAACAAGGATCTAATTTAGACTTAATAGGTTACTTATGACACAGCAATTACATCAATTTGAGGTTAATTGTTTAGCACGCACATAGTTACTAACTTTAAAAATATTTTTGAAGCACAGCAATGTTTAGGATAGCTATTGGAACCAAGTATTTCTGTCAAATGGCAAAATGTTTGAAATCCCTTTAAGTGCTGAGCTGGAATGATTATTAGTAAAATTAACTTGTACTAGCAAAGTGACAGGAGCTCTGGGGAACTAGGAACTAGCCAGCTACAAATCGGTGCTCAGCCAGACTGCCGCTTCACCTCAGGAGGGTACACTTAAGCTTCCCTTAAATTAGATAGGCAGCTGTGCTGCCTACTTGCTGCAGCAACGTTAGAGCCCGGCGCGGGCTGAAAAAACCTGTCTGAGAACTGGGCCGAAGCACTGGGAGTTGCATCTCTGCCGTGCTCCAGGGTGCTGTGGCTAAACTGCTATCGATATCTAGCTAAATCTAGCGAAATTAAAGCGTGCCGGGGAATGTCTACACAAACTGCAAACACACCCTTGGCTGAAGGGCAGACATACTCTTAGCTTTAAAAAATCTGAACCACATTAGACATCAGTTCTCAGTCACGCCACACCGAGGCAGAGCTCGGAGGAGGGACGTGGTGGGTATTTGTGTGCAGCAGGAGGAGGGCTGTCAACAAAAGGCAGATAAAAATCACAAGCATTTTTGGTTGAACTTTTGAGTGATGAACACACCTTTGAACTGCTCTGTTTTTCAAAGACTCTCCTCCAACCTCATGGAGAGCATAGCTGCTTTATTGGTTTTTTTTATAGTCCATATTTGTAATTCCTGTTGCCAGGAGAAATGGAAATCTATTGAGGAGATGGTTGTTGTGCTGAAGGACAGCTTCAGCATCCCAGAGCTAGGCTGAATGTGAAGAAATAGGTATTTCAGAAGAGGGCTTCCTGCGTTCCTGTGTGTGCATAGCTCAGCTTTTAAGGGACTTAATCCCCTAATCACGGGAGCAAGACCTACCTCTAGATTCCTGCTAACCAACAAATCTACAACAATGGGAGTTCTGTATCTGCTTGTCTTCACATCCATCTGTGTTTACATCATTGTTAATGAGGCCACAACTGGAAAGATAATCAAACCTTAATTACAGAGGCATGTAATGGCTTTCACAACCTTTATTTTGCTTGTCACTTTTATAAGAAGTAAGTCCTCAGTTTCTTCTTACAAAGAAATGAGGCAAGATAAATAGCAAAAGACAAGAGACTGCAAGTTTTCAGAAAGGAATGATAGAAAGACCAAAAAAAAAAAAAAAAGAGAAAAACAACTAGGCAGAAAAGAAAGGAAGGAAAAGAAAGGAATGGAGGAAGGGAAGATAAAGACAGACAGACAAAGCAAGGAAGTACAGACAAAGCAAGAAATAAATGCGGTCCTGTGCTTGACACCTATTGTAACACAGGCTTTATCTCCAGCTTAACTCCAAAACACTGGGTACTGTTAGAGGACTAAGGATGATCAGAGGATCACTACCTGTTCAAGTGGGATGTCTGAAACAGCTCACATGCATATCCAGGAAGCAGATACCAAGAGTATGGTTTCAAAGTCAGTAGATCAATGCCTACCTTTAATCTAGTATTTATAAGGTGTTACCATATAATAAGCAAGGGAGGCTTAACTGCAAAGTACAATGACTGTCTGGACTGCTGTGTTCTGCAAGGATTGACATAAAACAGATGAACTCTTGGATGCTGATCAAGGAGGAAATGATAACAATAGGTCCTCATTTGCTTAAATTTACACAGCACTGTTGCAAAATCACCTTGGGATTAAGGGTATCTGCTTCTTGCACCAACTTGTGTACCTGAATAGACATTTGCTATATCACATCAAATTTATGATTTCTTGAGGGAAAAAAATGTGACTGCAGATGACATCAAACCTTGCAATCTGTGGCTAAAGTCTTGAGTAAGTTAAAGAACCCTTTTTGTCCTTCCTGCACACCAGGAGCACTTCTGCACTCTTGCTGCTAAGGACAAGACAGGGCCAGTTGACAATTACTCTTCAGTCAGAACAAAATGTTAGGTATTTCTGCAGCAAACAGCAACAACACAGCTTGGACTCTGATGTGCATTTAATGTTCCCATTTGCTTATTTAGTGCTGTACAGCCCTATAGCCATATAACTCAAGTGTCTGTGAGACGGACAGGGGCAGCAGAGCAGCTACAGGACATTAAGGAGAAAGGACGTGTCATTTCTGTAACTGCAGTACCATCATAAAACTGCCATTAGAGAAGATACTCATGTAATCTATGGACTGTTGCGTTTTCAGAAGTCAAAATGAAAGAAAAAAAAAGAAAAGAAAAGAAAATATTGTACGCCTTGTCACTGAAAACTAAATTCATGCAGGGATATTTTCTGTGGTCTTAACCACAAGAATAGCCTCAAACACTCCTGGGGAGTCTCACCCAAATCATCAAAAGAAACTAGATAAATAGGCTTTGAAATTGTAAGTATGACTTCATCCACCCAGAGTAGGACCACAGGACTACACATTCTCTCAACTGACTGTATTTACCTAAAATATAGACTTGTCTTTGGGCTTTTTTTTCCCTTCCATTTTAATCATAACCAATCTATTCAAAAATATCCTTAGTTAAAAGTAATGAAGAATACCTCAATTTCATCTTCCGGGACAAGTTCCAGGACTCACATGTTTTTTTGCTTTCTATTTCTAATGTCCAACTCGGAAGATGAGAGAGGCCTTGGACAAACAAACAGCTACCTAGGAACGCTTTGTATGGCCCAGGCCCAAACTCCTGATGCGGTGCATATGGGCAAAGTACACTGTGACAATATCCTGCTTCCCAAGGCCATTGAGGAACTTCTTTGGAAGCATTAATAGAGGTCAAGCTAGAGGCACAAGATAGCTGGAAGCTGCCTGTATTCGCCTTCCTGTCTCTTCCTCTCATCACTGAGATCAGCAAAGCTTTTTCTCCAGGAAAAAAAATCAGTAGAACAATTCAGTTCCTTAAAAATTCAGTAGAACAATTAGTTTCCTCCGGCATTTCTCCAGAACTGAGACACCACTCTCAGTGCAGTCATTTTCACAAAGAAAAATGAGAGAAAACATGCAGAGGCAAAGAAGCAAGGAGTTCAGAGAGAATAAATTTTGATACTGCTCCCAAACAACTGAAACCACGTTGTGGTAGGTATGAGGGCAAGAGGTTGGCAATAGAAAGGTGCATTTATACATCTGTTTTTTAAACGTGAATTCCTCACTGCTCCTTCTGTAGCACCCTGAAACAACATCTGTGGAGCAATATATGCATATATAAAAACTGGCAGCAGACCAAGTACAAGGATCATCATAATTGACCTTGCAGAGAATTGACCCTGAGAGAATGCACAGAGAGGTTTGCAATGAGAGCGAAGTCCTGAGAGTTAACTTCAGGCCTTACATTCATTTGAGGACAATTTACAGAAACAATTTAGTAATCTGAAAAGAAAACCCATATGGTGCAAACTAAAAATTGGGGGATCTAATGTTTATTATTTACATTTAGTTTTACTGCATTAACATTCACAAACCCTAAGCCAATAAAAGCGTAAATCAGCTCCCTGACGTCAGCGGGGGAGAATTAATGATCTCTCTCTTGTGGATGTTTAGAGAAGTAAATGTATACTGTAAAGTGTATATATTACAAAGTTCATCTCTGGCTCTAATAGGATGATTTTTTCACACTTAAATCACAAAAGTACTTGTGTGCTTTTCCAAGAAATCCATGCCTCCAGTCTTTATTACATCCTATTGCCATCAATAATGCAGCCTTTCATAAACAAAATTTGTCACTCTCACTCTGCATTTTCTATTAAAAGCACAATAAAATATGGGCTGCCTAGCAGGATTTTGTACAGAGTTTTCATGCCCAGAGTGATAGCTCAACGCCAGCTCTGTTTGCCTGTGCACTAGGACCCAAAGGATAGCATCATCTGGTCAGTGACTTATATGAAACAAGCTGCTTGTCTTAAATGCAGAACCCTAGCAGACATCAGGGTTCATAGCACCAGGTGCCACCAAAGCCTCTGCACGGCCAGGAGATCAGATCACTGCTCTTGCCTGCACTAAGTGCCAGATCTTGCACCTGCATTCAGTTAATGCAGAAAGCCTCATGTATCACCCACCATGCATGGTGCTGAGGAGTCAGCTGGCCATATGTACCGTAAGGTTTTACGCAGAGTATTTTATGATGTCAGGAGAACCCTGCATTAACCTCAGAACTCATTATCCATCTGAGAACTACTTTGTTGGTGCTATCTATCTGGTAAGTGTACCAATAACTTCAGCCTCTATCACTGGCCAATTTATTGATAGCAAAATCTTCTAGGCTTAGGATGCTTTTCAGGGAATAGCAAGCAAATCTCTGCTGTTTAAGGAAAAAAAGTTGGTGGGGGAGGGGTAAAGACATATACCAAGTAAAATGCTGACAGATTCTTAAATTCACATCAAATGCTAGGGTAAATCTCGCCTGCACTGAAGAAATGTGGCAAAATAATTTATAATATAAATAATGACCACTATTTAGTTTTTTAAACAATGTTTATTTACATAAGCCCACAAACAATGAAATCCAAAGAAAACAGGCAGACATGAGTCCTAAGGAAACTTAATTATCTAAAAAACTGCCTGGAATCTGTCATTGCTGTAACAGGTCAGAAAAACATAATTGGTTTAATATCAAATCTTGAATGCATTATAAAATATGGCAGAAAATAACTGATCCCTTTAATATACCTTGATCTTCAACTCTTGTTCCTTTACTTTGTGATGTCTCCAGTTTGACAGCACACTCTTCAGGACAAAGCCAAGGCTTATCTGAGCAATGTCAAATCTTGGATATCTGGAAACCACATTAATATTATTTCTCCAGCATGCATATCATGCAAGGCATTATTGTGCTCGATATCATAGAGGAGATTCAACAAAACAAGAAACAGAACAGAACAGGAAAAGAGGAGATTAAACAGAAAGAGGAAGAGAAGATCTTGACAGGATGTAGATTCATCAAGACTCGTCATGGGCCAGGGTGTACTTTGCTTCCCAAAAGACGTACTATATGTCTGCATTACAGTGTCACAAGATGATCCCCAGGACTGGAAAAGCAGTCAGTACTCAAGACAAACTCGCATGGAGAGCAGTTAGTATCTTAATTTCAGTCCTATTATTGCTATTGTTTTGCGACATTTTTTGGAAAAGGAAGATTCTAACCTGGCAACTCAAATTTTAAGAACTGCAAACAAGATTTAAAAAGATCGAATGATTAACCCAGGTGAAACTCTGTTCCTGCTAAAGTCAATAGAAAGATCTCCTTTCCAATTCAGACTTTGCCATTAACACAGAGGGGGAGAAACTGATGTTTATCATGAAACATAAGAAAACAACATATAGCAATCAGTAAAAGCACAAGCATTTGGAAATATTTAGGATATTTCTAATCCATAAAATCTGAAAGCCTGTATTTGTACTTTAAAAGACAAGTGTATGGAGGTATAAGGAAGATGCTGAGCCCACAGTTACAGCAACAATGATAACAACTCTCAATTTAAGTCTAACCAAGAAATGATCCTTAGGTTACAATTATTAGAGCAATTACCTTATTCTCAATCTGAACAGACAACATCAGTCAATATATGATGTGGTGAAATCCTGCTTCTTGCTTAGCATCCTCAGGATCTTTGAATAAAACAGACATTTAAATATGAAAAGACATTATATGGACTGTGTTGTACATGCTGAAATTAGTACATTCTTTCAAAACACTACTGAAATTGATTTTACTCAGGAATATTTATACTTCTCTAAACTCATTTTAAAATCCTAACAGGAATTCTTTTGTTCTCAAATATACTCAGAGTCACTCCTCAATGTCCAGCCAAAATGCTTATAAAGTGAAAAAGGTAGGGGGTTTTCATCCACCTTTTTCAAGCGTTCAAGTTAGCTCTGGGCATTCGGTGTGTTCTCAATACTGGGTATGAAGGATGGTCGAAGATCTTCTGTTGCTCCATGGACTATGTGTATCAAGTGGCTGAGGAAAGAAAAGAGAGAGAGAGGGAACAGGAAATAAAGAAGACCTGTGCAAATAGGGCCTATAAAACTTCATTATCACTATAAAGTTGTCCCATGAGGTCTTCACTATCCCATTAGCTTCCTTTAAGCCTTATACTTAAGTACCATTTTCCAGGGTTACATATATAATTTTAAATGCAGCATTCTGAAGTTTGTCTGTATTAACAATGTCCTTCTAATAAAGAGCACAGGTGCTTCCCAGAGAGTCTGTTTTCCTTTGTCCTTTCAGAGAATTCGAACTGAAACATCATTAATCCGAGCTGGCCAAAAATCAGCTTCTGACTTTATATGGGATCATTTTTCCTCCCTCACTCTTTTAAGGAATGGATAGCAATGTTATTAACCACATTGCAGAAAAGAAAAGAAAATATTGTACTACCAAATATAAACATAGATCCTATACCCTGTTGCTGATCTTTCAGTTTCTGGCTTCATGGTTGAATGGTGGAGCTTTGACTACATCCTGTAACATTTGTATCTATTTATAATACCACAAAACAAATTAACTGACTATATAAAGCTGGATTCTATATATAAAATACGTTGCTATTTATACATAAAATGCTTACAAAAAATTGCTGAGTAGTATCAAAGACAATCAATATCACGTGAATGTTCACAGGCAATTTTCTGACATTTTATCAGTACAATTATTTTTTGTACATCAAGAAATAAAAGTCTTGAAAGACAGAATACATCTTAAATTTCCTCATCTTTTAAATACAGCCAAATCAGATAGGAAATATTTTCCACTGCTAACCTGGGCCAAGAATGCTAACTGAGTCTGAGAGTACAGTTCATTAGGGTCTCACTGAAAACAGCAGTTCTAAAATGTGGCTAGATTAGGCTGTAACATTTGTAAAACACAGCTAAACACAGGGAAAGCTACCTGGAAAGGTTGGTTGTCATGTGTAATTGTAGTATTTCCATAAAATATGATTTATATTGGCTTCTGCAGTGGACTTCTTTCCCTTCCCCCAGTGCTGAGAATCAAGCAATTCATTCCTAACATCCTGAGACCTACAAAGCAGCCCAATTAAATTACAATTTACATAGTCAGACACTGATTAGTGCTGTTTAATTTTGGTTAGAAGTATTGAGCAGATTTATAGTTTATCTATATATCTTAGGAAGGGAATTAGACATGAACAGGTAGAAGTTATAGAATGTCCCGGGGTTCTCCTAATCATCAATATCAAACCAAAGCTGGTATGAAGATGCTGCTTAGTTCCATGCATGTGGGGATATGAAAAAGACTGCAGATAGATACCCTGATTTCAACCACATATTGCCCCACTGTCCTCCCTTAAACAAGTAGGAGTCAGAAACCATATAGAAACTCTCCACTATGACCTGGTTTCTGTTCTCTGGGCTGTCAGAAGACTTAGAGCATTGCAACCTAAAGCAGTGTTGCTTTTATAGTGGGCTTTTCCAACCACACAGCCACAACCAAATTGAAATCACCATCTGTGTGTGATCTTTGTTAAATAAGGTCAGTGCTTAAAAGTCCGGTGCCACAACACAGTGCCTAAGGCATCTTGCTAGGAGGTGCGCTACCAAGCGTGCAGCTTCTCTTCCTGCACTTTGCCCTGCACGGGTGGTCCTTCGCAGCCCTGTAACAGGGTGCAGGCAGAGAGGTCTGCTCAAATAGAGGGTGCAGAGGGTTCCACCCTATGGTAATGCAGATCTGGCGGGTCTACTGACCATGTAAATAATTGTTTTGTAATATAAGCCTATTCTGTGGGAGTTTTTGTTTAAAGCATGGAAGTATCAACAGTATGCAAACAGAAACTGAAGAGAAAACAAAAGCAGATGGTGGGATGTCAATCCACTGACATTGGTCTACTCAGCCATAGATGTTTGTTATTTCTATTAAGAGAAGGATTTCTTACATTTGCAAATCTTGTCATTTTATCTTGTGCAAGAATGTCATTTCCAGAGTGCTTTAGGGAGAATTCCATAAAAAAAAAAGCTTACCAACATACCCATTCTCGGGCCAGGTTTGGTGTGAAAAAAAGCATGTCCCCATTGAAATACCATCAGATAAAAAAAATTATGGTTGGTATACAGAGTTTTAGTAAGCCTGCACTGAACTGGGCTGAATTACTTCATGCGTTTTGACAGTGAGCTGTTCAGACTCAAATAACTCCTTGATTGTAAGTTCCTAGGTAGAGCTGCTATCTGAGTGATGGGTAGTAACACTGCATTTGCCAAGGGTCTTTTCTTCTTGCTTGCTAAGGGAATTCTTAATGCTATCATCTTGCTTGAAGTAAGCAAGATAATTTTTGATCATGACCAGTCTCCTCAGGAGAATCTAGTACTAGCAGCCATGTGCATCAAAAACCTGAACTCTGAGACTCCCTTCACTGAGCCAAATCACACCATAGCGAAGGGATACCTACATACCTAGGCTTGCAAGTTTTTATCTAATCTTGTCACTCTAAACTTCCTTTCTGGTCAATAGAGAAACCCAGGCACTTTCAGGATGCTATTATCTGACCACACACATCTGCTTTTAAAGAGGACCGTGTCCTAGAGATACCTCTTCCCTCCACTGATTCTAAGGTGAATCAAGGGTAACCAGCTCAAGTATAGATGGATTCCTGTCTCTAGTGTTGAATACAGCTCCTTCAGATTTATAGCAGTGTAGTAAAATCGGAGTGTTTTTCAGTTGTATTTTCCTTCTGCTTTTCTTAAACTGTCTGGGAAATACCATTCTCTTAGAACAACTTTAAATTATTTTGCTACATAACCAAACAGCACTTGTCTACTTATTATGGAATTCATGAAGTAGTTTATTTGGGTTTGTTGCTTCATCTCAGTTTAAATATCTTAACCATATGTCTTTCTTTTCTCAAAGTGAAATGAGGTCTTCCAAAAGTTTTTTGCAAGTCCCTTAGGATTTCGGATATATTTTCTGTCTCTTAAAATATTTCCAATACCTTCATATTTTACCTTTGTTTTCAATATACAAATATATATATACACACACATATATTTTATTTATATATACATAAATACCAAAAGTAGATGTAAATCTCTTTGGGGTGGAAGTATTTAATTTACCTCATTTTTTTTTTCCAAATAGATATTTATCGGTTTCTTTCCCTGACTTTAAAATATAATAACCAAAAGTATATGCACTTCGCTACTTTCCTTACATTAATTCCACTGTATTCCTGACAGAGTTTGCTTAGTTTTCTTGGTTAGGAGCATATTTTTTTTTCTTATCATTAATGATCCCTTTCTTTGTGAAATATTTTAAAACATCATGAGACAGACCTCCCATTAATATAGTTTCAATGCAGGTTACATAATGTACCCTATTTAGAGATTTGGTCAATTTTGTTTTTCAAGATTTTCTGCCTAGCTTTCTCCTCTGTGAGCTATCATGTAGTATTAACCTCTAGCAAATGGTTCCCCCGTAAATCAGTTTACTCCCTATGTGATTCATTCTATTTTTCTTTTGGCATAACATCTTCCTTTCATCTTTAGAAGTTTTCTCCATTACTGACTACACTTGTCTAACAGCCACACCTTTACTATGCCAGCTGCAGGGGGAAGTACTTTAATGTAAGAAAACAGCTTTTGTTCTGCAGTGATCTATGCTATGCTGCTATACTGCTGGGAGAAGTAATTGCATTTAATAGAAACTGTGGTTTACTATTTGAGATGTTTAATAGTGTCATTGGAGTTCTTATACTGGATCCTGCAAATCTATCTGTTAAATTGCAAAGCTACACAACTGGCCAGTGTTTTCTAATGTGAGAAGGCTTTAAAATGACTTTCTTTACAATTGTTAATCAAATTATTAAGTATTCTGATATTATTTCTGCATTGTTTTATGCTTTCCTCCTTAGTGCAGTCAAGTGGATATTGCTACTAAAATTTCAACTTTGTAGAAAAACGGATTTTTTGTGTGTCAAATTTTCTGAGGCTATGACAGTGAGAAAGATTTGTATGATTATACTATTCATTAACTATATATATTCTATAATGGGTAGCTATTCACTAACATTTATAATATTCACTCACTATGAACAGGCTAACATCACATTTCCTTCTGTGGCATTACTACTTTATCAGTCTGATAGGAATCCCACTGAATTATACTGGCCACACTTTCTCTGTTCCCTCTACTTGCTGTGTACAAGAAATTGTTTTTTATCCCTTCTGATCTCCTCTGGTGGCAGGGGAGCCAGGCAAAAAAGAGTTTGCCTCAACAATTATGCAAGTCTTACCTATTTTTGAGTGTTATCATAGTATCAAGAGCGTATATTCTAAGTACATCAACCCTGAAGTTACCTCCAAAGGCAATGTATTTTCTAGCCTTCCTCAGAAGGCTTCAAAAATACCTTTCAGTCAACTACAGTGGAATACAAGTACTCAAAATCTCTATCCTCCTACACATGTGAGGCATCAATAAAAGGAGAAAGGAGAAAGGAGAAAGGAGAAAGGAGAAAGGAGAAGGAGTGG
>VWPW01021622.1:0-27839 GCA_013389825.1 Crypturellus undulatus | reverse complement strand
AAAAGGGAAAAGGGAAAAGGGAAAAGGGAAAAGGGAAAAGGGAAAAGGGAAAAGGGAAAGGCAAGTTGTGATTCTGTGAAGTTTGGGAGTTTCAATATAAATTCCCGAGCCATGATCTTTAGGTATTAACACACAGAGAGGCAGAACTTTCATGGACAGTGCAGGCTATTAGAAAATAGGTAGTTTCAGTGTTAAGTATCAGCACTAAGCTTGTGATATTTGTTCTACTGTAAGCCTTTTACTGTAGGAAGAGGATAAAACATTTCACTGTGCTGACATTGTTCAACCTAGCACGAAAAATCTCTACTGAAATAAATCTTCCTTGTCCTCTGAAGTCACAGGCAGATGACTGTGCAACAATCCATTCAGTCTTTTAACCACCATTGCTGACAGATCACGTACATGCTTCCAAAAACACCTCTACTTGAAACCATGTCCTCAGGCAACCCCCACAAAATCAGGATGGGAGTAATCAGAGTTTTGGGAAAAGAAAGCCAACAGATGCCCGTGTCAACTTGTATTACCCATACAAGATATAACCTGATCACTGATGAGCCTGTTGGATATTTTAAACATGACTCAGGTTTTATATGAATGAAAAGATAACTGCTTATTCTTATATATGATGGAAGACGCTTCACAGACTTTTATGCTGCAGAACATGTTGTGGATTCAGTGTGTGAGACCTCACAGCCAGCTTGTCAGAGAGGACTGAACTCTGAAGCCAGCACCGGGGATGTGGCTTTATTAATCACAATTGACAGGAGGAGATTTGTATTTCTCAGTATTCACATATAATGAAGAAGAGAAATGAAGTAGCTTTGGTATAATATAGACAGGCAATTAAAAATGGTAAGGGCTCTTCAAAAGTGCAGCTGTGAAACGCTTTAATAACATGTTTGAATTATAGTACCTCTGGTGCCAAAAATCCTTTAACTTCACAGTGCCATTTACATATAAAACAAATGGAAAGTATTTGTTTGATTATTCAAAATTCTCAAAAAATTTCTCTCTGTTATTGTATGACTTACAAATTCCCATGTATTTTTTTTTCTGTTAGTCATTCTTTTCTGCTTCTATATTGTCATTTTTAAAAATGAAGGATATAGCTCCATAATTTTCTTCCAACCTTTTTCTCCTGCTCCCACATCTTTAAGACTAGAATTGCATTCTTTGGGAAGCCCTATGACCTTTCAGGATAACTTATCTCCAACCGCAGTTAACTCCCAAAGCAAGGTTTGATTTCTAAGTAACACCATAGACTCTAAATCTCCCACCTAATTCTTCCTTTCTGAGCATCTGTTTACTCCAGGTCTCACCCACTTCTTTTATGCTTACCTTACAAATTGTTTCGATGCCGCTCTGTTCCTTAAGGGAGATTGCAAACTTTGTTGGTTTTGGCTCAGGCCTGATGGCTGATACAGTCCTCCGGGATGACCGAAAGATGTTAAGTTAACTCAAGTCTCTGAGGATACTATTACTCTAGAGAACAGGACTACATCCTTCCAGAGAAATTATTCTTAGAAAGGTTCATTTGGCTAAAGAAGCACCTTCCAACTTTCCTTCCTGCCTATCAGATGAGCAGCACTGCCAATTATGAAAACTGAAAGGATCTGATACCTCTGCTTTATGTGTAACTGCGTAAGGCTTTTATGTTTCTCTCACTTGAGCAATGAAAGTAAATCAGGCTTAATTTGTTTCTGCTTTTATCTTTTTGTCATTCGCAACTTTACTTCATCATAGCTTGACTGAGCACTATCATATTTCAAATGAAAAGGGGCAGGAATTTCTTCCCATTATAGTTTTTAAAATTTATTGTAAAATTTTCATGGTTTCAGATTTTCAAATAAGGATTTTTAAAAACCTTCAAGTTCTGGAAATAGATTTTTGTGACAAGTGGAAAGCGAGATGATTAAAGGACTGAAACATCTATCATATGAAGAAAGACTAAGCAAGCTGGGCCTATTTAGCTTAGAAAAGAGAAGACTGAGAGGAAATCTGATCAATGTGTATAAGTACCTGAGAGGAGAATGCAGGCAGGATGGGGCCAGGTTCTTCTTGGTGGTGGCCAGTGGCAGGACATGGGGTAATGGGTACACAGAGGAAGTTCCACCTCCGTGTGAATGCTCTGGGTGTCCCTGCTGGAGCAGGGGGTTGGACTAGGTGACCTCTAGAGGTCCCTTCCAACCTCACCTATTCTGTGATCTGTGAAAATGCTTCTACCCTTCAACACACCAGGACCACCATCAAAATATACAAACGATATTGCAAGAGAAATAAAACACCCATGGAAAAATAATTAAAAAAAAACACTGTGAAGTTACAATACGAAGAAGGAATAAGATGCAATCTCTTTCTAAAGCATTGCAAACAATAAGAGTTTCAGCTGTAGTATGAAAAAAATCTTATAAGAAACTGTCAAGCAAATCAAACCTTCTAAATCTGAGGGCAACCCTGGACTGATGTGACTTGCCCGAGATCTGCGGAGAGCAGTATCAAAGTGGCGGGTTTATCAAATGGTTGAGGGCTGCAGGATTCTTTATAAGTGATGTAGAAGGCACTGTTTCCAAACCCACGGCCTTGCTTCAGCTGCTCTCGTGCTGGGAAAAAACATCTGTTTTCTGAGAAAGCAAAGTCACGGCCAGCTGCTTAACAATAAGATGTGTCTAACTTAAAGGAATCACTGAGATTAGCTGGAAAAATACCTCTTTTTGATTTGTGCTGCTCTTAATTTATGGTTTCCATTCACTCTGTGTGACTTTTCTGGTGCTGATGAAGTGCAAATTCTGTGAGGACTTTCTCGTGGATTTATAGCACCTGTATTACCCACTCTTATGGGGACAGTAAGAGCCAAGTTCATACTGCACTCTCTCTCAGTCGAGGTCTCTAATAGAATCACCATCCCTTCCCGTTTCCACAAAATTTGCAGGATCATGCTATTTGTCAGTCACTCTGTTTGAAATTGATCCATGGGTAGGCTATTATGTACTGACCAGCATGAAAAATTTACTGTACACTGTTATTGTCTTTAAAAAACATGTTTTTCTAAAAGAAATGAAATCAAGATGTAGGCACACTATTAGCCATTGTGAAGAGAGTACACATTTTAATCCTACAATGTTTCTGTTTCCAAGTTTTTCTGTGATAGATTTGTACACGAAAACAACTGATTACCACTGGCATCTGTAATTCATCTTCCCATTGCGATCTGCCAATCAACAAACATACCAGCAAACACCAAATGAAACAAGAGGTTTGAAATACTATGGGAAAAATAATATTGTGTGGGTTGTCATAACATAAGTCTTTCCACTAAATATCTATTCAATTTCTGCCCTCAAATGAATATGGTGGATAATATATGAAAATATTTGAAATGTCTCATTAGTTAAAATCTGTATAGCTAACATTTTTTTTGCTTCTTTTTACCCTCAGAAAAAAGCGTGCTAAGCTTATTTATCAGTAAGTAAGCAGCCTTCTTCTACCAAAACTGTAGAAGGCTCAAAACTCTCACTTGAGAATTTTATGAATGATGAGAGAACCCAAATATTATTCCTAGATATAAAAGGACATGCTTTTCTATACAGAAGACAAGGTTTATGAAGTATCTTATCTCACAAAAGCCATCATCCTTTGTTATAAAGAAGTTTGGTCCTCATCAAGAAAGCAGAGAAAATACTACATAGTCAGCTGCACTGAAGAGCTCTGTGGTTGCTCTTCTGAGGCACCCAGTTCTTTGCACATAAGTCACCTCCATTTGATAATCAGGCTCTTCCCATTCTCCAGCTCAACACTTCTGAATCAGGCGTATCAGACTGTTTCTTCTTCCATTTCATATTGTTTTTCAGTCGATGGAATTTGAACTGTCCTAGACTGATATTTTAGATCAATAGACATGCTTTTCTCTCATACAGGAACTCAGCTGCCATCAATGATTGTGCTCCTCTATACCCGAAGCAGCTTTTGGGCACAAGTAATTGCCTTCTTTGGTATGTGTTCAAGCACAGAGGATGTGGAACATTGCAGAAGTAGATGTTTTTCATCTTATAAAGGTGAAGAATCATACACAGTTCCCCCTCTTCTCTCCCTTTCTCTACAAAATAGGAAGCCACAGGTGAATCACTGAATTTGTTCGATAGAATTATCATTATCATTTAACAGGACTGCAAGAAATATTGAGATATATACTAGTCAGATTCTACAAACAGCGTTACTTCAGTGACAGTTTAATGGAATGAGTTTCATATGCATTTTTTTCATACAATGTGTATCTTAAAAAGCTTTCAGAAATAAATTGTTCCACTACAGAATTAAATGACAAATGGACTGGCATGAAAACAGAGAGATGAGAAGGTGCAAAGAGAGCTCTGTTTCCAACAGAGTTGAAATATTTGCAGAGGTGCAGGCTAGATATTTCACTCAGTAAGATACACAAATACACATAGCAGTAGGTACTACTGGGTTACAAAGTGACCAGGTTGTAGCATGGTGTGTAAGACCATTATCCAAAAACAGTTGATTTTCTTCTTTACCTCTGAAGTTAGCTGCAATACCCGAAACTTAAATCAAATTTTAAGCACCACTTCCCTCCATGGGAAATACTACTTTTGTTCCCAGAAACTACAGGCAAACCAGAGGAACCACCACCCATGTCATAACGCTCACTGGCAAGATGGAAAATGATGGTATTCAAAGGGTTACATCACTCTGTTTTATACAAAAACATTCTGTGTAGAAATCAATGGCAGTTATGCAATCTCATCCATGCAAGTGATGTGACTAGAATTTAAGAAAATAAAACCAATGAAAAAATCCACCAGGAATAGTAATGCAGTACAATATTTTTTTCCAATGGGTGTTTACTTGGCTTACAATTATTTGGAAGTCTTTTTACTTTTAAGAGGCAATTCCAGATGTACATCAGGAAAGCCTTTCATTTTCTTTCCCCTCGAATAGAAAGAAAGTGCAAGTACATCTAAGTTAGACAGCTGAGTTATCCAAAATATACATCAATCCTGCCTAAAAAGGAAGTAATGAAATTTCTTTGGAACTTCCTGAAGCATTATATAATAGCCCTGAGGCTGTTATATAAATTCATCTCTCTCAAACAAAAGAAAAGAGGCCAGGCTAGTTACTGCGAAGGACTGCTGTATCATCAAGCCATTCAGCTGTAATGATCAGGGTTAGGAGGTCAGCAGAGGACTGCCGGTGTTTAGATGCTGGCAAACATTGTCCATCACCTTTTCCTCACTAGAAAGTTGCTGCCAGATTTGATCCCCTTGCAGTTTTGGTAGAGGTCTCTTCTTTTCAAAGTTAACAGTTTAGGGATTATACCTGGAAAGAGTTGCTGCTGAGCTCATGTCCTTCTCAGAAGGCCTGTTGAATTTAATAGGTAAAGCTACAGAAAAAAAATCCTTGCGATGCATTTGACTGCTAATATAGAATATAAAAGAAAGCTATATTTCTTCTTAACAATTCTGCCAAAGAGGCTAAAATATTTAAAGATAATGCAACTTTTAAGGAAGCCCCTGTTTAATTCCCATGCTACCCTGCATATATATTTTCCTCAAGGGCTGTCCTAGAGAACACAGTAGTCTTCAAAAGATTGCACTGTGTGTTGATACACAGCTGCGATTAAAAGCTGATACAGACCAGAACTGCCTGAAAAATACTGAAGAAGGAAAAGTGCTGTCTTCTTTTGCTCTAAGGGAACCTATTCAAATATCACAAGATCATACACATGATCTTTCCTGACTCTGCTGACTACTCTCAGCTATTTACTCTTATCTTTGACCAGAAAGTTCTGATCCACAAACAGACAAAACGGAGCTCCCTGGTTAACAGGCTGCACGCTACTCCCTGGACATTTGCAAGAAATTATCTTTCAACAGAGTCTGTGTGTTCTGCCTGGACAGGACAGCACAGAGGGCAAGGAATCTGTAACTAAACAGTGACATCTTCCCAAAACAAATTTTGCATTTGACCATATCACAGTTGCTTTGAGTAGTGTGCAGTTATGATTTTCACCATTTTTTATCAAAATACTGAAGTGATAGTTTTCCTAAGATAACTGAAGCAAAGTAACAAAGCATTTTTTTATAGATAACTTGTTGTAGACTTTGCTTGGAGTACACTTTTTATTTATACACATTGAATGAAAATTAAATAAATTGAGGTTAGAACTCATACTGGCAATGCTCTGTGGTGCTTATGCCTAATCTAGTACTACAAACAGCCAATAAATATATTCAGTGTATTCCTGTGCTATAACATAATTTTTTTTCATATTTCAAAGCTAGAAAACAAGTGTTATTCCAGTCTGCTTTTTATATGAATAAAAAAAGTTTACAAATAAATAAATAAATAAATAAAGGAGATCTCAGAAGGCTCTGGATAATAAATTCTCAAAAGAAAAGAAGTTACTGAAAAATCAAACAATGTTATTTCATTCTTCTAACAACAAAAGAGCTATATATTGCATGCACCTTGCTTTTTCACTGGATGAAGGTCAGGTGAGTAGAAATGAGTTGTAAGACAACGCAGTAAAAAAAAAATGGACAAAATAACTCAAAATGTGCCAATAGTTTGAGTATCTGAACTGGTCATTTGGGGCTCCCTTTATAGCTGATAAACACACATGTCACAGGGTTATTGGCCTTGTCTTCGAATACACCACAAAAACAGGCCAGTGAACAGTGGCCAAGGAAAATCTCTTGATGTGCTGTAAGGAGCATCCAGGGTGCCAGGGTGACCAGGTGTGCAGTGGATGTCTCTGCTATGGATTTCTAAGGTTAGGGGAAATTAATGTCATCCTAAGGGTTTTATGAAATGTTCTACAATCTGAGCATAACTGACACGCATTGAAAAGGAAGTTTCAAAATGGAGAACAAAAGAGGAAAATAGAATACCAGGTAAAAGTCAAGAGGAATTAAGCTGAACATCATCTTTACAACACAGAATAGACCACAGGAGCACAGGTTAAACTGCTCATTAACTCATTAGCTGAGATAAAAACCTGAACTCGCCAGCTTCCCTTGGTCATGTGTGAGTGCAAGCATCAGGTTTCTTATCTTACCTTCCCAAGGATGTTTGGAAAATAAAAGCCCTAAGTCCTTGCACACCTGTGAAAGAGTTTGAATTTGAAGCTAATGAAATCACACCTGAGAAGAGAAACACAAACATTGATTTGGCAAGATCACAGAATACTCAAGTGGCAATGTTGATTATTTTGTCACTTACGGAAATATGCTCAGTAATGGCAGCAAAGTAATCCCCAAAACATTGTGTCATTAACATGTAGACACTCTAAATATTAATTTGAATTGGGGAACAAAAAAAAGAAAATTCATTTTTCCTATGAATAATTCACTGCATTTTCCTTCTGGAAGTGATCACTTTGCTTTGCTGTCAGATTATAGATATGTTAGCTCTGATGGTAATTGTAGCCGGGTAATTCTAGAAAGAGAATTACGAAATCAAAGAGAGCACTATCAAAAAGAGCTTTTCCTTCATCCTTTTCTTTCAGAGGCACCATTGACTCTTCTGTTTTCAAATACAGGGAACAAATGAGGTGGCAGGTTTTTCCCCATACCCTTCCCCTTTGCACCTGACAGTCTAATTGTTCCTGCAGTCTTTCAGATTGTTGGAATACCCAGGGGAATCTCTTCTTCACACTGAGGGAACTGACACCCACATCCCCCAGGCATTTGTACTTTTACACCAAATCACAAGTTGAGTTGAGAGCGCTAAAACTNAGGAGAGGAGAGGAGAGGAGAGGAGTTGAGTTGAGAGCGCTAAAACCTCTCTACCTTGGTGCTGATTGTTCAAGCACATGAGACTCAATGGCTCAGAAAGGGTAGAAGAAAACATCAGTCTTATTCCACAAACAAGACAACACGCTTTTAAGAAGAAAGAAACTGCCTTAGTACAGTTTATGCAGTTTTGCTATATTTTCTATCCTGATAATATTTTAAGGATCAAATCTTCTACTTACACACTCAGATGATTGATTGGTTTGCGGATCCCCCAGAAGACTCACATATATATGGAGCTGCTTGGCTCTATCAAAGCTGAGACAATTCTGGATACACTGAAAAAGGAGAGAGGTACCAGTTTTCAGGCACTTAGATCCTGCCTATCTCCTCCTGGGTAGTAGAACTTTCTGCTTCTGAAATCTACTTCCAGGTGGACTTAGGACAACACGACTTTCCCAGGTCATTGATGGCATTTCCATCTCTCCCACAGTGAAAGGACTTACCGCAAATTGCTAATTCAGCCTCAGGATGAATTAGTTTTACATTAAATTTCTCGGTATCCATCAGGAAATGGAAAGACACAACAAGAAAAGCCTTCTGAGGAGCTTGTAGATGAAAGCACGCAGCTTGTTTTTCTGACGCCATGAGGCGTCAAGGGAACATGCCTTGTTTTTCAGGCCAAAGGGAACAGTATGGATTTAAATCAAGTTTAAATATATATTTATTTATATATATTTATTTATAAATATATATTTATTATTATAAAGTTATTAGCTACTCAGGGCTTCTAAACAAATAAGACAAATACAAGTATTAAATAAGTTTAAAACTTGAAACTCTTTCAACTTTTCTCTTTTTGTTTTGTATTTTTATTCACACAATCTCTTTTACCTCCACTAGATAGCTGCCTACATAAGGACTGAACCAGTTCACAAACTAGCCTTTAGCAAACAATTTGACGCTGTAACCAAATCCAGTCTCACTATTAAAGAAAACAAACACACATATCAGAACCAAAGTGAAGTTTTAAATATCCTTTGTGAAATGAAGAATTACCTACATTGCATGCCTTTCAAAGACTTTCTGCTGAAAAGCCATTAATTTTATCACTGCTAGCATTTTTTCTTTCCTTCCTCGGGTTTTATCCATAAACATGTTCTTAATTATGAGAAAAAACCATTGCCACATGTGAGCTTTGCAGCCTATTGAATTTGCAGCTGCCCCAGCAGACATTGTAGTTTCTAGCACAAGTATGACAGACAAATATATGCTACATCCACACTTAATTCTCTTTCTACACACCAGAATTGATCTACTAACCTTTTCATGTATGTCCAACTTATTTCCAAACTAACCAAAACAGAATTTTAAAAATGAATTAAGAGAGCCTGAAATGAAGTGAGGTTTGCATACCAAAGCCATCGTAAATTCTTTCAACATGGCTTCAACTGTATTTTACAATGATATTTTAACAGACATTTTTCATTTAATGCTTTTCTTCAGACATGTACTATTTATTGATTTCAGTGGTGCATTTCCAATTTTGTTTAATTTCTTCACCTAATTACAATTCATAACTAAAGTATGAAACATTAAGACATAATGAAAAAAGGATTATTATTTCCTGTTATTTTTCACCTAGTTCACTTGTTACCTGACAGAATAGAGATATTTTGCATCCATATACTACATTATAATCAGTTGTTAATAATTTAATAAGGAATTATATAAGCTATGTGGTCAGCAATTTTTGATTGGGGATCAGCCAAGATGTTCTTTAGTCTTGCTTCTTTAAATGGTCTGTATTAGATCAATCCACTCTTTCAACAGTTGCTTCTACAGGTGTCACTCAGATCTAGTCAATGCATCTTCTAGGATAACTTTCATTTGTTAAGTAAACTATCTGTTGATAGTCATCTGTATTTGCGATTGATTCACATACTAACTTTATGTCATCTGACACAGTGCTATAATTACTTCTGCTTTTTGTTCTGTACCTCATCCTTCCAGTCCTTTGCTTTCTCCTCTTTGTTTCCCTACAGCACCAATGGACCACAACAGGAAGATGGCCTTCTACAATTATATTTTTAACTCCTCCCTGCTCGCTGTCTAAATCCTCAAAGTCTCAGGCTCAGCAATACTCAGATATCTTTGCATTAACATAATATCAAGGTGCTCAAGCATGGACTATGTGCAGTTGTGCCACATTCTGTATATGTACAAATATAAAACAAAAAGATTATACATCCTAGATAAATTACACTGTAACCATGTTACACATTAAGAAGTCAAAGATCAGCACAGATGTACAGGGGAGTAGAGAAACGAATAAGACAACCAGATCGTGATAGTGAATGGGATCACTCTCAGCACAATCAGCACAATCATCTCAAGCTATTATTGTTTACTATAGGCAACCTGGCAAAACAAATTCTTGCAGAGGGATTTGGAAGCATGGATTTTTCTAAATAATTTAGTCAAAATTACCTGTCTTCCTTTACTTGTTGTTGTCTGCTCTATCAATGGATATGATTGCTGCCAAGACAACACACTCAACAACTGTATATGAAAGACTCAAACCTCCATAGTATATATTGCCTTCAGTGACACACAAATTCATGAAGTGTTCAACATTTTGTTATGGTTGGACTCAATGATCTTGAAGGTCTTTTCCAACCATAATGATTCTATGATTAGACAGAATTTCATGTGAATGCAGTATTCTTCCTGGGTAGATACAAATACAAGGTTGCAGCCTCAGGTTATAGACTGCTTAAGGCAAAGATCCCATTTTTTCTTTTTGTTTGTTTGTTGGTTTGTTTTGACTCAGTGAAATGCAGAAAGCATTTTGGACAGCTACAAAAAAGTTATGCAGTAAAGAAAAATGTTCACTTCACAGAAGCCATCTGAGAATTGCAATACAATATGACAGGGTGGTGGAGAGTGGAAAGGAAAAATCTATTACATTTGTAAGACCAATAATAGCCTCCAAGCCAATAATTTCCTGGCAGTTAATAGGTAGCAGATTAAGAACTCCTCCAGATGGCCATTAACTGCCAGGAAACAGTCAGCTTATTAGCCATTAGTGCTTAAAAGACCATTAGGATACTGTTCTTCATTAGTTGCATTCACATTGTGTTACTATGCACTGAGTATGCATCAGAAAGCTTTCATTTGAAAAGAAAATAAAAAAGAATGCAGAAACAAAAATAACATTGAAATAAATTTATTTCACTTATGCACAGAGACGAATTACTGTGAGAACTGTGAGAATATGATGTTCACAGAAGTCACCAGTGCAAGCTTCTGCACACGAATCCACTTATGCACCTTCTCTTATGTTCTGACAGGACCACCTCAAGGGGTGAAGGGTTAGTCTCCATGCCAAATCAACTCATGGTTTCCCTGCTAAGACATCTGAAAAAGTATTTGACTGTTGAGATTAGGTTACTTGACCAATATTAAGAGGACTAAGACAAAAAAATGCAAGGCACAGAAAGCACAACCACTTAGTTGTAGGGTGCAGATAATATTTGTAGTATGTATTTAACATACATCGTTATTAATACACACAAAAAGAGACTAAAATATTTCTCCTTTATCTTCCAATAAATCTCTAGCCCAGAAAGTTATAATTTTGTGAATCATATGTTGTATATACATATAAATACTTGATATTAAAAAAAAAAATGCAGTAACTAACTGGCCACTTCATAATTAATTTGAGCTTGATTTATCAGACAGTCTCAAAAGTTAAAGATAGATCAATATGCTATCTTTGAAAGTATTGTTCTGATTCTCTTTACATATGTGAACCAAAATGCAAACAAATTAGAACTGAAATGAACAATTTGTGAAGTTATAGATAAAAAAATGTTGAAAAATAACTTCTAAGTGTCACCACTGCAAGATAATCAAGGTGAAAAGAAATGAAGAACAATATTCAAATGAACGGTAAGCGCACCAAGGCCTCTTTTATTTTAATAAATTATACAAACATTACCAGAATTACAGAATAATCCAGCTTGAAGGCATCACCCAAACTTTTGCAAAGAGATAGGTAACAAGATATCACTAAATGTTGGTCACTTTTAGGTGACATTTTTCCAATATGTTTACACAAAGGAGGCTACTTTTGAAAGCTGAAGTTAGTGGAGAGTTTTCTGGCAAAATTAAACCTCACTGATTGTTCACTTGGTGCTGGTGCTTCAAGGCTGTCCCATCTCAACTCACCAGGTTGAGGGTGATCCCAGTTTTATGCATTTTTAGACATTTCCTACATAATACTGTGATAGCTGAAACTATCAGAACACTCTGGTCCTGAGATTCTTTCTGAAATGCAGAAAGGTCCTTTGTGAAATGCAGAAAAAAAAAAAAAAAAAAAACACAGAAACACATCCAGAACAATGAATTATTCTAAAATTGCCTATAAACAGATGATATATGAAGGATGGGCTCAGGAATCTTTACTGACCTGAACGCATATAAATTAGCAGTTCTGGATGATGACGACCATGAGTTATGATGCTAATCAGCTGATGATTGAAGGAGGCTGCAGAAAGCAGGTAAGAATGGATAACTGAGGTTGGCAAGTAGGCAGGTTAGACAGTCATGAAGTCCAGTACTAACATATTAGTATCACTTCTGTCAAGCTGCTTACATTCAAAGACAACCTGAAAAATCTAATGCTGTCACAGTGCGCTGTCGTGTGTTAAAGGTGTATTTACATAACACAGCATTTGACTGACACTTGTCAGTCAATGGTGAGCAATGAAATCCATATTTTCTCTCTTACTTACACAGAAAAATATTCTTCAACATGTGAGAGAAGATGAATGATATTTTTAGAGAAGAATGGGGAAAAGGGACAGTTAGAAAGGGCAGGATTTCTATTAAGCCCTGCACTCTGCACTGCTATACTATTATTAGAACAGTTTCAAGTAGCTAAAGCTCAAGAGAGGGTTCTGAATACCTAAGACAGCAATGACTTTTCATGTCCAGCTGTACTACATACTTTTTGATCTAGCTGTTTGTTCTAGTGATTTATACAATTTTATTCTTTATGTACCGTACTACGCCTGTTCTGATGAGTAATCGACTGGTTTCCTCACTCTTTGATTACCTCATTCCTTTTTTAGCAAACAAGAGTCCATGCCAATTACAAGGCACAGATGTCTTACAGAGTTTAATGCCAAAGAAGAAGAACACAGGCAAGAGAAACACCAAAAACTTTTTTTCTGTAATGAGGAATTGTGACTTACTTAAGTTCCAACTTTTAGTTAGACATAAGGCAATCAAGTTATGTTTGAATCTCACCTGACTCAGGCAGACAATATATACAGAATATCCTCTTACTTCAGCAGAGCCGGAATTTCACTATTTTTTCAGATAAGGTAATTTATATTATTAGGAATGCTATATCATGCGAAAATGTGACAATGACATTTTCCCAGATAATTTCATTGACAGTAATGTTCATCTTGTTTTCTATATATTATCCCTATATGACTGAATAACTCTTTAATGAAGCCTATGTGTGGACATGAGCTGCAATGAGAGTACAATAAAAGGGCAGTTCTGAAGAAAACACTGTGGACAGCAGGTTAAGAGACTGGAAACCAGCTATTCTGTTAACTATCTGGCTTGGTCAACACCTACTGGCCTATAAACAGAACGTTGCAATATTCTCTAGGCATTTTTTTCCCCTTTTACATGCGGACTATATGTGAAAGAGAGTTGGTAAAAGAAACTTTTTTGTTAGGTAGAAAAAAATAGTACCATATGGACCCACTAAGTTTTCTGCCAGAGGGCAGTAAATGTCAGCGCTGTAGTGTATTTCCTGCTTTGAAAATGGACTGGTTTAATTCAGAACTATTAAACTTCACAGCAGTGGTAACCCCTTCCTGTGTGTTGTCTTTCTGTAGGGCTGGTCTCTTAAATCTTTCAACTCTGCTGCATGCTGGAGATTTAACCCCCCAGAAAATTAACTGTTCCTGTAGTCAGATTTCTGCAATAAGGCTATGTTTTGGTCAAAACTTCCCTTCTTTCTCCAAGGATGAGTTAATCTAATGAAAATGCATATCCTGCCCAACTGCTCATTAGGTCTCATTCTGTCCTTCCTTAATATAACAAGTTCACTAAATAAACAAAGTACTGAGCCTGGGTATAAATACCCACCCTTCAATGGCTATTTGTCAAAGGTGATCAAGACCATACCAGAATTTATGTTCTATTTGTAGGCTAGGCAGCTGCTGTTTTTCTGGCTTTGGTTTGAAGACACCCGCTGAGAACAAGCATCTGGTCCTATAGAGGGAGTAGGTACTTGAAATCTGAACAGCCTAAGCAGATAACAAACCTGAGGTTTTTATTTATATACATACTCTACTGTGCTCTGTCCCAATTATTATCTAAAATCCTTACTAGAAATGTAGCTATGTATGTGATCACAACTGCCAGAAAAAGCACTGCTCAGCAACCCCCTGAATTAAGATCTAGCAGTGCAGATTCCTCCTTTATGAGCAACAACCCCATCAACATCCAGAGGACTGTGGAAAAGACAGGGAAAGATCATCTGTAAAATAGTGTGCTGCAAAATTCAGGTCTTATTCGCTGCTTATTATATGATGCAGTAAATGAAGTCCATGGACCATGACAGTGTGTCTGAGAGACAGCCAGGTTGCTTTTCCTTAAAGTCAAAATAAACATTTTAGCAGATGGTACAGAACAAAGCCACTAGGTGTTCAACCTAGGTGGCTGGCTTTCCTCATCTAACAGAAGACTGAGACATATCTTAGCAATCTCAGTGTATCTTAGTAATATCTTGAGAAAAGGCAATAAATGCAAAGATATAAGGGAATATAAGAAGAGAAATTGATGTTAGCTTTGCAGCCTTGCCCACTGTACTTCCTAACTTACAAACTTTTTCTCACTCTTAAAGGATCTCTACCGTAAAACTGTATTTCTTTTACAATGCCTGGATTAGATTCACATTGGCTCTATGAAGCAACGGTTTGGGGTTTTCAGGGTTTTTCTTTACAATTGATTGTATACAGATTTTTTAAAGCTGCTGAAACATGAGGCAAAGGTATAGGACACTTCCATGGCCCAAAGAAACTAGTAGAGAAGTGTATCAGCTTTAAAGCAAACAGATTTTGTTTCAGATGATAGATAAAGTAACATCAGAGGTTTGGCTTTAAAAGAAAAATCAAGTATCTGCATCCTCACGTTAACCCTCAAATACCTGTTAATTTAGCAGGGATGGAGCTAGAGAAGGTAATATTCTTCACCATGGTGATGATGCTTACTCTAAACTCCTTTTAATGACATCAACCAAAGTCATGAAGAACAGTAGTTCCCAA
The DNA here is from genome assembly GCA_013389825.1 of Crypturellus undulatus. Classification (NCBI taxonomy): domain Eukaryota; kingdom Metazoa; phylum Chordata; class Aves; order Tinamiformes; family Tinamidae; genus Crypturellus; species Crypturellus undulatus. Next base: position 12,727 of record VWPW01021622.1, on the reverse strand, counting down.
GCTTTGCTCACCTTCTGATTTTCCATCATCATGGGAAATTAGTGGTAACAGCAGCTCCAGTTCTGTTTCAAGCCCTGCACAAGCTGGAAACAGGTTTCCAGCCTTAACTCACGCAGTTTTGTGAAGGAGGAGGTAGAAGTCATCAACCCCTCTGGGCTATACATCATTCATTACCTTGGAAGAGGCATTTAACTCATCTTTTCCATAGAATGTGACAGGTTTCATTGATCTGAGTAGCACTTCGAAGCACTGGGTCAATACTACCGATAGCTATACCTAACACAGAAATTTGACCTGTTGAAAGCAAAGTTTTGGGTCTAAGAAGTGACAGTCTTCCTGTCCTCACTGTTCTGGCATGGCACAGGTCAGAATGAACAGCTAAATCCCTCTACTGTAATAGCCTTGAGAAGCAGCTTCATTTGATCAAAAGTGTTTGTAGTAAAACATGTATCTGCATCTTATCCTCTTATCCTTGCCAGTGATAGCTAAGACTTTTAAAGCCAGGTGAAATAATTCAACATTCTGTGTTTCCAGAAAACTGTCATATAGCACCAAGCCTGAAGTACTTCTAACCAATGTCCATCTGTGATCTTTGGAACTACAGTTACACTGTTTTCTTCCTCTTTCTGTAAACATATACTTGCTCCATCTGGTAAGGGGAGCCATAAATCTCCCCAGACTACTTGCTATTTTGGCATATTTGCAGTAGTTCACACAGATGGATTACATTTATACAAATGGCAAAAGGAAAACACTTATGTATGCATTAAGTGGAAGCCTCAGCCATGAACAGTGTTTCTACTGTATTACTCGGAGTAACTTCCTGATTATGCACATCTTAAACTCAGCTGCAGTTTCTGTCTTTCTGCGCAACGTTCATTGTTTCTTCATGACTGCTTTTTGTCAGAAGTAAGAGATTTAGTGGATAAGGAGAATGTAGCAAACGCCACACTTGAATTATAGCAAAGCCTTCAAACTCTGTCTTACAAAATCTCACTTGCAAAATTGATTGAATTGGCTAGCCTGAAAAAAGTCATGCGGACTGAAAACCCTCCTGAACATAAACAGAGGGTAAGGATAAATAGCTATGTTCAAAGGTCGGGGGAGACTGCTGACAGAGGATTTAGGGATCAGTGGTAAATCTGGTTTTATTTAAAATATGCATTTAGTATCAGGAAAAGTAAGGAGATACCACATTAATGTAATCTTTAGATGTTACCAAACTCTGAGGAATGTCAACAACCACTCAAAAGGGAGAAATGATACAAAGCCGCTTTGATCAAAAGCAGAGGAGAGAGCTTGGTGAAACCATGTCTGGGAGAATTGCACTTTTGTGGGAAACGGATTAATCTGAAAAAAAAAAAAAAAAAAACATGAAATAAGGAGAAGGTAACAGTGAATGACACCAGTGGGTAATAAGTAACAGCAAATGGAGACATCTCCATAGTGTGGTGCCTGGGACAACAGATGCTTTCTGGAACTCCACACACAAAAAAGTCACCTACAGACAATGTCCTCCTCCTTCCTCTGCCCCCATGCACTTCCTGAGATGCTGTAGGGACACTCGGGGGCAGGGAGAGGGAGGCAAGCTAAGGAGATTGTGAATTCTCCTTAGGTTTCGTGTCTCTCCACACCCTTCAGCACTAGCAGCATCACGCGCGTGTACTATCACTGGGCAAGAAAACAGCAACATGACTTTATGGCCCAGCTATCAACACACGGCTGCCGCTGCTGCTGTCTGTCCTCAGTCCAGGGCCTCCGATTTCTGGTGTTAAAAACTGAGAAATGTTCAGAAGAAGAAGAAAAAAAACTTGGGGAGGGGAAAGTGGACTTTACCACGAGAAAAGAGCATGATACTGCAACTGTTAAGGCCTTTGTAACACAGGATGAAATATCCTTTTTTTAGTAAAAGACACAGCATTTCACTACCGTTAACACCTATGCTTCTTAATGTTCCAGGCCCTGAAATTACATAGTTATACTTTTTTTTTTATTTTCTTGCATTCTTGGAGGACGTCTTGCAAAATTATGCCAAACTATAACATATATTAACCTTAAAAATGCGTCTGAAGACCCAATTCTGAATTCCTGAATGTTGGGGTTGGTAATACTGTTGGTAAAACTTGCACCAGAGGTTTCTCCCAGAAACCTCCCATCTTAGCAATCAAATCAATTATTATAGCTTTTTATGCTCCACATGGATTGTTTTCCTGGCTGTTTTCATTAGTAAGAAATAAACTGCTTCATACACTACTTGGGGATTAAAAAAAAAAAAGAAAAATGAAAATCTGAAGTAATTCAGAAAGACATGTGGGTTTTACATTACTAAAAACTTTCTGTATGAGATGAGTTCTACTTTTGTGGTTTCTGTGTCAATGGTTGGGCAAAGGAAAAATATGCTAACATGAACATAACATGATAGGTATTATATAGTCATATATAAATATCCTCAGAAGAAAAAAGATTCAAGTCTCCTGCCTTAGGTTTTCTTTTGGATCATTTTAAATAAACATATGCAAAAGTGGTACAAATGCATACAAATACAGAGAAAAGGAATTATTAAAAGAAAAAATCCAAGGTCTAACCGATCAACATTTCTTTTTCAAGCAGCAGTAAGCATTAGATACTTCAGAGGAAAAGTAAGAAATGACACATCAAAAAGATTGTGTCATTCTGACTGTTTTCTAATAGAAGGTGATTCTGATTTATTTTTTAACCAATAAACACCGTAACTTATCATACTTTTATTGAATACTCTTATTATCCCTGTAGTCCTATCAAATCCTTTAAGGATATTATTACATTCTCAGCATCAGCAACCTCCTGTGGCAATGAACTCCCAAACCTAACTACATATTTTGTGGAAAAAGCACTAGTTTTTAATCAGTCTGCAATTTGTGCCAACTTTTCATCTGCACCGAAGGACTCCTTCATGCCTCTCAGAATCAGAAAGGACAATGTTCCTGACCTATGTAAGCACCACACACTATTCTGAAAAACAAGAATTTGTCTACTTCTGATAGCCTTGGGTTGTTAATCTTTTATAAATAAAGAATTCCCATACTACGTTAAATCTTTCACTAATTCCATTTTGTTGAAATGGATTTAGGAGCAGCCAGTGGTGTTTAGCAGCCATCAGAAGACATACCTGAGCAACTCCTTTCCTAAAAAATAATGTGCAAATATAATATAAAAGCATCATAAATCAGATTATCCTGTAAACACAATGAATTTTATTGTCCCAGGCTGTTTCCCCAAACATAGATCATTCAGAGACACTCCCAGCAGTTGGATTTTCTCTTTTGTCAAAACAGAGGTTTTGGCAAACAACGGCTGGTATTTGTCCAACATTCTGAATGTAGCAATAGACCCAGATCCTGCAATTTGTCTTTTTAGTCACCATTTGTCCATGGCTGCAACTAATGAGGTGATCTTTACAAATACACTGCGCCTTGGCCAGAACACATTTCACTACTTTGAATTTTAGGCTTGGCTGGTTGATTTTGCTGCTTTAAGGAGAGGATCCTTTTCATAAAAGTCTTTATAAAAGGTTTGGCTATATTTTTGAAAACTGACACTGGAGTCCAGTGGTTATGAGCATTAACACAATCAGCCCTCTCATTCTCAACCTTTTACAAGGCAGCAGCTGCATAGACACCTGTGCGCAGGACTTACTGTTTGCTGCAGTGACTATGCAGTTAAAACAGTCAAGGCCCTAAGCTCTACCAAAGCATTCAAGTTTCCTTCCCTTACTCACTTCTGCTTTTTTTTTCTTTTTTTTTTTTCTAAAGCATATAAAGGAATCAAAATCCTTAGACTCTGTTTTTTTTTTTCTTGAATTTACAGCAGATATTTTTACTCTCCTCGTATGAACCTGAACTTAAAACATTTTCATAGATTACAAAAGTTAAAAAAAAAGTTTTGGTGCTACAGATTCATATGTATTTCAGCACCAGATATAAATATGGAGAGAGATGTAAAGAGAAGTTTAATTTCATTATCCCTCATATTTCTATATATGCTATAGTTCAGGTAAATATTTTATTTAGGATACAAAATAAAATATATTTTGTGCACTCCTGGTAAATCAGGACAATTACCTACATAACAAACAATTGTTTTGTATATGGAGAAAATTATAATTGAGTGTTTTCTAGACGCAAGTGAAGTGCACCAGTCTTTCAAGCACTTGATTTTGGCAAGTTCAGCATCTTTATAGTTGGGACTCAATGAATGGTTGGAGCTCTGTGCTCTGAAGTAATGCTCTATACTTTTAAGTTACTGATTTTGATAACTGCCCATAGATGTGTTGGGTTTGGTATGAAAGAAGTGGACTTTGGGGCAAAGGCATGCATTGCAACAACATCCACTAGCTAAAAGAAAGAGGTCTACAGTGCAAACAAATAAATAAATTTATTTTCACTAATACTTTGTGAAAGATAGCCCAGGAGAAACCTCATTTATACAATGAATGCCTATGAAGGAATTGAAATTCCCCCCAAATCCCTTCTATCACTCATAATACTCATAATACTCTTGATGTCCACTAGAAAAAGTGAGCATTTTTTCTGATGTATGCATATTTATACTATGCCTTGTGGACTGGAGAGAAAAGGATTTTATGTGCCAAACTATTGTGCAGCTATTTGCAAGAGAAAAATTGGCTTCTTTCTGATCCACAGTTCCCAGTGAGCCAATTGTATCTGCCTATCTGACACAAATAAGACTGGGAAAATAAAATACTAAAAATTCCTGAAACTGATGACACTTTTCTTTCTCTTCATTTATGTGGTCTTTTATTTTATTTTTTTTCCCTAAAGCATATGAAGGAATCAAATTCCTTAGACTCTTTTACTCTTTTTTTTATTGAACTTACAACAATTGCTTTTGCTCTCTCTGCTTTGAATCTGAACTGAAAACATTTTTACAGATTACAACAGAAAAAAAAAAGATTATCTTCCACTTCTTTAGTTAAGAAATGGTCCCTCTGCTTTGTACTGCTGCTTAGATGCCCTGGGTACATTTATGCAGACACTTACGAGTCAATTCCTCCCCCATTGTAAGCAGGTCAAATATAAGTAAGTCAGTTATGGACCAGATGCCTTATGAACACAGAAACAGACACCAGAAAGCACACTGAGTGAAGGAACGGTTGTCTGAGCCTGAGCACAGCACCCACCTGCTCCTGCTCCAGACCCAGCCTGGTGCACACTTGTCGTGGACCGAGATGCTCACATCTGTCTGCTCCCCTTGTGTAGACATGACCATCTACACCATTCTTGTGTGAGTAGGGACTTGCTAGAAGAGATTATTAAGGGATGCAGTTACCAGAAGGTGTAGAGTTTATTTCCTCCAACACTGTGTTATTTACAGTGGGATTCATTCATATTAGCTATCTAAAAACTCTGTCCAGCCTACGTTTTTGGGTAAAAGTTTTTGTTTCATGACTTTCTCTAAAAGTAGAGAAGAAACAGAAGCACCTAGAGAGTTAATTTATCCTGTCTGAAGAACATTTCTGAAATAGGAGGATGCATTTTTTTTGAGTTATTACATAGAAAATCCAGATGTTCAGCTAATTTCTACAGAGCCTTTTATGCTTTATAGGAAAAGTACAATATTGAGACACTTTCTGAATGAAGAAATTCATAGCCTGAGCACACAATTTGTCTGACTAATACCTGATACTCATTGTCACTGAACAAGAGGCAGAAAAGTAAGATACAGGCAGTTATTTAGGGCCCCAGAATTTAGTACAGGAAGTTTCAACTTGAGACGATAGGGAGGAGGGAGGCAAAAGAAGAAATCAATGGAAAGAATAATGTGATGAGTCAATCTCCTTATGTACCAAATATAAGTAAGTCATACTCTTTCCTAAATCTGAAGCCATTCCTTGAATGGACATCTGATATTAAGTTCCCTTGGCTTTGGGGCTGCCATATAGATATGCACTGCTTGACGGAAACTCTTTCTGCTCTTTTTTTGCTGCAGAGCTGCCTGTCAACTCAGCAGAAGGGGAGGAATGCGGAGGCCGAGGTCAGGGTTGAAGCTGGGAGCAGGAGGGTGGGCTCCTGGGCTCTCTGTGTGGGCAGCAGAAACCTGCCTTGCAAGCTGCGCTGCTTGTTTTTCCTTCCAAACTGCGCCTGATTAAAAGGTCCCGCTGCTTCACAGTAAAGAAGAGCTCAGCTTTCCTTGACAAGACACATTCTTGTATATCACAAAGGCATGACCTCTCCTTATCTAAACTTCATATGTTAAGATGTTAATGTCTTTTTTCATGTACTCCTACATCTATCTGTGTGGAACTCATGACGGCATAAAACCCTAAAAAATAAATTGCCTTCTAACACCAAAATTATAAAAGAGAATAAGCAGCTTGCTTCATATATACTAAAACCTCTTCATGAACAAAAAAATCACAGAATCACAGAATGGTTGAGGTTGGAAGGGACCTCTAGAGATCATCTAGTCCAACTCCCTGCACCAGCAGGGACACCTAGAGCACGTGGCACAGGGTCACATCCAGGTGGGCTTTGAAGATCTCCAGAGAAGGAGACTCCACAGCCTCTCCGGGCAGCCTGTTCCAGGGCTCTGTCACCCTCACAGGAAAGGGGTTCTTCCTCATATGGAAATGAAATTTCCTTCATTTTAATTTATACCCATTACCCCTTGTTCTGTCACTGGTTACCACTGAGAAGAGTTTGGTCACAATCTCTTTACATTCTCCCCTCAGGTATTTGTACATATTGATAAGATCCCCTCTCAGTCTTCTCTTTGAATTGTTCTCTGCCTTCATTTTTCTGAAACAAGAGGTAAAACATGAAACAGAAGCACTTTTCATTGTTCTTTTGTTCTTTCAAAGCAAGATACACTCAGCTAAAAAAAAAAAAAAAACAGGATAACCACATATGCAGGTAGGCTTGATGTTTTTATATTTTTTTTAAAAAAATTGCCATTTCAAACTGCTCTAGTATCCCATAGGAATGATTCCAAAACCAGTTCTTATCTGAACACGCATTTGGAAAAAATATGTTTTTTCCTGTTTTTAACAAGAAACAAATAATGTATCTCATTCTGATTACACAATATTCATTAGTAGGAGCTCCAAACATGCATCAAGAAAGAAAATCTCTCAAAAGGATCAGCTAAAAGGAACATATACCTGTGAAATATATTTCAATTGTAAACTGACAAATATTGCAGACCCTCTGCTATGAACAGTAAGTTATATTTTTACATGCATATAAAGAGCATTTATGCTGGCTAAAGAAAGCAAAGGTTGCACTGCAAAGGAACTGAAGCAATGGCAGTGGCTGGAGAAATGGGCAGAGAAATCTAGTTCAACAAAGGGAAAGTCCAAGTCCCACACCTGGGCAGGAATAACCCCTTGCACCAGGACAGGCTGGGGGGCTGACCATTAGCAAGCTCCTCAGCTTCGCCGAGAAACATCCAGGGGTCCCAGTGGCCGCTAAAGTGAACATGAGCCAGCAAAGCACCTTCATGGCAAAGGTGCCAGTGGCCTCCTGACCTGCATGAGACAATGCTTTGGCAACATGTCAAAGGAAGATCCTTATCCTTCACTCAGCCCCGGTGAGACTCACTTGGGATGAGGTCTGGACTCTGCAGTACAGAGAAAGGGTAGAAAGGGTAGAAAAGATGATTAAGGAGGTTGAGTTTTAAACATACAAGAAGAGCATGAGAGAGTTAGAATATAATCTTTGCTATTATGGCACTACAAATACCACCATCCTCTGCAATTCCTAATGGAATCTATCTCAGCTTGATGGTTCCCCTATTCCTCTCTCTGAACTATTTAGCCCAGGCTGTAACTGGTTATGTCCACAAGACATTTATCAGCAATACTGGACCCCCGCTTCCTCCCTCCCACAGAATGAGTTGTGTCAAAGAACCTTTGCTTGTATTCATAAATGCATTGTTTGGTTCTTCTTTGTTACAGAACTCTACAGAGATTACAGACATTAACGAGGTCCTATCAAGCCTAGTCTTAGAGGATTTGACAGACTATTCATACAAGTCAGAGCTGTACAGACAAGCCCTGTGCAAAGAAACGTTGACGATGCCCTTGCCCTAACAACATATACACTTTTTTCTTTCTAAGTGGAGAATTGTGCCATAAAGATGACTTACAGTACATCATATGAGCAAACGATTGTAGTAAAATGAGGCATTACAAGAAATATGTCTTGCTAATTAGAAATGACAAGATGGAACAATTACGACAAAACTGCAATTCTTAAAATACGTTTTAAAAATTCAGAGAATCTCTGTTCTTGAAGTATAAGGGAACTGAGAGAAGAGCCATGTTTAAACTCGTCTGTAAATGTCTAATCAATAAAGCTCTACCTGACACAAATCACTTGCATATACTTACCAGCTGTCTCAGTTTTCCCAAGCACCTACCTTGCCTCCAATGTCGCTCCTGAAGTGCGAGATGCAATTATATCATTCCTAGAGGACCTCAAAATCAGTTACTGAATTTTACAACTCATGGTTGCAGGGCAAAACAATGGAGACATTGCCACAAAACATTTCCCAAAGTAAGAAAGTTACAGCCTGCAACAAAAGACTAACAAGTACAGCATGACACAGACAGCAAACGCAATGTCAAAGGCATCACAAGCATCCTGCACCCCTCCAACATGGGGGATTATGTTAGGGGAAACAGGAATGGAGAAGAATAAATATAGGAATTGGATTCTGTGGGACAACCTAACTGGCTGGAGCTTTCATCTGATTTGAAGATAGATTAGGTAAACAATCACTTGATACCTCTTCTATCTGTTGATTTTCTTTGTTGAAATGCAACATGGAAAAAATACCACTGTAATGTTTATCAGCTTCAACAGATCAAGAAAGCACACTATTTACTGTTGTTGGAGATTTAAGCTGCCCAAATTAAAGACTGTAAAACGTGGCATGTTGGGAATTCATCCGGAATGTAAACATGCTGCATTTACAGGGGCAGGGCACAGTACTTTGACTTCAGAAGCTGGTCGCAACATAACAGAGAGTTGCAGTAAGAAAGCAATGCAGTATTTCAGAGTCTTCATCAATCCATATAAGGAAGAAAAAGGTGTTTCATAAATGCCAACTACTTTTTTTTCTGTGAAGATAGCCTTGCCTGTAGATAGCACGGCTTCAGTTTACTGACATGCCCACATGTCAGTAAATCACAGGCCATAAATCTGCTAACTGATGAGTAAGTTACCTTGAAGAATAAGTCATACAAATTAATGTAACAAGTAATATCTAAGTTCAAAAAAATCACAAACTCAAACAGTTTACCTTATTCTAATAAAATAGGCAGTGGTGTAGCAATAACTTCATTCCACAGCAGCAAAAAGCTAAAGCCAATTTGTATTATTCTCATGTGAAAATTTTAAGTTTTTATTGTCTGCATTCCTTTTCTTTTTTTTTTTGATAAGCCTTTCTACTTTTTATCTTTTCTCATTCTACTTTTTTTTCTTCTTTCTTTCTTTCTTTCTGCTTTGATCCTAGTATGGGAGAAACAGTAGAAGAAATAAGCCTTTAAACCACAAATTTTGCTATGATGGCAACACAGATAAATACATTTTCACTAAGATTACAGTCAATGAGGAAACCAGCAGGAGAAACACTGCAGCACAGGCCATGGCCAGCTTTTTACAGAAAATGATATGTTGAGGCAAGCACTGCCAAGAGGCGTGCAGATGAGCATACAGGTCTGGCCACCTCTACAGTCTCTAAATGCTCTCTCTGCGGTTTTCGAAGAATAGCAAATTAAATCTGGATGAACAAGTTGCAGAGCTCCATGGTTAGCTGTACTATAACTGCTGAGGAGAAAAGGAAGACCTTCTACTGGCCAACCATCATTGCATCTCATAACTTTCAGTTGGGTGTAATGGGCAACGTTTCTCCATCTGCTTTTGCTTACCTCAGGTGAGCCCCAGAATCTGGAGCTATAAAACAAAAAGGTGCTATATGATTCAGCTTCTCCAAAAGAAGCTATCGCTTTACTGAAATAAAACTCAGGCCAGGTCAGTCACTGATGTGGGACAATAAAGTCAGACATGGAGGACAGGGAGTAAAATTGTATGTGAGAGGGAAGGAGAAGTCAGATATAAAGCAGTATACATGGGCATTCAGAATACATATTCAGCTAAATCAATCAGTCTGTCCCTACACTCAGATCACCATGGGGCCATTCCACTCTGGACACTCCATCCACACTGACCCATTGCATCTGCAGGATATATATTTTACATTTATAAATAAGTATACATAACATATAACATAATTATATGAATATTATATATAAATTATATAAATACTTTTATATATATTTACAATGATGAATAAGTTAAGAAAAGAGCAATCATTTTGAACAATCCTGAACGCCATTTTGGACTCCACTGAAAGTGATAAGGAAATGAATAATTTTGAATATGGAATTAACATCCAAGAGATGAAAAGCACAAATAATTAAATAATCATAGAATCATTATGATTGGAAAAGATCTTTGAGAACATCGAGTCCAACCATAAAACCATCCTCACCATGTCTGCTAAACCATGTCCCTAAGCATCTCATTTACAGGTTTCTTGAACAATCGACCCCTTCCCTAGGCAACCTATTCCAATGCTTCAACACTCTTTCCGTGTATAAATTTTTCCTAATATCTCATCTGATCCTTCCCTGGTGCAACTTGAGAATATTTCCTTTTGTCCTATCAGTAGTTATTATGGAGAAGAGATTCACTCCCTCCTCTTTTCAGGTAGTTGTAGAGAGCAATAACGTCTCCCCTGAGCCTCCTCTTCTCCAGGTTAAATAACTCCAGCTCCCTCAGCTGCTCCTCATAAGGTCTGTGCTCCAATCCCTTCACCAGTTTCACCGCCTGTGTTTGGATACGCTCCAGCACCTCCATGTCTTTCTTGCAGAGAGGGGCCCAAAACTGAACACAGTGTTTGAGTGCAGCCTCACCAGTGCTGAGTACAGGAGGATGATCGCTTCCCCTGTCCTGCTGGCTACACTCTTCCTGACACAAGCCAGGAGGCTGTTGGCCTTGTGGACCACCTGGGCACAGAGCTGGCTCATGTTCAGTTGTCGACCAACACTCCCAGCTCCTTTTTTGCTGCACAGCTCTCCAGCCACCGCCCCAAACCTGTAGCGCTGCATGGGACTGTTGTGACCGAAGTGCAGGACCAACTGAATGAGGTTTAGCAGGATCCCATGCTGAACCTCATACAGTTGGTCTTAGTCCATCGATCCAGTCTGTCCAGATCCCTCTGCAGAGCCTTCCTACCCTCAAGCAGATCAACTCTTCTTCACAGCTTGTTGTCATCTAGAAATTTGCTAAGGGTGCACTCAATCCCCTCATGCAGATCATCGATAAAGATATTAAAGAGGACCGGCCTCAGCATCGATCCCAGGGAACACCGCTGCAGGTCACCAGCTGGATTTAACTCCTTTCACCAGCACTCTCTGGGCCCGGCCACCCAGCCAGTTTTTTACCCAGTGAAAAGTCCACTTGCCTAAACCATGAGCTGCCGGCTTCTCCAAAGGAATGCAGTAGGAGACTGTGTCAAAGGTCTTACTGAAGTCCAAGTAGTCCCTATCCACAGCTTCTCCCTCATCCACTAGGTGGGTCACCCAGTCATAGAAGAAGATCAGGTTGGTCAGGAAGGACCAACCTTTCATGAACCCCTGTTGGCTGGGCCTGCTCCTCTGCTTGTTGCACAGGTATTGTGTGAACGCTCTCAAGATGATCTGCTCCATAACTTTCCCTGATACCAGGGTCAGGCTGCCAGGCTTGTAATTCCCTGGATCCTCCATCCGACCTCTCTTGTAGATGGGTGTCATATTGGCAAGTCTCCAGTCATCTGGGACCAACCCTGTTGACCAGGAGCACTGATAGATGATGGAGAACACCTTGGCAAGCACTTCCTCAAGCTCCCTCAGAACCCTTGGGTGGATTCCATCTGGTACCACAGACTTGTGGATATCCAAGTGGAGTGGCAGGTCACTGACTGTTTCCTCCTGAATTATGAGGGGTTTCTTCTGCTCTCCAAAAGGTGTCTTCAAGCTCAGAGGGTCAAATACCTTGAGGATAACTGATACTGGTGTTAAAGTCTTAGGCAAAAAGGCATTAAGTACTTCAGCCTTATCATCATCCTTGGTGACAATGTTCCTTTTCACATCCAATAAAGGATGGAGATTCTCCTTGACCCTCTTCTTCTTGTTAATGTATTTGTAGAAACATTTTTGTTGTCTTTAACAGTGGTGGCCAGATTGAGTTCCATCCGAGCTTTTGTCTTTCCAATTTCCTCCCTCCATACACTAGTGATGTCTTTGTACTCTTCCCAAGTTGCCTGCTCCTTCTTCCAAAGACAGTAAACCCCCCTTTTTTCCCCAGAGTCTCAGCAATAGTTGGTTGTTAAACCAGGCCGGCCTTCTTCCTCTACGGCTTATCTTTCAGCACACAGGGATGGCCTGCTCCTGCACCTTTAAGATTTCTTTCTTGAGAAAAGTCCAGCCTTCCTGGATCTGTTGGTGAAGAGTAGGTACAGTGGGGTTCCTCCTCTGGTAGGCTTGCTTACCAGCTGTGAACCTTATAGTATAGAAGTTAAGGAGACATCTCAGTATCACAGGACTAAATTCACAGGTACAGGTCACAGAGCATGTCCTTAAAAATAGTATTGTATGTATGAAGATGGAGGAAAAGAAAAAAAA
>VWPW01021621.1:0-29378 GCA_013389825.1 Crypturellus undulatus | reverse complement strand
ATCCATATGAAGTATCTTTATAATGGCATTTCTGTTGGTCTTCGGCATGGCATTTAACTTCACTAATTAAATAGATATATTGCCAAAATGCCATATTTTCTGTGTTTGCTATATAGCTAAGATATTAACTTATATTTTTCTTTATTCATTTTTTTGGGGTATTTCCTGACCAATGTATATTTAATGTGCTATCTTTCTCTTCATAATGTAAATTCTATGGTAAAGGTTGAGTATTTGGTATGTTCAAAAAAATGAAAGATGTTAAATTAAATGACATTTTCTCTACTAGCATGGGAGCATGCTAAAAGTTTTCAGATGGTTTCATTATCTTGTCTCTCAGAAAGAATTAATGATTGTCTTAAATCATTAGGTTTCATTCTAAAGAACTTCAAGTGGGTTCTTTAGCAGAGGGTTTTTCAAATTATAGTCAGTTGCAACCTTGTTTCTATATCCTGGCAATGTATTCTTCTGTCACTGGTAATTAACTTTTTATTTCCTATTAGATAGGGAAGAATCATTAAAAAATCAAGTGTGTGAATAATTTAACTGATATTTATTGTTCATACCGATTAACATTTATATAGCAATTTCTTTTTTTAGGTTGTTAAGGAGAATGCCTCTAAGTTTGATGCCTCTATAGTTGAGCATGGTCTGAATGCAGTGGAATGGGCTTGTCGAATGCTTCCTTTCTGCAGGTTCATGAATGTTGAAGAATTAGTTCAAGATGATATAATTTTGAGTCTTCTTGGAGAATTGTCACCAATCAAAAAGGCAAAAGAAATTAAAGGTAAAACAAAAGCAGTAGAGATTGTCTCAAGCTTTTCCTCTCCCTGCTGTTCGGACTTTTTGGTCATGCACGTTCTATTGGGAATTAAAACTTCTCTGTCACTTACTTGAAAAAGAACTTTATTTTGTGCAGGTGGCAGAAATTTTGGTAAAAGCATTTCCTAATTCTGAAGATGTAAGAGTTCCACTAAGAGATAAATATCATGCTCTTCAGCAGCATCTTGGACACTGTGTTGTTAAAGGTAACATGCATCCTTCTTCAGGAAATATTAAATGAACTTGTGACTCTCCATCTTTCATGTTTCATGTAAAGTAGTTATTGTGGCTTTCAGTTACACAAATTTCATAAAGTTTTGTGACAGATTCTGTTTCCTTTCTGGTATTTCTATACCAATAATAGAATATCACAACTTCAGAGTTGATGCTGTTTCTTCCCTTCATTATAGTTGCAGTCTGCATTTCTTAATGACACATAATTTATGATTGATTAATTTCATTTTTCTTAATTTGAGAGAGTAAATCAAAACAGAAGAGCTTTTAAAATCACTGTGTCTCTGTTTAGGTCCCAATGGTGAAGAAATGATACCATGTGTTATATGGGCTGCTGAGAAAGTGAGATTGAAGGCCTTGAAACGTGTAATAAGGAACATTGGCCCAATTGAATTAATATCTGGGAGCCGGCAGAAGAGAGGGCAGAAGATGATGAAGCACATCGCTATGATGGACTCTGGTTAGGGACTAGTCTGAGCAGAAGCATGCTTACTGACTTGGGAATTCCTTAGGTATATAGTGATGCTGAAACAGGAGATACGCTTTCTGATGCTTTGCTTACTGACAAAGTAAGAGATCAAACACCTTCATCTCAAAGGTATGAAAAAATTGGCAAGAGGAAGTTTTCTGTGATGGGAGGAAGGTTTTCTTTTGTTCCATTAACTTTTTCACCAGATAGGATAATAATAATAATAATAATAATAATAATAATATAAGATAATAAGATAATAATGGGATTATTATTATTATTATTATTATTAAAATAACTGTTACTAGAAGGCTTTAATTTTAGGACTGTCAATGTTATATCAATTACTATGCAATATATGTTCATAAAGTTTAAATTACTAGCTAATAAAATTCATATGTGATACTGCTGAGTTACTGTCCATGTGAGAACTAGGTGTGATGATTAATTGATGATTAATTTGCCACTTAAAATTGTATTAATGTAAACTTGCCTTTGTTAGTTTCCAATTTTTAACAGTAGAGAGAAAAGTAGTAATACTGCATTTATGTACAATTTTCATGTAATTCCAGAGTTATTCATACTTCTGTCTGTTGTTTTACAGGGGTAATGAACCCAAGAGAGGAGATTTAAGTAGCAAGAATACTACTTGCAACATAAGAACTCTTAACTGAAGAAAAAAAAAGCATAAAGAAAACGTACATAGAAGAAACCACATAACCAATGATGTAATTTGCCTATAGTTGGTGCATGGGAATTTGAACGTGATGATGATGAATATGTTATTTTCTTAGAACTCTTTCTGAGTTATGTTCTTGAGAGAGACCTGATAAATTACAGTGAGTTTGGAATGCTAGCTTTTCAGGACTTCTTAAAGAACATGAATTAAACTCTCTCCTATTTGATGTTCATACAACACTAAAATGTCAACAAGGCAAAATAAGAAGCCAAAGTGTGTTTAGAGCAGGGTCTTCCTATACTGTCACCCTGGCATCTTGCAATCCTGAAACAGTTATGTTATACATACATGCTATACGCATAAATTATTTTGAGTATAAAGCCAAATTCTGATTTCACATATCTTTACAGTTGCGTGAAATAGGCTGTTACTTTGCTAAATATTATTCCCAAAGCATGATCTGTAGATATTAAGTATATCCCGTTCTTAAGAATATGTATAAGTCAGTAATTCCACTGGAAAGTTTAAGGTGTTCTTTTCTGTACTGTGATACCCATTACCAACTTTACAAAAGCTTTTTATTATGTCTCATAAAATTGTATGCTTGTGTCTTCTCAAGTATTTATAATGCTCCAAATTTATAATACAAAATTTTCAGGGAATACCAACTATAAATGATTTTGTTTTGTTCCGTGTTCATGTCACTTTTCATGATGTTCAGAAAAAAAATAGTCTCTCTCTTAAACACTATTAGATTTAACAGTGTGGCAAGCTGGAAGTTTTGTATATTGTCACGTTTTTGGTATAAGAGTATGCTTTATATAGAATTCAGGAGTGAAACTTAGCATTATTCTTGAGATAAAGAAGAGGAGATTAAGTAGATTAAACAGATATACCCATATTTAGAAAATGATGTAACTGATACATATGAAGGGATATGTTTATAGCATGATTTGTTTATAAACATGACCATTCAGGATGTTAGTAATGTGTAAATGGTAAAGGTGTCTGATATAATTGATAGCGGGGTTTCTCAGATAATTCAGATAACTACACAGAAGAGATTGAAATTTTTCCTTGTGTTGAGATGAGAGATCACAATGTTTCTCCCCACCCATGGATTTGTAGCCTAGCATGTGTTCACCTACACGCATATGAGAAAAACGGATGGAAAAGGGAGTGAATATTTGTTATTACCTTGAATTCTTCCAGTGATGGAAAGTCCAAAGAAATAAAAGATCTTCACTATTAGTTTTCTAAAATACTAATTCAAAAGTATTTCTTAAACATTTTCTGTGAGGGAGATGAACATATTCTTGGCTAGATATTTTCAAATCGGTGGTGCAGTTTATGCTTTACATTTTCTTTATGTTAACTTATTTTAACAATTAACAATTCTTTTGTTAAATTGTATGTGTTTGGTTATATTTTCCACAATACAGTCCATCTGAAACACTGTTCTATTAATACTTAAAAAAAAAGTTAATCTTGGTGTAAATGAAATTTAGAGAGCAATTTTATGTGAGTGCTGATTATATCACACCAGTACTTATAATACAGTTATACATTAGCCTGCAATTTGGGAGGAACAGTATACAGACTTGTACTAAATTGAGTAGTAAATTGAGTGAATTAGCGTTTTTTTTTTTAATTACCTTTTGCAATTCCAATTAGCAGAATGTCTACAAAGTCAAATTATGTTTAGAAGGAAATTAATAATGATGAGAATTATTCTGTATCTCATATGATTGAAGATCTTAATGAAGAGAGGCCATTTCTTCAGGAGGAGTTAGATGCAACATCAGAAAATGAGGATTTGTTTTTATACTAAATCCTCTTTAATATAGTCTCGCCCAACTCAATATAGTAAGATTTTGTCTGACTAGGATTATATGTCACTCTCTGTTCCTCCTTTTGTTTTGTTTGTATAAAGAATAAAGAATACAGTCTAAACTGTGTTATTTAAGCAAACAGTAGGAAGAGTTACTGTTTTTAAGGTAACCCGTGTTTGCTTGTAGTTGACAGAGATTTGCAGTTTTAGGTGGCAAATGTGAAAATATATTTCAGATTTAACATGTGTTAAATAAAATGAATGATAAAATAACAGAAGTTTGAGTCTATTTTAGTTTACATAATGCAGTTTGTTTCATTTGTATAGATTAGGAAAGATTCTGAAGCTGTAATGACTTTGTGGCTATTTGAGAAATTCATTTTTATTAGTATATTTAAATTATTCTGTTTTGGCTTAGATTTCCTTAAACTTCACTGAAGAAAAGGAATATAATTTCCTTTAGTGTAACTTGTCTGTGGACATCTCTTGTCTCATAAAAGAAATTCCAGTTCACTAAACAGCCACACACAAATTATCATTTAAATTTGGGATGTTGTTTGTTTTGTCACTTATATTAATAACATTATCAACAGCTATAAAACAGTAATTTTTGCCAAGATCTCTTTTTACACTGTTAACTCTGTTGGTGTATCTGTGTGTGTGCATATCCTAACTACAGCAAATCAACTTCCTGAGCTTAATGCAAATAGTGCCGTCATCCTTTGCCAGCCTGCCAAATGTGCAGCAGATTTTGCAACAGTCTCAATCTGTTCATCTGGAAGGAACCCAACCTTCACGTACCACAAAAGGTAGTGACTGAAAAATCTGCAAATGCTTCTCTAAAAACAAAACTGCTCACTCAAGGAGATAAAGGAAAATCTGATAAGTTCTCTGATTTTCAGGCAAGCATTAGTTTGAGAGATGAAAGCACCAATGGCCATACTGATATAAGTATAACAAAGTGTTATTTATGAATTCTAATCTGCATATCTGATATTCTATCTATTAAACTGGGAATCATTTTGTAGTTGTTAGATTTAAAAAAAAGAATGTATACTATTTTTGTGCATATTTATTATGTGGTTCCTATTGCAATATATTTGTAAATGCTGTTTTATTTGCCTTTCATATTTAGAATTATCCAAATGCAAATGTTTCTTTAAGGCCGTTAGAGAACCACTCCAATGAAACAGGATTTATTTCATCATCTCAAAATTTGCCTTCTCCAGCACCTATTAAACCACTTCCTCTCTTGACATCTTCCTCAAATGTTCCAAAAACACCCAAGCTTATCCCTATTGAAAAAAAAAACAGAATTACTCAAATGGATTTCCTTTGCTTAAACTTGAATCGGGTTATCATTTCAAACCACCATATTTACAGCCAATAGAAAATTCATCAGCTTTTGCCAGACCACCCCCC
This sequence comes from Crypturellus undulatus, assembly GCA_013389825.1. Lineage (NCBI taxonomy): Eukaryota > Metazoa > Chordata > Aves > Tinamiformes > Tinamidae > Crypturellus > Crypturellus undulatus. Next base: position 23,921 of record VWPW01021621.1, on the reverse strand, counting down.
AGTGCCACAAGTCGCTTGGAGTTCATCGGATCCCTTATGGAACCTTCAGTCATCATATACACCAAGAAAATGGAGCAAGTCAACAACACATTTGAATGCACGTGGGCATGACCCCAAGATGCTAAGGCAGACATATGAGGAAGACAAAAGATGGGCAGAAAGTGTTCATAAGGGACCTCCTGGACATCTAAATCTGGATCAGTATGAAGGACAGCAAGAAGTTTCATCTCAGCAGCAGTTCTCTGTGAGTGTGAATGTGGACAAAGCTACTCTGACCGAGCAGATGGCTGGTATTCCACTGCTGCGCTTGCCACTAGACTCAGTGCCTAAACTTATACCAGTTATAAGACAGCCAGTCACTACTACTTTGATACCTGTTAAACCTGTAACAAAGGAGATAGATTGCAGAGGAACAGTACAGCACACAGGAATATCGTTGCTCCGTGCTGATTTACCTCAAAAACAGAAGGTAATAGATTTGATGGGTATTTTTAAAAGTTTTTTTTTTCCATTTCACAGTTTCTCATTTATCAAAAATAAGTTAATGCTTCCAGATTATGGAATTTGTAAGAGTTCAATACAGCAGCCAGAAGAGACCTGGAAAGAAGGTTATTTTTATTGACCTGTCAATATGAGGCAGGAGGGCAGGCTTGGAAATGCTTGGAACAACCTTAGTATGATTTCACATTCCATAGTTGGTCAACAGTCAGTGCTACATGTGTAAAGAAGCTACTGGAGGTGATTTATAAAAGCATGTAAAAATCACAATAAATAAATAAATAAATAAATTTATAAAATCTTGTTTTACAGGAATGTAAATACTGTTATTTACAGACATGCAAAAAAAACTATAATACATCCTTTTTTGGTAAGGACAGAAATGGAATTGTAAAAATTCCGCCATCCCCATCCCAGTCTCCTTTATCGCTGTTTCACTCTTGCTTTCCTCTCTGAATGCTTTCAGGTACCAAAGCTCATTCCACTCCAAAACCTTATTGCCTTTGAGCAACGCCACCAGCATCATGCTGTGCCCAGCACTTCCCTTGGACGGGATCAAGACGAACCTATTCAGTTACTAAAAACCAACATGGAACCATCTGAAGCAAGTAACGTGCAGAATAGAAAAAGGCAAGTCACACTCTTAAAATGGGCCTTCAGTTTGAAAGACACCTTATACCTTTGAAACCAATGGGAGTGTTTGCAACAGCTTCAAAGGAAATGGGGTTGCATGTAATTTTGTTTGAAAATGTGAGGAAAGCTCAGGTGTGTGATTTTACAAATAAGGAGCTTCCCCCACAGCCTGGCTGAAGAGCAGGACAAAGGAGCAGGAGACTGAGTGGAGCCATGAGTTGAGGGGGACAAAAGAACATCTGCCAAGAGTTGAGGGCCTTTACAAATAGGGGAAATAGGGCAGTTCCCCTTCATTCTTCAGCAAGGAGGACAAAGGAGTCAGGTGACCTTAGGTGTGAACAGGCAGAGGGAGACAGGAGTTTGGTGTAGGCAGGCCGGGAAGGCTGTAACTCCTGAGTCCCTTGGCCAATGGGGAAAAGGAGAGGGCGTGTCTCGTCGGGAAATAGGATAAAAGGGGGGCTGTGTCCCCCAGCAATTTGAGAGACCCCACAGGGATATGCCTAGTGGACTCTCCCTTTATTCGAATAAAGCTTTAAGATCTATGCCCGATGGACTCTTCCGTTATTCGAATAAAGTCTTAGTTCTCCTCTGTCTCCTTTTTGGACATTTCACTTCTGGACAGCGAGAATTTTCTGCACAAAAAGGTTAATGTAGTAAATGTAAGTAAATATTGAAGGCCCAGCAGAAACAGAATAGCACTAGAGCATCAGCTTTTGCTTTTACTAGGAGAGGAAGAATGTTCAAGGAAAGATGTTTTCAAGGAGCTATGACTTTAAAAGGTGTAAATACAAATGATAATCTTTGCAACTAGCAGACAATTTTTTGTATTTGTTTATGTGGTTTGAAATTTATTTGGCTTTTTGCTTTCTCTTGTTTCTGAAATGATTGCCTGAATATCTTTTTTTTCACTATATATTTCTTAATAGTATTTTTTCTTATAAAATAATGATAGATATCTATATTATGGAAATACATTCTTTTTTAATTTGTAATTAATGTGTCGAAGGACAAATGAGGTGTGATGAGAAATGACTGAAAGAGGAGGAAAAGAAGAAATCTAGTGTGACCTTCTACTCAGATGACAGCATCATTGGTGTTAGTGCTACAGAGATGATTGATTAATACATCAGGAAAGGGGGTATAAAATTTTTTTCCTTCACTTTTTTTCCATTCAGGCATTAACAGGAGAAACAAGGAAGCAACAATTGCATCTTTTCCAGGTTCTTCCTAGAGACAGTACATATATCTTTCATTAATATACTTGCATTTCTCGTAAACAGGAGATATATAGAATATGTCTATATTGATATATTGTCTATATGTCTTGGAAAATAGATTCCAAGTTTGCTTTTTGTTTCTTTATATGAATGCTTAAGATAAAACTTCTGCCTTACAGATACAAATCTTGCAAAACTGGAACATAAACTTGCCTCCTTTCTTAGGATTGTATGTACATTTAAAATGTAAATGTATATGCAAACACTAATGACTAGAGGAAATGTTTCTCCTAGAAATAATTCTATGAAAAATGTTTCAGGCTTTATTCTTTTCTAATGACTAAATGACTAAAGAGGCAGGATGGAGAGCAAGATGTCTCAGTTCATCTCACCTTTTGACTGAAACTGAGAGACTCTTTTTCTTGTTGGGTTTTGACTTGTAGTTTTTCTCGTTTTCTCAAAAAAGGCTTAGGCCTTTTTAACATCTTTTAACATTTTTGAGGGTTATCCTGCCAGTACTAGATTTTTTATCCATGGTGTTCACTACCCAGAATAGCAGCTTCTTTTCCTGGATTGTACCATTCTTTCCTTGAGATTTTCCTAATCCAGCACAAGAGGTGGAGAGCGTCATAATTGCTGAGAGATATGGATTATGGTACAGCAGAGGTTACTGTGTCTTACACACTCAAAGAAGAATGAAAAATGTTTATAGTGTTCTTTTGCTTCCAGTTTAATAAGGATCCCCCTCAAGATAGGTAGTGGGAAAGAAGGATATATACTTGGTAATTCCACTAAATAGAAAAGCACGGGCACAATTAAAACAAAATAGAGGAATAGGAAAGGTATGAGATAATGATTTTATTTTAATGGCAACTTACTGGAAATATTTTGCAAAGTTAACAGCATCAAGAAATCCTATAATTGTGATTAGATTTTTTTAAAGATTATTCCTTTTTTTCATATGTTAGGATCAACAAGCCAAATCTACCTCTTGGAAGAGAACCGGAAGCCGGAAGTAGTCAGTCAGTCGAGTTCCGGTTCCGGGTCAGGCACCAGTGGGGGCGAGTGGCCCCTCACGAACTGGAAAGAGATCTCGGCTGCGTGTGCCGAGTGGGTCCCACCAGAAGTGATAGCGTTTCCGGTCTGGGTGACGGGCGAGGATCGGAGGACCTACATGCCTGTAAACCCTAAGGACATACAAAATGTCGTTAAGGCAATCGCAGACAAAGGTCTTAACTCCGCCATGGTTTCCACCCTCATAGGTATTTTTGGGGCCGATGATATGCTTCCGTTTGACGTAAAACAAACATGCAGAATGATTTTTGATGGGGCAGGTATGATTGTCTTTAAACAAGAATGGGAAGACAATTGTGCAAGGCAACTAGCCCAAGTAACCGGACCGCTACATGGTTCTAGTGTACAGTGGCTGATGGGTAGAGATCCAGCGATGATTAGCCCTCAGGCACAGGCTCAAGGCATGCGGGCCCATGAAGTTATGACGACCACTCGTGCGGCTAGAGAAGCTATTCGCACGGCTTCTCGAGTCGTTGCCAAGCCGTCGCTGTGGACCACAATTAAGCAAGGTGATACTGAGAGCTTTACGCAATTTGCGGACCGCCTCCAGACAGCGGTCGATTCCTCAGCCTTGCCTTCAGAGGCGAAAGGCCCAGTCGTTAGGGATTGCATACGCCAACAATGCAATTCAACAGCCAAAGAAATCCTGTGGTCAGTGCCAGCGGGGGCAACCATAGCTGACATGATTAAGCATGTCACAAGCGAGGAACATTTAGCCCCGGTTCAGACGGCGGTCCACACCACTATAACAGCATCCCCTCCACGTCAAAACCGACCCAGAGGGCCGTGTTGGGTTTGCAGTAAAAAGGGGCATTTTGCCAAAGACTGCAAATCTAGATACCAGGGAAACGAGAGAGGGAGGGGGCGCTCAGGCCGCATACAGCCTCCTCCCGCTTGGAGCATGAGGCGGCCCGGTTACAGCAACCCCACATGGGGTGGAGGGTCCAACCGGATCGAACCGAACCCGTGCCCCAAACGCAGCCAAGACTCAGGGAAAGCGCCCTAGAGTGGCCCTGGCGGTAAAGTGTGACGACCCGCCAGTGGTGTGGGGGATCTGCTCCCTTTTTAATACTGTAGACAGCGTTTCACTCAGTGTCCCTTTCTTGATTGATATAGGAGCAGATGTCACAATTATCCCTGAAAAATACTGGCCCCCCACACTGGAAATTAGAAGACGCCCCTATGGTAGGTGGAGTTGGGGGAACATCCCGAGCTTGAAAGAGCACAGACCTGGTAGCGATTACACTACATACCGAGGAGGGATCAGAGAGAACTATCACCCTTTATCCATACGTTATGCCAGAGGTCCCACCCCTGTTGGGGAGGGACGCTCTAGCCCTTTTGAATGCCAGGGTGACAAATTTACCATAAGGGCCACTGCTGTGCACCCACCTTCGCCAATTAAGTTAACATGGAAATTGTCGGACCCAGTGTGGGTCGAGCAGTGGCCCCTGTCTCAGCCTCGAATGGACGCGCTTCTTNGATCGTGAATTGCAACGAGGTCACATAGAGCCTTCTACTAGCCCGTGGAATACCCCAATCTTTGTTATACCTAAGCGATCTGGTGAGGGATTTCGCCTCCTACATGACTTATGGGAAGCGAATAAGAGAATTCAACGACTGGGCCCCGTTCAAACACTATTGCCAATGAGTTCCATGGTACCAGAAGGACAATATCAAGGCTGTCCTTGATATTAAGGACTGCTTTTTCTCGTTTCCGCTCCACGAGGAGGACAGGGAAAGGTGTGCTTTCTCTGTCACATTTCCAAACAACCAGCGCCCTAATTTGCGCTTTCAATGGAAGGTATTACCACAAGGCATGATTAATCCACCCATTATTTGCCNCCAAATCACAGTGGATCGAGCGTTGGCACCGGTTGGGCATAGTAATCCATCTGCAACTATCATTCAGTATATGGATGACATTTTGATAGTCGCGCCAACCAGGGATCAGGTGGACCAACTGGTATTAACGGTCTCAGATATTTTAAAAGCGAGCGGATTTGAAATTGCAAGTGCAAAGATCAAAAGAGGGCCGTGTGTAACCTTTTTGGGAGTGGAGATCACAAATTCCTACATAACCCCTCCTCAATTGAAAATCCACCGAGATATCAAAACATTACATGACACGCAGCAGCTAGTGGGATCCTTGCAATGGCTACGTAATATTGTCCTAATCCCTCCTGAGATCGTGGCCCCCCTTCATAACCTTCTACAGGGAAAAAAACCATGGGATCCAAAAACTCTAACGAGAGAAGCAATGAGCTCTCTCGATTTTATCGAGTGACACGTCATCGAGCACGCTTGCAAGATGGAATCCAGGTGCACCGCTTGACTTGTACGTACACTTTACAGAAGGAGGAGGATGAGGAGTCGGGGCGTTAGCCCAGGGACCCCCAGATAAAGCTAGGCCCATACAGTGGGTAGTTTTAGGAAAACCGTCGCATGTGTTCCCTCCTGGAATCGAGTGCCTTAGCAATCTCATCATGAAAGGTAGGAAGCTCGTTCTGAAACACCTAGGTATTGAGCCTGCCAGAATCTATCTACCTTTTCGTAAGCAGCTCCCAGTGCAATCAGTGACAATGTTAGAATACTTAGCCATAGCTCTTTTTGGATTTGGTGGGGAGATTCGGTATGCTACAAAGCCTCCTTGGACTCAGATGCTGGCCATTGTCGACATCAACCTTCCACAGAAGATCATGGACCGACCTCACAAGGGACCAACAGTTTTTACAGATGCGTCTTCAATGACCTCGACTGCTGCAGCAGTATGGCAAGTAGGGGATGAGTGGCACTGTGTTAAGATGTCCGACCACGCCCTTTCAGTCCAACAGTTAGAAGTGGCAGCTGTAGTACTAGCATGTGGGCTGTTTCCAATGGAGCATCTTAATATAGTAACAGATTCGATATTCGTAGCTAAGCTCTGCCTGGCCATGTCAGGGCCTGGCGTGTCAACATCTATAGCAGCCCTAATGCTAGAGGAAGCGCTTTCCTCTCGAGGAGGTACTGTATCGGTCATTCATACTAACAGCCATAACCCAATTAAAGGATTCTACCAGATTGGCAACAATAAGGCGGATACCGCCGCAAAAGGGTTATGGACATTAAGAGATGCCTGCCAGTTACATGAGTCTCTTCATATCAGAGCAAAAGCACTATCAAAGAAATGCGGGATCTCAGTTACTGATGCAAGACATATAGTTGCCACATGTCCTCACTGCCAGAAAGCACCCCTGTGGTCCGGTGGAGTCAATCCCAGAGGTCTTAGAGCCTCCGAGGTGTGGCAAACAGACTTTACGTTCTGTCATCTACTAAAGCCTCGAGCGTGGTTAGCGGTAACCATAGATACATACAGTGGGATGATCGTGGCCACACAGCACCGGAAGACTGACTCCAAAGCGACTATCCAGCACTGGTTGACAGCTATGGCGTGGCTTGGTATCCCCAATCAGATTAAAACAGACAATGGCCCGAACTTTGTTTCTAAATCAGTTCAGGCATTTGCTTCCAAATGGGGTATCACCTTGATACATGGCATCCCGTATAATAGCACCGGGCAAGCCATAGTCGAAAGGGAGAATCAAACTCTGAAATCTAAATTGGGGGTGTTAGCAAAGGCAGAAGGTTTTGGCGATACTATTCTTTCAGGAGATCAAGCGCGCCTACTGGCAACCGCTCTTCTAGCGTTAAATCAGTTTTCCAGAGGAGAGGAGAAGAATAGCCCTACTCAAAAACATTGGGCCACTCAAGCGTTAGAGGAAGGCCCGTTGGTTACAATCAGAAACAAATTGGGAGAATGGGAACAGGGGTGGAGGCTAATTCTCACAGGACGAGGATACGCTGCCGTCAAAAAAGATGGGAAAATAAAATGGTGCCCACTTAAATCCATTAAGCTAGAGCTTCAGAATGAAACTAATGAAAGTTGTGAGTTTCTATTTTTAGGAATGTGCGACTCGGTGCCAAGAGAAGACAGTAAATCGAAGAGCATCCTGTCCGCATCTCAGAATTCTGCATCAGAAAACAACATGGGGACGAAATAATTGCGGTCGATGGAAGCTGACGAGGTGCTTTAAGACTGTTTTAGTCATCTTAAGAATTATTCCCTTATGTAGTGTGCCTTATTTCTAGTTTGTAAATAGAATATGTATTTAGTATGTCTTTGGAACTAGAAAATAGAAGAGGACAAGAACAGCAGGACCCTTAGACTGACAACGAAGAGAATCATGTGATTGACAGTGGAGCTTATCCGCTCCCGGCTTGCCTGCTGACACGTACTGACCGGTCCTACGTGCCAGAACACACCGGGTATGAAAGAGTAATGCGGAAAGAGTGGGTCGAGACTCCTAATACTGAGACCAACATTGTCTCTGCGGGGACACCCGCCAGGTTGGGAGCCTGTCAGTAGCCCTGTATTCTGCCAAGTTGAGAGAAGTTCAGTCTCAGCATCCTGCTAGTGAATGTTATTTTAAGATTAATTACCTATGCCTGAGATTGGTTAATTTAGTAGATTTAGTATATTAGCAGGTTGATATTTAGTAGATTTCTTTACTCATAGCGGGGGGGGGAGTGTTGCAGTATATTTCAGTAAGGGTCCGGCGACCGGAAGATATCGCAATGTACGGGAAGATGGAGCCCCCTCCTCTAATAGTGTAAGCGGATGGAAATGACGTTGTAAACCCTGGCTATATAAGCCCATGTTATCTATCAATACACGGCCATTTGCCATTCCCCTCAGAGGTGTCAGTGTGCAGATGGTCCGAGCGGCCCTGGGTGGGTCACTGCGCTGTTCCTGAACTAGGCTGCCACACCAATTCGAAAGGCAACACACTAGTATAGTTCTCTATTCTAAATCAGCACAAACCATCAGAAAGATTCAAAGTCAGTCCCTTTAGAATATCAATTCCAATTATATAAGCAGGGAAAGAAATAATCATAACTGAATACAATCATTTTGGGAGTTCTCTATTTTTATTTCTATTTGTGTTTGCACAGCTTCAATTTGTTTTCCTTCTCAAGCCAGTACTAATTACAGATTGTCCTTTAAATTTCTTAGGATTTCTAAATATTGAGGAGGCCTCTGCTCCAGTAGCAACTGAGACTTTTACAATTTGCGTGGACTGTTGCCGGTCCTTCCGTGCCAGTCGCACTGGAGCTTGGCCGTCACTTCATTCTTGTTTCCTGTGCTGAAGTATTTTGCTAATCTCTTTTCAAGGATACAAGTCAGAGCACAGCTCCCAGTCCTCCTCCATCCGCGGAACATCTGATCCACTGTGGGGGGGAGGGAGCCACAGTCTGAGTTATTTCTGGCTTTCCTGCTTTCAAATTCTGCACTTTCTTGTGCTTATTTAGCCCTCTCTACTGATATATATTACACAAGAAAGACCTGAAGACCACAGACACAAACAGCACAAACACAGTTTCTATCCAGTGACAGACCTCACACAGCTGTGCGCTCCACTAGTGAGCTCCACTGTTTCATTGGCCAAAAAGCACATTAAAGAAGCCAAGTATGGATAATTACTCTTGAGGTAATACTTGCCAGCAGGATATTGAGCCTGAACGTTCTCTCGAGTTGGCGGATTAGAGAGTTGCTGACAGGCTCCTAACCTGGTGGGCGTCCCTGCAGAGACAACGTGGGTCTCAATGTTAGGAATCTCGACCCACTCTTTCTGCACTATTTTTTCATGCCCGCTGAGTCCTGCCATGTAGGGCCACTACATGTCAGCAGGCAGGCCGGGGAGCGGATAAGCTCTGCTTTCAGTCACGTAACTTTCCGTCCTGGGTGCGCAGGCACACATACCAGTAGGGGGTCCCACCCGTCAGTCTAAGGGTCCTGCTCTCCTCACCTTCTTCCTCCCTCTCGGGTATTTGACCTTCAAACTAGTTTAGAGGACATCTGCAATTAAGCTGGCTATGAGCTTTAAAGGAGTTCAATCCAGGTGACAATACCTGGTACAGGTGTTGTAACAGCTGGTGTAAGAGGTGTGTTAACTTAATTCTCTGAAATCCACAGTCATTCTCCATAACCCGTCACTCTTTTTGATGGACCAAAAGGGTTATTCCGAGCTGTGAACCTGGTTAAGCAACCGCCTCCGTGCTCCTCTTTCTCAAGGTCTGGTTTCTGTTTCGCACAATAGTTTTATGACTCTACAGATCATACAAATTCCCACCTCCTATACATGTCATTTTATGATCTGTAAAGGTAAATCTGTTGTAACAAAGGACCCAAACAGATAGCGTTTTCACAGCAGTTTCAACCATACCTCGTGTCAGCATCATTATACAAGGGATACAACACGTAACACGGACAAACATAGCGCATAGAAATAATAGCCCTAATAACAGTTTCTGTCCTCTTAAAGCATTACAATTCTTCCCTCTTTCTAACAGCATGCGATTCCAAATATTCACTATAGCTTTTTCCTATATAGACGGGTTTGCTCCCATTCCTTGGGCTTGCTCTCTGCACCAGATCAATAGTTTGCACCTTCTGGGGGTGACCCTGGCGTTCCTTTCAGATGGTACAAAGGAACGGACCCCCCACTCTTTTGAGGCTTGCTTGAGGGCAACATCGGGCCAGCAAATGACCCAATTCTGATCCCAGGTGGACATCCCAAAAGCCTCATTTACTGAAGGGATCAAATCTCGCTCACGGGCCCATGTTAGCAGTTTCTCGAGTACAGCCTTATCATATTTTAGTCCTCTTGCAGAAAGGATATGTTGGAGGAGCTTAACCACTCCTTCTTCCTCAGAGCTTAGCATGGACCACATCTCCTCCCCAGTCGCTCACCTGGCCTGAGTGAGATTCCAACACCTTCTACCGGTCATTCCTCGGCTAAAGTCATCTGCGCAGCTCACACACGGGATTTTCCAGGTGCCAGGGCAGCACCTCTTCAATTGGCTTCTTCCTCCCCGTCGTAGATCGCCGCTCGTAGTCGGTCTGGGAAGCGTTCGGCACGAGGGTCCCTATGCGGGCACCACTTGACACAGGAGGCTCTAGGAGAACAACAGACAAGATCAATGTGATCAAGCAGTGCCAATTTATTGAGGATTCCAAGCATGCTTATAAGCAGTGCCTCAGTGATCACGCGAGCACTTTCTTACAGTGACTGGTTAAGACCCCGTGTGCATGCGTCTAACTATACAGTGTGATAGGCTAACTAAGAGTGCCCACACGTTTAACAACCGTTCCCCTTTAGTTGTTTGTCTCAGCTCTCTCACTCCCTCTTGACTCTCGGCCAACTTCCTTATCCCTTAGTCAGCATTCCTTGTGTTCTTTCACCGAGGTCTGGCTTGCTCACAACATGGCCACTGGCCTTCAGAAATCCTACACCCCCTTGGACCCCATAAACCCTGTACATCCCCATAGACCCCATAGGGACCCTCAGACCTCACAGACTCCCCATTGACACCATAGGCCCGTCTTAGACCCCACAGACCCCATAGACCCCACATGAACCCTCAGACCCCATAGACTCCCCATTGACCCCATAGATGCCCCTTCGACCCTGTATACCACATAGACTCCTATAGACCCCATAGGGACTCCCAGACCCCATAGCCTCCCAATTGATCCCACAGACCCCTTTTAGACCCCATAGACCCCATACACTGAATAGAGACCCCCAGACCCCATAAAATCCTCATAGATCCCTTAGACCCCCCATGGACCCCATAAACCCCATAGACCCTATAGAGACCCCCAGACCCAATAGACCCCCCCTTAGACCACACAGGCCCCCATAGATCGTGCTTCGGGTGAGAAACGGGGTTGGTGGTGTGAAGGCATTTTTCTGGGGAAATCCTGCAGTTTAGCGTTAGTGATAGGATCGAGTTAGGAGAGGGTGGAAGCGTAGGGTCCTATTTGGAGTGAGGGTGCAAACGGCATGCTGAAAGAAGTTAGCGGAACGCTCCAGTTTGTGTATTCACCAATAAATGGCTCCCCCCACAGACTGGCTGAAGAACAGGACCAAGGGAGGGGGAGACCGAGCAGCGCCATGAGCAGATCCCAAGAGTTGGGGCCTTTGGGAATACAGGAAATAGGGAATTCCCCCATTCCTCAGCAAAGGGACAGGGGAGTCAGGTGTTCCTTGGCCAATGGGGAAAGGAATGGGGAATGGGGCCAATGGGGAAATTTCTCGCCCCTTGGTCGAGAAATTGGGATAAAAGGGGGTTGCATCCCCCAGCAATAGGAGAGACACCGCAGGGATGTGCCCCATGGACTGTCCCTTCATCTGAATGAAGTTTCAGGGCTCCTCTGGCTCCTTTTGGGACATTCAAGTCTCAACAGTGAGATTTCCTGCACAACCTTGACCCATTCCTGGTCATTTTAGGCCATTTTCAGTCCCCCTGGGGCCACTTTGGAGCAATTTCAGTCACCTTGGGGCCATTTTTGGGCCAATTTCTGTCACCTGCGCTGGAGTGCCCCCCCCCAGCTCCTCCCACGGAACTTTCTTGTCGGAGGGCAGGGAGAAATGGGGTGAAAAAAGGGAAAAACGGTGGCAGGAGGGGGAGAAATGGGAGGGGAACAGGGGAGAGTCGCCTCCCCACCGGACCACAGCGTCTCACGCAGAGACACAAAAGCGACGGAGGCGACACCGGAAATGACGTCACCACACGCACCTCAGGTCTCTATAGTCGCCGGACACGTGACCACGCAGGCCCCTTCTCCCCTCGTCTTTGTGGTCGACTCCCTCCCGCTCTGGCCTGCCGTGTGTCTCTATGGTCACCCCCTGGGCAGCCGCTCCGGGCACGCCCCTGTCTCTAAGGCGCAGGCCCCCCGCCCCTCCAGCCTGTAGGTTCCCCCCCCTCCCGCCCCCGAGGGCGGCCCCTCTGGCCGCTCTATGGCCTCTCTATGGTTCCCTTGGCGGCCCAGCCCCCACCACAGAGGGCCCAGGCGTCCGGCTCTGTCTCTTTATTGGGTCCGGGTGGGGGGAGCTGGGGGTATCCCACATGTGTCACGTGACGTGTGTCACGACGCATGTTGCAGATGTGTCGCGTGTTACACATGTCACAGATGTCACTGAAAACTGGGAATAAACCTCTTAACACCAATGTCATATTAAGAAGCAGCATTCACTTTATTGCCACGCTGGGTGCGCAGGGGATAGCTCCACCTACCGTGCACACCCTAAGGGGTGTTTACTAAGGCTTTTTTTTTCTCTACTATCTACATATGCATTAAGCACTAGGAGTGTTCATACATATTCATTCTATTCCCTACACTAATTACAATATACCCCACCCTTGTGCACATGCGCCCTCTGTCCCTTTGGCTGTCTCTGGTGGCCTTTGAGACCCTCTAGTGTTCCTCTCGCTGTCATCCCAGAACTCACTTCCATTTATGGCCCCATTCTGGCTCAGAGGCCCTGTTTGGGTCCTACTGCCTTGTTCCAGACAGTTCTTTGAAGACATGGTGGTCCTTATCTTCATCTTCAACCAGTCTTTGCAGTTTTTCTCCATATTCTGTCATGATGTCCCAGGAACATTTGCAGTTTTCTCTGTACCCTCCCATGGCAACAGCGCAAACCTGTCCTTGGGTGCATTCTCTTCTGGGGTTTCTCATAACAGTCAATATCCCCCTTTGAGACTCCCACAGTAAGGTCTCTTTGAGAGTCTCACTTATACTGCACTTAGATTGCTTATTTCCGGCAATACCTTCAGCTTCTCCCGCAACACCGGCGAGAACAGCACACCATAACTGATGGACAACGCTGAACTATTACAGAAGTTATAATTATGAGAATTATTAAAATAGTCTGTAACAAAGATGACAACCATCCATTGAGAGAATTTCCCTCTCCTCTCCTATTTCCCTTAAAAGTTTATTTAACTATGTGGTTTCCATATCCTTTCTAAGGTCTTGGACCTGTTGGGCCACCTTTTGAATCTGATCAATTTGCTTATTAAGGTCCTCAGTGACATTAGGAATACGAATGCAACAGTGATCTGAATTGAACTTCAGATACCCACAGATGCCCTGTTCTTTAGTTAGTAGAAGGTCCAGGATGAGGCAGTTCTGAAGTGTCATCCTTATGTTCACCTGGATCTGCTTCTTAAGTTGTGAAAACCCTTTCTCCGTTCCCTTTGCTAAAGTTTCTACCTGCCACATAAGGTTTTCAAGGAGAAGTCTGTTTTCCAGAGCCATCACACCGGGCATTAAAAGGCTTTGTAGACCCCAGCCAATTTTAACAGAAGTACTTAGCCCCTGCCAATCATCTTCTTCATTCTCAAGGCCTCTTTTGATTTTGGGGGGCTTAAGAAGTGTTCTTTTCCAAGTTGGGCATAATGAAAGCAATCCCAAAGTTACTGGGATATTTATATTGGTATATGACAGTTGTGTGGTCCACAGCCCATCTCCAAGGACCCACACACTGTATCCAGGTGCTGGAATGCTGAATTTATCGCATCCTTGAATTTCATTCAGTCTAAAACACCAATTAACTGGGGAGATATATCTCCAATTTCTTTGTAGTCTCTTCGCCCAAGTTATGGAGCCTTTCCCCAAAAAGATGCATTCTAGTAATTGTGACACCCCAGGAACAGTATGGTTATGTGTGACACACACAGTTAGAAGCTCTGCTACTTCCCCTCCTCCTGCATGTTCAGCCACCCACTCAAGGAAAGGAGCTTCCAGTGGGTTTGAGCCTCCTGGGCAGGAAGAATTCTGTTGGTTCCCCAAAACAGTTCTGTCATCTCCTTTCTTCCATAATGTTTGGTCCTGCATTACCTCACTTTCTCTCTGCCTGAATTTGTTTTCTTTATCCAGATAATAGGTTGCATTTGCTCTTCTTATGGCTCCTGTTATGTTATCCAATTTTAGGAGATCTTTCATAGTTATTGATATTATGCCCCAAGGCAGGGGATCTGCTGCTGAGTGAGGTATAGGGCGGCAGGCTGTAACGCTTGAAAGCCCGTTCATTCTTCCAAATCCTTTCCCCATGCTCATTACCATATTATTCTCCCAATTTATCATTTCTGCTGTTTCTACTCCTCTCCTTTGTCTAGGTAAGGGAGAGAAAGCCCTTGGAAGATGGTCAAAGCAATATGTGTAATGAGCATAATGCAAGGATGCTATTGTGCGATTGCATTTCAATTTAACAATCCCTTCAATCCAATTCTGTCCCCCCCATCCCCCATAATGCAGTCAATATTATTAAACCTTAAACCTAACTACATGGCAGTTCCCTTTCCTGGAGGTTCCATAGCTTCCTTATATTTTCAGTTTTTAGCCCTTCGCAATATCATACGCAAGGGGTCCTCAGTACGTTCGCACTGGTATCCTGGAGTCGCTTTTATCCTTGTGTAATGAATCCACGGTTCAACACCCTCTACCTTTACTGCAGGATGGGCTGTCGAGTCCTTGGAAGAGTCCTTTCCACTTCTCCCTCAGTGGTTCTGAGCTCCCGGCTTTCACGTAGACAAAATCTCCTGGTTGATAGGGATGCACCGGAGTATCGAGAGCAAGGGGTCCTGTCGGTACAATGTGCTGCCAAAGGGTTACCAAAGTCTTTCCTAAAGAGATTAAATACAACTGCAAGTCTGTAATACCCTTTACAGGCATTTCTCCAGGGAGTTCTGGTGTCTGATAAAGCTTCCCATATAGTAATTCATATGGACTAATTTTATTTCTTGCGTTAGGTTGGATCCTGATTCTCAAGAGGGCTAATGGTAAAGCCTGTGGCCGTTTCAATGAGGATTCCTGACATATTTTACTAATTTGTAGTTTAAGAGTTTGATTCATGCTCTCCACCTTCCCACTTGACTGAGGTCTCCAAGGGGTATGTAGATCCCATTTAATTCCAAGAACCTTCCCAAGCTGTTGTACTATATCAGCCACAAAATGAGGGCCTTGGTCAGAGGACATCCCTATTGGAACACCTTGATTACCTCTCGTGCCTTGTTGGTGCAATAAGGAAAGGCTTCTGGCCATCCTAAAAAGGTGTCAATTATCACCAGGAGATACCTGTAACCACTTTGTCTTGGCAGTTCTGAGAAATCCATCTGCCAGTAGTCCCCAGGGGAATTACCCTGGTTACTAATTCCTTCCTGGGGGAGACCTCTTTCTATTCATTGGGTTATTTCTGAGGCATAGGGGGCACTTTGCAGTAACAGATTTTACAGTTCCTGTCATTCCCACACTGACAACTGAATTTACTAAGCTAGAAATCACAGTGTCCCTTCCCCAATGAGTTTCTTTGTGTTTCCTTTCTATGATTTCAGTCATTATAGGCTGAGGGACAATAATTTGTTTCATTGGGAATCACTAACCATCCCTCACCATTCAACGCTGCATTTAGTATAGTTGCTAATTTCTTATCCTCTTCATTATATTTAGGCCTCACCTCTGGGAGCTCAATCCTTTTTACTGGTATCAGAGCCAGGATGCCTTGTTCAGCAGCCTCCTTTGAGGCTTTATGAGCCAACCTGTTTCCCATGTGTACTGCCATCTGGTCAAACGGATGTGCTTTACAATGCATTACGGCCATCTCTCTCGGTCGTTTTATGTCCTGTAGAAGCTGAAGGATTTCTTCCTTATACTTGAGAGGTGATCCTTGAGAAGATAACAGCCCTCTCTCTTTCCAGATGGCTCCATGAGCATGGACCACTCTGAACGCATATTTGGAATCAGTCCATATATTTACCTTTTGGTCTTCGGCTATTCCGAGAGCCTGGTCAGTGCCACCAACTCCGCCTTCTGTGCTGATGTATTGGCAGGGAGGGACTCTGCCTTTAACACCTGGGCAGTGGTAACTACCACGTATCCAGCAATCCATCTCCCAACTCGTACAAGACTGCTGCCATCTGTGAACAACTCCAAATCAGGATTAGTTAATGCCTCATCCCTTAGATCCTGTCTGCTTGAATACACATGTCCAATAGTCTGCAGGCAATCATGATGTAGAGGTTTGGAGTCCCCTAATTTGGAATTCAAAAACACTGCTGGGTTAATTGCTGTGGTAGTTTTAAGCTCCACATCATCCTGTTCTAACAGGACAACCTGATATTTCTGCATGCATCTAGGAGACAACCAATGTCCTCCTTTTTGTTCCAGAACTGATATTGCCAATATGCAACACACAGACTGTGATCTTCTGTCCAACCATCAGCTTTCTAGCTTCCTGAATCAGAAGGACTATTGCAGCTACTGCCCGCAAACCTCCTGGCCATCCTTTACTCACCTTGTCCAGCTGTTTGGAGAAGTACCCCACGGCCCTCCTCCATGCCCCTAATTCCTGAGTTAGCACTCCCATGGCCAGGTGTAGTCGTTCATGTACAAACAGCTCAAAGGGCTTTGATAAATCAGGTAATCCAAGAGCTGGTCCCGACATCAGGGCCCTTTTCAAGTGTTGGAAAGCTGTTTGGCTTTCAGGGGTCCACAATAGGTGGTTCTCTTTTGACCCCTTTAAGGTTTCGTAAAGGGGGCCTTACCGTGATCCATAGTTAACAATCCCCAGTCTGCACCAGCCGACCTTACCCAGGAATGCTCTCAACTCTCGTGCAGTTCTTGGTTCTGGAGTTTGGCAAATTGCCTCTTTCCTGTTGTTTCCCAGTCTCCATTGTCCTCGTGAGATCTCAAGACCTAAATAAATCACAGTCTCCTTTCCTATCTGAGCTTTACTTCTCGACGTGCGATACCCTCCTTGTCCCAAGAAATTTAACAGGCTTATGGTCATTTGTAGACATTCTTCCCGGGTTTCAGCCGCTAACAAAATGTCATCTACATACTGCAATGTGTTCCTTCTAGGTTTTCTTTTTTCCGTAACTCCAGCTCCTTTGCCAACTGATTGCCAAATATTGTTGGGCTGTTCTTAAACCCTTGAGGCAGCACTGTCCAAGTGAGTTGCATCTTACGTCCAGTAGTGGGACTCTCCCACTCGAAAGCAAGTATTGCCTGACTGTTTCTATCAAGGGGTATGCAGAAGAAGGTATCCTTTAGATGGAGCACAGTGAACCATCCATGGTTCTCCTTTAAATTTGCTAGTAAGGTATACGGGTTAGCCACTACTGGATGGATATCTTGTACAATTTGGTTTAATGCCCTTAAATCTTGGACTAACCTATACTGCCCATTCATTTTTTTCACTGGTAATATTGCTGTATTATATTCTGATTCGCATTCTATTAACAACCCATACTCCAGAATCTTACTGTACTTTCTAGGCCCTTCCTTGCTTCCAGTTTGAGGGGATATTGTCTTGGTCTTACCAGCTTAGTCCCTGGTTTTAGTAACTTTGACCAGGTCCGCCAGCTTGGACTGACCGGGAATTTCTTCTGCCCATACCAAGGGGGTCACTGCATCCTCTGCCTCCATCGGGATATTTTCCTTCTGCATGTCCTATAACACAAAAGCACTCGCCTCCATGGCTTTTGATTCAGGTATCAATAACCGCACATCCCCACCCTTAAAGATTATTTTTGCCTCTAATTTGCTTAGTCAGTCCCTTTGATTGCAAATGCTTAGGACAATGGGCATATATAGAAATCAGTGAGTTATCCATTGTTTCCCTAACTTGAATTTCAGAGGTTTAAAAAAGGCCGTATTTCCTTGTTCCCTGTGGCACCAACAATGCTTACAGTATCAGAGCTAAAATTTCCTTTACAAGTGTTAAGTACAGAATTGGTTGCTCCTGTATCAACCAAAATTTCTATTTCTTCATTCCCCAGTCTTAATATAATCAGAGGTTCAGCTGGGGTTCAATTCCGCGGTCCTCGTCAGTAATGTTCATCTAATGCCATCAATTTGACTGCCTTCCGAGTAGGATCCAACTTTCCTGCTTGTGGACATTCGTTTTTCCGGGGTCCCTTTTTCTTGCAGATTGCACACTGATCCGCTGTGAGGCAGGGCCCCTGTCTTCTGCTTCTTCCCATTCTCAGATTTCTTTCATTAACCACCGCTGCCTCCTTCCCTGCTCCTGTTGAAAATCTTGTCAAGGCTGCAATTAGTCTCCCCTCCCACCTAGTTTGCTGTATTTCCTTCTCCTGCTCTCGATTATTATATACCTTCCAGGCAGCTTCTAGCAGTTTTCCCAAATCTCACAATTCGGCCTCTTCCAATTTCTGAAGTTTTTTCCTTATATCAGTCGATTGCCCTACAGTCGATCAGTCGATCAATCAGTCGATTGCCCTACAAAAATAGAGGCCAGCTGAACAGCCTCGTCTGGTTTCTCAGGATCCAAATCAGTATATTTTCGAGCAGTTGATTTCAGTCGTTCCATAAAGGCAGTTGGGGACTCGTTCAGCTCCTGCTTTACCTCATATAATTTTGAACAATTTATTGCTTTCGGCATAGCATGTCTAATCCTGAATAATATCCATCTCTGATACCTGGTCAGGAGCTCTCGTGGTCTGACTGATTAGGATACCACCCGGGATCCGCAGTAGGAAGATTCTGGTGTGCTGCCCCTTGCAAATCTCCATTTGCATGTGCCCCTTCTACCTGCTTTTGAGCAGTATTCATGATCATTCTCTTTTCAGTACTGTCTAATAATGTGTCTAACATTACTTGCAGATCATTCCAATCAGGATCTTGAGCCCTAATTATAGTTTCAAACACTTTAGCCACCTTCTCTGGATTCTGCCTGTAAACACCCACAGCTTCCTTCCAGGACATTAAGTCTGCTATCGAAAAAGGCACTTTTATGGAAACTGGTCTGTCACTCCCCACCGCTTGTTGGAGCTGGGCTGGAACAGCCTATTTCAATTCCTCCTGATGACCCCTAGTTCGTCTTGCAACTGGACTAAAGTCCTCCACCCCTGTAGAGCGGCTATCTTCCGCCTGTTTTACTCGTTCAGTGTCCCAAGCTCTCGAATCCTTTCGCTGCACTCCGTTGG
Source organism: Crypturellus undulatus (assembly GCA_013389825.1). Classification (NCBI taxonomy): domain Eukaryota; kingdom Metazoa; phylum Chordata; class Aves; order Tinamiformes; family Tinamidae; genus Crypturellus; species Crypturellus undulatus. The sequence continues at coordinate 4,665 of VWPW01021621.1, read as the reverse complement.
TGTCCTGAGCTCTCACATCCTTTCCCTGCACTCCGTCAGTGTCCCGAGCTTCAGCTCCTAGATTCCTGTTATTTTCCCCTTCCTCACCTTCCCTTGTTCTTTGTTGAGGGGCAATCATAAACTCCAGATCCTTCTCCTCTCTCTGTTTGCACTTCAAATATCGTTTGCCGATACTGCAAGCCAAACAACAGCTCTTCAGCCTTCTCCCCTCCGACTCCTTTTCGAGAGCTATCATCATGGGGTCAGACGGAAACATTCCACATTATTTTTGCCATTCCAGATGATGTCTCAGAGCAAAGAACAAATCTATATATGGGATTTCATCCCATCTTCCCTCCTGTCTACAGAATAACATCAATTGCAATATAGTATTATATTTTAAAGTTCCATTCCTTGGCCATTTCTCCTGATCTTCCAACATATACATTGGCCACCAATAATTACAATATTTGACAAGTTGTCTTGGCATAAGAGGGTCTGTCCCTATTTTTATCCCAATGTTTTAAAATACATCCCAGGGGAGATCTTTTCAAGATCTTTTCTTGACTCATGCTTTGCGCACTTTATATTTTGGGTGAGAATCGGGGTTGGTGGTGTGGAGGCGTTTTTCTGACGAAATGCTGCAGTTTTAATGTTAGTGATAGGATCGAGTTAGGAGAGGGTGGAAGCGAAGGGTCCCATTTGGAGTGAGGGTGCAAAGGGCACACCAAAGGGAGTGTGAAGCTCTGCCAAGACTCATGTTTTGCACACTATGTGTTTTGGGTAAGAAACTGCGTGACTGGCGTGGAGGCTTTTTCCTGACCAAACGCTGCAGTCTGTTTTTACTGATAGGATCTACTTGGTAGAGGGCAGAAGCGTAGAGGGCCATTTGGAGTGAGACTGCAAAGGGCATGCCAAATAAAGTTTGAAGCTGTGCCAAGACTAATACTTCTCCCACTTTCTCGTTTAGGTGAGAAAGGGGGCAGGTGCTGTGCAGGTGTTTTCTCACAAATTGCTGCATTTTAGCATTAGTAACAGGATAGAGTTAGGAGAGGTTGGAAGTGTAGAGTCCCATTTGGCATTAGGCTGCAAAGGGCACCCCAAAGGGAATGTGAAGCTCCACCAAGACTCATGCTTGGCACACGTTGTGGTTCATGTTCAGGTTAGAAACAGGGTTGGTGGTGTGGAGGCATTTTCCTGACCAAATGGTTGAGTTTAGCATTAATGATATGATCGTGCCAGGCAAGGGAGGAAGCATGGAGCCCCATTTGGGGTGAGACTTCAAAGAGAATGTCAAGCGAAATATTTAGCTGTGGCATTATTCATGCTTCATCCACGTCGTACTTTGGTGGAGAGACTGGGTTAGTAGTGTGGTGGCATTTTCCTAACAAAGTGCTAGTGTTTAGCATTAGTGATGGGATTTAGTTAGGTTACAGCTGAGATTTACATCCCCATTTGGAGTTAGACTACAAAGTTCATGTCAAGGGAAGTGTGAAACTGTGCCAAGACTCATGCTTCACCCACTTTGTGGTCCGGGTGAGAAATAGTGTTGGTGGTGTGAACGTCTTTTCCTGACAAAATGCTAGAGTTTAGCATTAGTGTTAGAATAAACTTAGGAGAGGGAGGTGATGTAGAGCCTAATTTTTAGTGAGGCTGTGAAAGAAATTACACGGGAAGTATTACGCTGTGCCAAGACTCATGTTTCGCACTGTTTGTGGTTCGGGTGAGAAGCAGAGTCAGTGGTGTGGAGACGTTTACATGAAAAAAATGCTAGATTTTAGCATTAGTGATAGGGTATAGTAAGGAGAAGGAGGAACCATAGAGCCCCATTTGGACTGAGGTTGCAAAGGGCATGCCAAGGGGAGTGTGAAGCTCTGTGAAGACACATGCTTCACCCACTTTGTGGTTCAGGAGAGAAGCGGGCTTGGTGGTGTGGATGTGTTCTCATGACGAAATACTTGAGTTTAGGATTATGATAGGATCAAGTTAGGAGAGGGAGGAAAAGTAGAGCGCCATTTGAATTGAGGCCGCAAATGGCATGCCAAGAGAAGTGTCGGGTTAGGCCAACGTACACGCTTCGCTCACTTCAGGTGAGAAGCAGCGTTCTTGGAGGTGCTTTGGCATTTTCCAAACGAAATACTAGAATTTAAGATTAGTGCTAGGATTGACCTAGAAGAAGGAGGAAGCGTTGTGTGCCATTTCCATTCAGGCTGCAAAGGGCATGGCAAGGGACGTGTAAGCTGTGCCAAGACTAATGCTTCTCCCTCTTTTATGGTTCGGTTGAGAAACAGGGTTGGTTGTATTGAAGCGTTTTCCTGACCAAGTCCTAGATATTAGGTTAGTCATAGGATAGATTTAGCAGAGGGAGGTGGCGTAGAGCACCATTAGGAGAGAGGCTGCAAAGGGCATGCCAAAGGAAATGTGAAGCTGTGTCAAGACACATGCTGCACCCACTTTTTAGTTTGAGTGAGAAACAGGGCTCAAATTTTTGAAGTGTTTTCCTGAAAAAGTGCTATAGTTTATGGTTAGTGATAGCATAGAGTTAGGCGACGGAGGAAGCATAGAGCCCCATTTGGAGTGAGGCTCTAAAAGGCATGCTGAGGCAAGTGTGAATCTGTGCCAAGACTCATGTTTCATCCACTTTGTGGCTTGGTTGAGAAACAGGGTTGTTGGTTTGGAGGAGTTTTCCTGACAAAATGCTACAGTTTATCATTAGTGAGAGGATGGAGTTAGGAGAGGGAGGAAGCGCAGGGCCTCATTTGGAGTCAGGCTGCAAGGGACATACCAAGGGAAGTGTGAAGCTGTTGCAAGACTCCTGCTTCGCCCACTTCGTCGTTCGGGTGAGAAACAGGGTTGGTGGTGTTGAGGTGTTTTCCTAAAAAAAATGCTAGAGTTTAGCATTCATGTTAGGATTGAGAAAGGAAGCACAGAGCCCTGTTTGGAGTAAGGCGGCAAAAGACAAGCCAAGGGAAGTTTGAAGCTCTTCCAGTACTCATGCTTGACCCACTTTGTGGTTCAGGAGAGCAACAGGCTTGGTGGTGTGGAGGTGTTTTCATGACAAAACACAGGATTTTAGCATTAGTGCTAGTGTAGCATTAGGATAGGGAGGAGGCGTAGAGTTCCGTTTGGAGTTAGGCTGGAAAGCACATGCCAAGGGAAGTGTGGTGCTGTGCCAACACTCATCCCTGGACACCTTTCAGGTTCAAGACTGCAACGAGGTCGGTGATATGTAGCCTTTACTATACATTATACTAGGGTGGCACATGAAGGATTAAGAGACAGAGGAAGCATATAGCCTGCTTGGAGTGAAGTTGCAAAGGGCACGCAAAAGGAAAGGCAGGGTTATACCAAGAATGGTTTGTGGGAAACCTTTTTGTTCTGCCATGAAAATGGGGGGGTGGGGGGTGGGGGGTATGTTGGCAGTCCTCTTCCTGACCTAATTCTATCTTTACAGATAGCACAGTTTTAGACTTAGAAGTGGGGGGTACCTTAGAGCCCCACTTGAAGTGAGTCTGCAAACATCATTCTAAAGGAAATGTGGGGCTGTTCCTAGATTGATCCCTGAGCTACTTCGTTCTTCTGGCCAGAAAATGACATGCATGGTGGGAGGCCTGTAGCTGACCTAATGCTAGGACTAGAGTTAGAGTAGACCTAGGCTTATGACAGGGAGGAAGCCAAGAGCCACACTTGGAGTGAGGCTGTAAAGAGCATATGAAAGTTAAGGCAAGGCTGTGCCAGCCCTGCTCCATGGTCCACTTTCTGTTTCTGTTCTGGATTAGAATGGGTGATATGTGTCCTATTCTAGGTCTGATGCTAGGGTTAGGGTCAGGGTTAGGGTTAGGAGGAGGCAGAAGTGTAGAAACACACATGGAGTAAACTGCAAAGGGCATTCAAAAAGAAATGCAAGGCTGCGACAGCACTGCTCCATAGGCCACTTTCTCTTCCTGTTCCAGATTGGGGTGGATGGTATAAGGTTTGGTCAAGATATTATGTGAGGGTTTGGGTTAGGACAGTGAGGAAGCATAGAGCCCCATTGGTGGTCAGGCTGTAAAGGTTATGTGAAAGAAATGCAGGGTTGTGCCAACACTGATCCCTGGGCTGCTTTCTGCTTCAGGCCAGAAACTCTGCGGATGGTAAGAATCCTATATCTGGGATATAGGATTCCAGGTTAGAATCCTATATCCAGGTTAGAGTTTGGTTTGCGTTAGGACACAGAGGAAGAGTAGAGCCTCACTTGGAGTGCCTCTGCAAAGGGCATGCAAAATGAAATGTGAGGCTATTCCAAGAATGATTCATGGGAAAGCTTCTTCTGTCGTGAAAGGAGATGGTCATTGGGAGGCCTCCTCCTGACCTAATGCTATCCGTACGGATAGAGTATAGTTAGGCTTAGGAGAGGGAAGAAGTGTAGAGCCCCACTTGGATTGCGGCTGCAAGGGCATGCCAGAGGAATTGTGGGGCTGTGCCAACACTGATCCATGGGCTACTTTCTGCTTCTTTTGAGAGACAGGGTGAGTAGTATGAAAGGTTGTGTAGAGCTCATGCTAGTGTTAGGGTTAAGGTTAGTGTTAGCTGTAGGGTTAGTGTTAGAATTAGGGTTAGGAGAGAAGGAACCTAGAGCTCCTTTTGGAGTATGGGTGCCTATGTCATGCTACTGGAAATGTGGACGACCTGCTCAGCGTGGTGGCG
>VWPW01021620.1:57698-96840 GCA_013389825.1 Crypturellus undulatus | reverse complement strand
AAGCAAGAAACAGCAAAAATAGACTATAGAAATGGAGCGTAACGATGCCCCTGGAGAATCACCGGCAGTCACTGGTTAACTCCCTGCTGATGGGAAGCCCCTGCAGCCTAACACGGCTCTGCGGGTAATTTCTCTTCCCAGGCACATCAGCCCCTGCACCACCTGCAATCACCGAGCAGCGAGGATCAGACACGCAGGCCAGCTGCCTCTAGCCCTGTAAGTGCATCACCCTCTCCTGCTTTATTCAGCAACTGGGAAAGAGGAGCTTCAGGCAGCTCCTCTCTTTGCTTTTAAGGGTTCTCTCCTGTCTGTATGACACTGCCCAGAGCCATCACGGGGACCTCTCGTACCCGTAGTCCCTTAGGATGGCACAGGACCCACCAAAAAATGAAAAGGACCCGTGTTGCACAGGCTCTTCAACACAGAAGATTTCTCCTGCACAACCAGCCTGGAATTTATCTGTAGCTGCTGGTGATTTATCAGGTATCATTGAAAAAAAAAAAAAAAAGAAATCAAGACGGTGAAATTCTGTCAAACAAAGTGTCTTCTGTTGCCTCATGGAGCCTGTTCCCATCCAGACGTACAGCTCGTTCAAATGAAGAAGCCTGCCAGACGGAGACTCCTCCATCTTCTACTCTGAATCATCAGGACATAGATTGGCAAGAGCATGACCCCCAAGGAGAGGTCTGGAGGAAACAGGGACTAGGCAGATATTTCCCTTTCAGAAGGCAGCAAGTGATCAGCAAGAGCAACTGGTGCTTTATGGAAATCCAGGCTGCCATCGAGCAACCCTTGCAACAGCTGGCGAGGCCCAGCTGCTGTCAGCCTGGTGCTACCGAGGGAGAAACAGGCTCAGAGAGCTCTGAATCCCTCCTCCTAAACAGCTTCCTTCCCTCTGGCATTTCCTAACTATAGCTATATTAAAAAAGTAAATAATATATATTTTTTTGCTCTAAGCTCAAATAGAAGGGTCACATCCATCCCCCTGGGCACTGTCGCAAGCATCAGGCCCATGCCCTGTCTGTGTGCTGCTCCTCCTCAGCGGGCTCACAGCATGTTTCACATGTCGACAAGATGGGCTTCAAGTTGTTGGAGTTTCTGGGTGCCAGAACGACAGCGCTAAAGAATGACATCTTCTGTTGCTGGAATGGGCGTTTGTTCAACACTGACTCAGGAGAGGAAAATGCCACTTAACCTCCAATACTCATTTCCCAACAACGCAGAGAGCTTGGAGGTCTCCCATCTAAATGCTAAACAGGCCTGTTCTTGTGAGGTCTCCAACGCTACCAGCAATAGTCTCCATATAAGAAGGACGCCACAGTGTTCAGGGCACATGGGGGGACAATTTATAGAAAGGTCCTCCTGGATCCTGGATTCTTAAGGGGCTAATACTGAATGTTTTCTATGAGCCCTCCTGCTTCGAATTCCGCTGAGCAGTGGGTCTCTTTCCTCTTGAGTACAACCAGGTTTTGGTTAAACGTCTTCATTTTCAGGTGTGAAGCTTTGAGGGATGGAGTCTGTGTCCAGTAGGGGAATCAGGGGGGAAAAGGAGGTGTTTAGTAAAAAGAAAAAAGAAATTACTACCTTTGTGCACATTTTAGGACAATGGTTTTCTGCTGGCATCACCTCTTGATGTCTCAGCCTGCAAGCAGATCTCAGGGTACTTGTAAAAAACCTATGGTCAGAACAAGCCTTTGGGTTTTCATATAGGGCTCTTTTTGTTTGGCCTCCACAGAAGCATTCCCTCAGAATAAATTATGTCAAAGACAAATGCTCCCTGACTAAGAATTGTGCAAGAATTAGCATCCTGCAGGGCCTCCTTTAACCCATCCTCCCAAAGACCCACACGGAGCTCGGATTTTATGGGCCGGAGCTGCAGGCAGTCTGCTCATCAGCTGGGGAAAGGAGAAGCCTGGATCCTGCCAGCTCCTGAGCCGCCCGGCCAGACCAGCCGAGCATTTACGAACGCAGCTTTTGCTGCAGCTTAACCCGCTCGGAGAGGAGCGGAGCGGCATTGGAGCGCGTGTGCACCCATGTGTCCCGATGTGCCACTGCCCTCTGCCGGGCACAGCGTCCTCGTCGTGATGCCGCACGGCTGCTGCGGGTCTAGAGTGTCCCATCACCACTGTACGCACGGAAGTTTTCCTACGGGAGCCTTAGATCCCATGCGGAATGGCAAAATGCAAAGGGGGATGCCACGATGCCAGCACATCCGTATAAAGACCTAGCCAGTGTGGAGGCCCGTGACACCTACAAGTGATAAATGTAGAGCTTAGGCTAAATAAAATTAACTTGCTTAGAAATGCAGTTTGCACATACTAAATTATAGCAACTAGTGACAGCATTCAAGTGTTTGCAACACTGTGATGGTGCAGCCCAACATGGGAGCAGCGGGATCACCAGAAAGGCAAAGGAAGACGATGTAGCTGCTCTGCAGAGCATCTAACTCACAGAAGCTGCTACTCGGAATCCAAGGAAAATACAAGGGGCTGCAAACAGGCAGGATGTCCTCCTGAATACACACGCAGGACAACCAGCAAGACGAAAGCAAGGTAAGCGGTACCCGGAGCATCGGAGGACCATTCTCCTTTGGAGAGGGAGATAGATAAACGGCATAAAAACAGCAGGCATAAATGAAGAAAACCAGAGAAGGAAGAGGATGAGCCCACTTTGGTTCCAAATTCTTTCCTCACAAGGTTTCCAGCCCAATCACCTTGACCTTGGAGGAGCCACCAAGGCCGGCAGCAATCAGTGCTAACTACGCAGCATCAGCTGATAGCGCATTCTCCCAACTAATTTGAAAGTGATTGCTAAAGCCTAAGAGCTTTGTGTGCGCAGCGATGATGGTTAACATCGTGTAAGAATTGCCCATTAGGAAGAAGCGTGCTGCTAATGAATTAATTTAGTAAAGCTGAGTTTTACAGTTAAAAAGGGGACGGATGTGTCAGTCTGCCAAACACTCCCATCACAGCAATCCCCAATTCTGTAATGGATGGATGGATGGATGGATAGATGGTCAATTCACGTGCAACCCAGGATGCAGTTATTGACATAGGGACATATTTCCTCTTGTGGAAATCGGTCAGGAGGGTCCACGCACACCAGAACCGAAGCCGTGTTCTCCAGTGACATCCCCAGAGCCATGATGGTTTATCCTTCACCTTCCAGAGGCGAGGTTTATCCTTGGGATACACGTGGGATCAGACCCCTGTCTACTTCAGCATACAGCGATAGAAATAAGAAAATTAGGAGACTGACACAGGGGAATTACCTCCCGTGAGGGTCTCCTCCTAATCTCTAAGCATTAGGGAAATATTTAAAGGCCTGAAAGCAGGAGGTTTCAGATCCATTCCCAAACCTGTTAGCATAATCCCTTACAGGTCTGGACTAGTGTTATCCTCAGTATAAACCTCTGACTTCCTTTGAATTCGGTTAAGTGCCTGGCTTCAGCCATATCCTGCAGCAACAAGTTCCAAGGAGCAACTGCACTTTTCCATGAGGAAACTGTGTTCAGATGCCCACAGAATGAGGTATGCAACATAAAGAACATGCAATACAATCACATAAAACTGTGGGAGATCCTTACTTTGGATAGTGCTGGATCATCTCGGAAAGGAAAACCTTGATAGTGAGGCCAGGTCTTGTTTTTTTTCCTGATTTCTGCAGTTCTCTAAACAGAGAGCCTAGGAAACACTACCCTTGATAAAGGTAGCTTCTCATCCCTCTTCTTCCTATGGAAGGAGGCTCTTTCAGTAGGATCTAAAGGTCACAGAATTGGGTGGCAAGCGATGGAAAGGCTATCGGAGGGTGTGAAGGAAAAGAAACAGTCACACAGGCCAATCTGGCATCAGTAGAAGCAGTAAATGAGACAGAGGGAAAAAAAAGAAAGGTTTCCTCTCACTCAGGGGGAAAGGAAAGCACCAGAGCTATCCCAACAACTTTTATGGGACAGAGTCTCTCAGCCAAGCTTAGAATCTCCTGGCTCCTAGTAAGGACTTTATGAGGTTCTCCCCAACATGCTCGCTAAAATAGCCTGCTTCAAACACTTCCCCTGTCACTTTTGATTTATACCCCTTAAGCTTTGTCTGCTGGAAGAAAAATGGAGCCAACTGCAAGCGAGGCGCTTCAAGGAGAGCGCGGCCGCAAGCAGGGCTGCCTTTCCCGTGCTCCTTCCAAGGCGCTTGGAAAGCCCAGCAGCACCAGCTACGTAATCCCAGCAGCAGGAGCTGGACGAGCAACCGATGGCTTCTGCCGTGGAGCAAAAGCAGCAGGAGAGACAACGGAAGGCTCCTTCCATGCACATCCAGCCCAAACTACTGGGAATGTGTCAGGGAAGGTAAATGAGGCGAGTTTACATTCCCCGATGCCAGCACAAGGCTGCTTGCTGGAAAGGAAGCTATAAAACCCACCCGGTCTCTCCGACCCGCAAAGATTCCCTATAGTAATTTCAAGCATCATCTCTTCAAGCCAAATGAAGAATGTCACGAATCATTCTCTGCACCCTTTAAGTGAAGCTACTCCAAAAGCAGTAGCTCACGTGGCCCTTTAAACTCAAGGCATAAGACACACCGAACTAACTTAGCACCAAAGACTTTGGAAATTTTAAACAGCTTAAGGCCAGAAAGGATATTAAACTATTATGCCTGGCATTCAGTATTTCACAGGCTGTTAAGCTTCCCCTGGGTATTCCACCGAGGCTTCATCATTCAACATGCTCAGAAGGTACCAAAAGACACCCGTCTCCGAGGCTTAGTCAGTGCTGAAACAGCTCCAGTAGCTTAAAAGCTCCCTCCAGCTCTGCCAGATGTTACGGTCCCCAAACGAGGAGCAAGCAGCCGGCACACATGTTCCTCACCCTTCTCTCAGCTCGGCCAGCAGCTGACGTTGTGCTCGAGCAGATGAGGAGCGGCCGTGCGATGCATCCCTCGAGGTCTGCCGGGGAAGCCGTCGCCTCAGGTGACACCCAGCTGCAGGACACGGGCTCTGCAAGACAGCACAGCTGCTCCAGCAGCAAACACTCGGTATTGCCTGGGCTCACAAGTCTGCACAAGTAGCTTAAAAGGCCATTTTTCTCTCTATTTCACATGTTCCCTGCAACCCAAAGTTGTCACTATATGAAATAATGCAGTGACTTCTGTCCCCTCCTTTGCAAACACATTTCCATGTTACAAAACTGAGGATTAATTGCCAGTTAATGGCAGATTCAGCAAAGGTAACTGGCGAAATATCCCATATCTATAAAAGATGCCCAGTGTTGGGTCCTAAGATCCAACGTGGGGGAGTTTTACCAGGAATCACTACTGCTGTAGTACTTGTTCTGTGTGCAGCAGATCTCACTGAGCAGAACAAGACAGAATCCATTTCTTCAACAAAAAAGTCACTCCTAAAATCCGTACCTGGAAAAAATAAAGTTAGATCCATAAGCAGCAGAATTAAGCAACTCTTGATTCCCAAACCCTATTTCAATCAGACATAGCTGGCCAAAAGCAGGGAGAAATGACTGAGGCCTCCCTACCTTTTTTCCTCCCTTGCCCAAGCACATATTTTCACCACATTTATGGACTTGTAATACTTCTGACAACTCTCCCCATTTGTAAAGCGTATTTGAGACCAGCCAGGACATTCAGGAGCTACATGGGGGAATCAATGGACAGAGGTCACACTACATGAAGTTTGTTGCTTCAAGAAGAATACTGAAAAAGAGAAGGATTGGGAGGGAATGCATGACCTAAGTTCAGCTATTAAAAATAGCACTTACTTGTAAAGAACAAACTGAAAGCTAGGTGCAGGCTGGGCAATCAATGTAACGTATTGAAAAACTAGAGCATTGCCTCTTGACTGCTCATCGTGGGTATGCCTGCTTGAAGGTACATCAGGAAAATGCAAGCTGCCTTCATATGAGAGTCAAGTCACCATCTAACAGGAGGTCATGCAAAAGCAAAAATCTACCTGCTTATAAAATGTCAAGGCAAATTTTCCCCAAGTGTCGTTTAAAGGTTTTCAGGGAGAGCTCACGGTCCCCCTTGCCCTCCAGGCTGCCCTTGCAGGGCGACATCCTTGTGGATGAGGGACATGGACACCCAGCTGCCTCCCTCTCTCCCTGTTTCCATGCAATACCTGCACAGTCTCTCTCTCTTTCTAGGGGAGCCAACGTTAAGAAACGTGTTCTTGGCTTCACGGCAGCGTTACGCTGGGAAGCATCTTTGTCAGAGGACCGAAGCTTTACAGGAATGTATTTTATTTGGAGCACTACATGCTGCTGATTGCCAGCAGCTGGGCTGAACATCAGGATCTCTTCATGGGTATATCAGGAGGTTTCTATACTACCAGGTGTGATCGTTTTATGGCAACTCTATCTTTTGTGGTCCATAAGAGAAACGACAGTGAAATCCCGATCTTGGAAACCCTGATTGGAAGGAGAGAAGTGGAAAGCCAGACTGCAGAAGTGAGCTTTTCATGTGGAGTTAAATATCCTCATTAATCTGGGGGCTTCATCCACGTCTGGCCCACAGCGGCTCAGGAATCAATGTGGGGTTAATGAAGGTGAGACCTCCAAGCACTGTCAGTTGGAGCAGCGGCTGGAAAGAAATATTCAGCATTGCCACAACCCAGCACGACCTCCGCCAGCAGCAAGCAAAGCAGTCCAGAGAGGGGAGCAGAGAGAAACAAGAGATGCAGGGTCAGAGATAAGCTGCTAGGGAAAAGCCTTGGTTTCCCAATCCAGTGTTTTAGCCAATTAAGTTTTTCCTCTCCTCTCCCCAAAATAAATATGGAAGTAATACAGCAACCAGAAAAGTTGGAGTGGGGGGAAAAGCTTGGAAGAGAAAAGCAGATGTACTTCAAACGCAAAAATGCTTCCTCAGGGATATCAGATGTGGCAGAAGTAGCTGCAATAGATCGATGGGCGAGTTTACACCCAGCCAAAGCTGCTCTCCACTTCATCTGCGTTGCAGGTTTCACACTATTAGCTCTTCCAGTTGCCACCACAAGCCCAGGTGCAAGGAGCAGCTGAAGCAAAATGCCATCTGAGAGGGCAGTGAGCCATGGAGCAAATCCCTCCCGAGCAGGCTAGGGGCAGGATTTAGCAGGGAAATGTTTTACAATGTCAGGGTCTATTTCATCCCTCAGCTCCAGCTGGCTTCTCCAGGTTTCACACATTATTTTCACAGGAAAGAGAAAATACAGGGAAGTGCAGATAGCAGATTTCCATCTGTCTGCAGCATAAATCCCAACCCCAGTTTTAGAGCCCCTCTATTTCTGTTGAGTTTGCACGGTGGGAAAACTCGTGGTGTCCCCAGATTTCCTCTCCTGAACTGACGGTCCAACTCCCCACCCAAGAAGAGAGAGAGGTCCAAACCCTAGTGCTCATGAAAGTGCATCTCCATATAGCTAATATGCCACTTTTTCCAGGACTGTAAATTTTAGAACAGTCCCAGGGATGCTCTAATTTTGGCCAGAGTTCAACACACAGCTCTTGAACCAAGGGCTTGCAATTCCCTCCTTCCCCCACAAAATCAAGTGTAGCTACAGGGGAGAACCCATTCCCAGTTTTATGTTTACACTTTGCTTCCTCACGGCATGTTCTACGACTAGATCTAAAAATGCTTTGGGAGGAACGCTGAGTAACTGCAACCCTAGCGGCAGTGTCTAATGTCACACGCTGAGCCAAAAGGGCAGAAGGGGAGGCTGGAAAGAACACTCCCTTCTTCCCTACAGTGGCATCTAAATTGGGGCATCCCTGCCCCAGAGCTGAAATACTCCTGACAGNACAGGGGAGAACCCATTCCCAGTTTTATGTTTACACTTTGCTTCCTCACGGCATGTTCTACGACTAGATCTAAAAATGCTTTGGGAGGAACGCTGAGTAACTGCAACCCTAGCGGCAGTGTCTAATGTCACACGCTGAGCCAAAAGGGCGGAAAGGGAGGCTGGAAAGAACACTCCCTTCTTCCCTACAGTGGCATCTAAATTCATCCCCTGCCCCAGAGCCGAAATAGTCCTGACAGAAGCTTGCTCAGCTCAGTCTTTCCAACCCTGGGAGATCTCACAGCCTCCCTGCACAATCCATGCTAGCCCTTCTCTAATCCCACATTAGAAAAATCTCTTTGCGCTGAACCCAAACCTCCCAGGATACTATTTGAGTCTGTTACTTCTTGTTCTTTCCCCAGAATGATGCAAAGGGAATAAGGGAATCACTGATCCTTTGCACGCTCTTCTCTGAGCTACCTGGTCTGCATTCACTCATGCATCCCAGCCCGGCCTGATTTGGGGCATCTCATGATTTTGTTGCCCTCCAACTCCCTCCAGTGGGTTACAGAGGCCTGAGACAGGATCCATGGATTAGCCCAACTCCTTGGAAAAGGAATGCAGGTACTTCCCTCTCTATACTCTTTTTGCCAAAAATATATCATTATCACAGCTCTCTGACACCAAGATCTTTAGCTCTAGCTGTAACAACATAAGGATTCAGCTGTAGGGTCTGTAGTACCAAATCTAGTATTATCATTGAAGTTTAGGAAGAGTAGAAGCAAAGGAAAAATGCTCTAGGATCAGATGGGATGTTCAACTTGGGGATCTATTTGACTTGAATCCTCACGTCAGCACAAGTTCTAATAGCTTCTGCTCTGCCTGCAAGATGGATGGAGCAGAAGCCGCTTCGAGGCTGAGTGGCCTGGAAAGGAGGCAGGGCTGGTGGAGAGATCATCCTGCACAAGCTGGGCCACCACAACGAAGCCGGGCAGCAATGCACACATGAACTAACCAGTCTCCTCCTTCCATGAATCCACCTGTAGACAAACGTCTAAGACACTCCAAGCATTCTGCAAGTCCAACCTCGCAATTTTCAGCTTCTTCTTTGAGCTTAGAGGAAAGAAGGTTCCCTCAAGAGACACCCTCTTTGTCGGGTGTTCCCCAGGCCGAATACAGCACCCAGCAAAGCATATAGAGGTAACCATCAGAGCTGCTCAACACAAAAGTGCCTATGAAGCCAGAGATACCTCAAAGTCCCTAAAAAGACTTCCAAAAGAAAATTACAGGTGAGAAACATGACCATTATTCTATAAAGAAGCATACAAAAATGGGGAATGGGACCGTGTAAGTTATGATACTTATTACCATAGCAGAAGAGGGCTGCCAGTGCCAAGAATATGCTCATTGCTAGACAGCTGTGGGAGTCCAGGCAGTCCTGATTCCATGGCTTGGTGCCAACCAAGCACTTCTATGAGGCCTTTGGGTAGACAGTGCTTTCATCAGCATTGCAAATCCCCCCGAAATGCTTGCAAAGTAAAAGCAGTGAGACTCCCCACCCCAACATAGGTTAAAGACGGCTTCCGAAAACAAGCAAGGCCACTGACCTAAAAATAAATGGAAGGAACACGCTTGCCGCAGCCCGGCGGTGATTCGTGGGTGGAGGAAGACAGGAAGGAAAGGAGACAAGGTTCAACAGGCAGCGCCGGTCACGGCAGTGCGAGCTCTCGGGGCAATAACATCTTGGCTGCATCTGCCCTCCACACACCAAGCCGTTTTCAGAGTTGGTTGGATAAACCCAGGGCAGATCAGAGCATTAACTGCGCTGACCCAGAGTCTGCTGACCCAGTCCCAGTGCGGATATTTCATGTTTCCACATGCACAGTTGCTCCTTCTGATTCCAGCAGCACTCTGCCCATAGGATGCCGCTCTGGCTACAGAGGGCTGCGTGGGAGCTGATAACACAGTTTAGCAGACAAGCCCGTGGACACACCACGTGGAGGGAGAAGGCTTGGGGAGGGAGGAGAAGGAGAAGCACGAGTCCAAACGGGCTCAAGATGGGAGCTGCAAGTCTCTGTTGCCTTAAAATAGCAACAGGCAACTGGTCCTAGTCCTTAGGGAGCACAGAAGAGCTACACGAGGTGTCCAGAGACTCCGAAGATGCTTCCATGCACTTGACCCAAGCAGCACCATACACTCACCAGAAACTGCTGGAGGAAGCAGAAACATCATCAAACAGCCCCACTGAGCACAGCTTCAAGGCAGGAACACTTGCAGGTGCACTTCATGGAGCCTGCCACCTCCCATCTTCTACAGAACCACCATCCTCCCCAAAAAACACACATCCGTGGAAGAGAAGGGCAACCCACAATATATGCGACTCTTTACAGAACTTGGGATTACTCCCCTCAAAACCCATACAACAAGGAGGAAGATTTCTCAATTATAGGACACCTCATGCTATTCAAGCTTGGCAGAAGTCCTGCCTTTCCTCACACATGCTCCCTTTTCCTTAAATTCGTGCTCTACATTTCTGAGCACAAAATGCTAGGGTGGAAAAATAAGCGGGCAAATAACAGGAAGTTTCTCAGCCTCCTACAGCTTCTGTCTGCACATTCAGGGGCCTGAAAAAAAAACATCTTGGGTCTCACTCTGCAGCCAAGTAAAAAGAATTTGAGCGAACCAAGGCAAACACCCAGCACACGGCAGCCTCGCTGCAGTGCTAACGAATCCCTGAGAAGTGAGAAGGGATGTGCACAAGAAGTTGCTTAGCATCTGCTTTAGCATGACACCTTCCCTCCCATAGCACTAAGCCTGTTACCATGTGTTGGAGTATTTTACTGCTCTGTAAAACTGGATCCTTGCAGACTTTATCCAAAGCCCATTAAAGCCAACGAGCCTTTGCTGAAGGCGAAGGATGAAGTCCTGAATGAGTTTGTAGCAACTTTACAGCAGAGAATTAGGAAACACTATTATTTCTAGTCTTGTTTTTAACAGCACAGTGCGAGGACAATCATGAGTGGTCAGGATGAACTCACCGCTACAAACCCATGGGTTCAAACTGTTCCCACATCCCATCCTGATCTCTCCATTCACCTCCAGCATAATCAATCTGCTGCAGTCAGTAACCTCCCACAGCTCGGAGAGGCATGAGCATCGGGATGAGCTGCAAGAAAACCCTCCACCAAACGGCCTCTGGCTCCTCGATTACATGTTCCAGTTAGGAACAGACTTGAGCTTCATTTCTGGTGTCCTAGGTTAAATTCAAGGCTGCTCAGGATTTTATAGTTTTCACAGGTCTCTTGTGCTTTATGACTTCCCAGAACTTCCCATGCAGATAAATCTCAGCTTTTCTCAGATCCAGAAGCAGATTCTTGCTGCTTACAAACCTCCGGGAATTGTGAACAACACTCTGTATGTCCACGGAGATGCGGCAGGAAACCCGCACACGTGCTCCCCCATTTTCAAGAGATTAGTTTCTTCCCACGCAGTAGAAGGAAGATGCATCATCAAATCTCTGGGTGAAATGCCTTCTTCCACCTCATGTGCTGGAGGGGAATAAAACACAGAGGACATTCCTTCAGGCGACATAAAACCACAGTGCAGGAGAGCAGACCTGCTGTGCAGTCATGGTTCTGCCTCCAGCTGTGGCCAGAGCTTCAGCTTGGCAGTCGGAAGGTGCAAGATGACCTGCTGTGCTGAGACCACCTCTGACCGCATCCCGCAGTAGGTGCAGCCACTGAGACAAGAGCCAGTTACACCTCATCCAAAAGAGGCTCATTCCCAAGCACAGAGTGCCCTCCAGTCCCACGCTGCAGGGAAACGGCCCCTGTTAGGCTCTACCTTGAGCATCTGCTGTCAAAGAAAGGCCCTGAGAGACTACACAGAGGCTACTCCGTGCCATAGTCACAGAGCAGCAGAGACACTAAATGACTAATGTTCACAGAGGAGGGAAGAAACATGAGTTCAAAGGGGAAAGCATCATCAGATCTGAACTACCAAGATCAAGATTTTCTTCTCTAGAGGCTGCAGGAAGCAAGACCAGGGCAGAAGGTGGCAGAGACTCTGACTTATCTCCTAAGTTCTTACCAGATCCTCAGAGATTCGACGTTTCTGGTAAGGACCGTGGTGTGTTTTTGGATGCGCACTAATAGGGCTGCTGTAAGAGGTCTGATGCCTCGGCACACAGCTTCCACCGTTCCCCTTCCAGGATGCTGAAATTGGCTGAGGGAACAGGAGAAATCCCCTTTGCCCAAACATGATCAAATACTAGAGCAGACTGAAAAAAAATGAACACTCCAAATCACAAAGTGGAGAGATTTCCACCAGAAATTCACCAAGTACCACATTTCCATAAAACTACATCCAAGACACTCCTAGCATCACCATCACATTTGTCTAGAGGCCACAAGGTAGCATTAAATTGCCCCAAGTGTCTAGTTCCCATTTGATATTCCTCAGGGTGCCTGAATGGGTTAACACGGGACAAAGAGAAGACCTCTAAGGAACAGCATGTGGGGGCCACGCAGGATAACCAGCACCTCCAGCGGGCACCAAATACTAACATCTAGGACAAACTACTAAAAATAATATATATCTCCAGAAAAGAACAAGCCTGTGGAACAGTTTTAAAAGTCTAAGCTATGTGTCCACCCGGTGTGTTCTGAGGACGTGACTCCCACAGCCAACCATCAACTTATAGAAATAGACCCATCTCCACTCGAGCTATCCAAAGTATCATTCAAAGCTACTACAGTACAGAAAGAAACTCATTATTGCATGTCCTGATTGCTACTCTATACCCCTATACATCCCCCTAAGACTCACTTGCCGCCTAGCTATGTTCTCAGCTCTTCTTTGGTTACCTGATTTATGTTGACTCGTCATCACCAAGGGACAATGGGATACCCAGGATGTTTAAGATTTTTCAGAACTTTCTGCCTTGGCCCAGCTATCAGACAGCTGATGAAGGCTTGGAATCTGGGGGAAAAGAGACAAAGAAACATTATTAGAGATAAATTTCACTATTAATAAAAACATCTAGAAGTTTAAGTTGCTATGTGGAGTCAGAGCTATTGCACAAAATGCAGGGTGGTTTTACAAGGGAGTTTTGTGAAGGACTGATTTTTTTTTTTTTCCCCCAGTTTGATATTAAAGTATATTTTAAATCCAAGCTTGGTCTCTGGGTGGATAATCACCAAATCACAAGNTGGTTTTACAAGGGAGTTTTGTGAAGGATTGATTTTTTTTTTTTCCCCAGTTTGATATTAAAGTGTATTTTAAATCCAAGCTTGGTCTCCGGGTGGATAATCACCAAACCACACAGAATCACAGAATGGTTGAGGCTGGGAGGGACCTCTAAAGATCATCTAGAGATCATCATCTCAGAGCTGCTCACGTGAGCTACATTCACTCCTACACAGATGAGGGAAACCGAATTTAAAAGCCGAGAAAATGTTATCAGATTAAACAAACAAACAAACAATAAAACCCCAAATTTTGGCTCCCCTTGGAGGGTGCCAGGCCTTGGCATAGGGACAGCTAGCAGCTGGGGCTGCCTCCCCTCTAACACTTGGTTATAGTGACTAGTGCCTGGGCTGACAGCCGACCGTATTCAGCATTCAGCACGGGGAGTCCCTATTTCCATCTCCACGCGCATGTTGAGTAAGGAGAGCAGTTCATTCTTATGACCCTCGCTTCAGGTTTAGCTCCGAGCGGCCAGCACAGGTTTGCAATAAGTGGGGAGAATTTTCTTTCACCCAGATCCTCAGAAAGTTCATTTTTCAGATCAGGAGGAACCAGCCTGTCCTCAGCACAGGCTAGTAGCAATATTCGCACCGCAGCACTAGATGGGGCTACAAACCCGCTCCTCATTTGTGTTGTGTTCTGCAAATACACAGATTTCTTCACTGTGAATGAGACTCGGTTACAAGAACAGCAGTCTTCACTGCACCAAGAGTTCATCTTCACGTTGCTTTTACAGGTCACTTAATTGAATTTGCCTTGATACAACGGCATAAAATTCAACAGACCCATCCGTGCTTACGAACTCTCCTGTCAGATGCATCTCCCTTGGTACCAATATATTTAAAACTGGCTGAAATTTCAAATCCAGACCCAGGGTAAGCCTTTTACGGAAAAGTTCTCAGGACTTTGCTGTATGCAATTCCAGTGATATCCTATAGCTACTTCCATGGGCTGCCCAAAAGGGTTAAGTTAACAAGACAAAGCTGCAAATGGATTGTAATTTAGCAATCCATTTTTGAGCAGGGACAAGTCAGCTGGCTGGTAATATGAGACAAGGGGCAGTTCACTTGAGGTGGGAAAAGCAAAACTTAACAAATCAAATATGATGAAACAAGACACTGCTTTTGAGATAAGCCACACTGTCATAATCAATTGCCTCAATAAGGGGAAAGAAGTTGCATAAAAGCAACCCCAGATCTCCTTGCTCAGCCACAAAACTAGAATCACCCATAGTAATTTTGTTACCCACCTGTTAACCAACCCTTAATTATTCCTTGAACATTTTGCACAACAAAAGCATTACACTTGATTGGCAAATACTGTAACATGGACATTCCTGTTCATCTCCAACCTCCTTACTCATCTTACCCGAGGCGAAGGGGGCAATGGGAATATTTCCAGTTTGTGCAAAAGATTGTTTTGTCTAAAATCAAGCAGAAACCGAATGGACAAAGGCACAGATTTGCAAGGACCGCTCTCGCCACCAATTCCACAGGACTGGCTTATATATACTGGGCAAAAGCTGCGCCCAGTGTATAGTTCCCTTGAACTATAGGAAAAATTCTTTAATTTTTCAGCAGGAGAGGAAATAAAACTGCTAATACTGCATGAAACACTTCTCACTACAGTGCTTTCTTACATTTCTAATTTTAAGTCATCAAAGACAAATAAATATAAATAAATATAAATATATATAAATAAATATAAATACACACACACATTTGTCTTTCCGCAGCTTGCCCATTCGGCTCCTTGTTCTAGCTGGCCCTCAGCGATCCCTCCTGATGAGCAGCTCAAGCTTCCTGGAGCCCAGACAACCCACACGTGTGCCCAGAGCAGGAGCACCTGCAAACGCCTCCGTTCTAACCCACAACTCGCTGCTGCTGAAGGGGAACCACGACAAGGCTGTAGGAGCGGTTGCGCTGGACAGAAATGCTTTGTTCTCACACAAAAAAAACGTACGTGGGAGTTCGGAAACAAGTTGGTTGTGGCCTGAGCACGAGAGAGGTAGGCGGCAGAAATGAAAGACTGGGCAGCTGGCACTGTAGAGAGGTAAATGTTGGATCTTTAATTCTGCTTTTGCTTCTAAGCCTGCTTAGCTGCTCTAATTGCAGGTTGCAAAAGCAACTGTCATGATTATAAGAAATATGAGTAATACAAATCCGGCGTACGATCACCGGATTTTGAGTTAAACTGGAAGGGTGATTCATAAGTTCTTGGACAGGAAGGTAAATCAACTAGAATAGGCAGATATGTGAAGAAATTGACTCCGTTTTCTGGAGTGAAGACTCAATGACCTTGCATATCGGTGTAAACTACAAAAGCTGAAGAGGTTAAGGTGGGAGAGAAGCCTCAGATCTGTCACCGATGGTGACATGATCTTGACAATCAGTTACACATAACCCAAGCTTGGACTCCAGCTTGATTTATAAGACCCACAATGTTCTCACCAGAAGATCCACTCTTTTGCCTGAAGGAAGGCATCCTAATATATTATTTTTAAAAAAAGTTTTGATGCTTTTATTACATCAGTGTAATTTGCTTTATACAGGAAAGTGTCAAGAAATAATGCTAGAGTTTAAGTCAATTCCCGCAACGTGGTATAAAGGATCCTTCAAGCAATACATGGACCAGCAGAGATGCTGATGCTTCCCAGAAATGGGGAGCCAAAGAATGCAGGACTCCCTGCAAATAGCTGAGAAATTCCCAAAAAAAGCACTTTCTGGGAGTCCCACGGTCGTGTCAGGTTGACGGTGACAGCACAAGCTTTTGCCCTTTGTTCTATCAGTGATCCCCAGGGTTGAGTAGAAACATTTATCATCCACCGTGTCATGTTATATCAGGGTGCCAGAGCCCTGGCACAGGCTGCCCAGAGGCTGTGGAGTCTCCTTCTCTGGAGATCTTCCAAACCCACCTGGATGCCACCCTGTGCCCCTGCTCTGCGTGTCCCTGCTGGAGCAGGGGGTTGGACTGGGTGATCTCTAGAGGTCCCTTCCAACCTCAACCATTCTGTGTGATGAGGCACGGGGCAAGGCTGGGGCCAGACCGCCCAAAACTGTTGCAGCTGAGACTACACTCACCTGCAAACACTGCTGCTAGGTGCCTTGGGAGCTCTTGGTCAAGACTTGCAACGCTCCAGAAACTTGCTTATTTCCAGAGTTACGAAGCTGCTGAGCAGAAAGTGGGTTTAGAAGTCCCTCTTCGCATACTTGTCCTTTAATTCATATTTGGATCTAATCATTACTTCAGGCAGTGGCTTCTTTGATTTCAACAGCGCCTAGTTTTCTCTCATTTGCCTTTTAAATAGCTTCACATTCTCCGGTCTTGACAAACTGGACAGCTATCTCAGCTCCAACAGCCAGGACTACGATGGGCTTTTAATGTCAAAGGAATTTTTTTGATGTTAAACATGGGCAGGCTGTTCCCTTCCTGGAAACAAGGAGCTCCTACCTTGGATCACAGCAACAGGCGCTGGTTCTGAGTGTGCATAGCCTGGATTTATTAAACAAGAGAGCTACGTGACACACCAGCACTTTGAGCTCACTTGATGGAAGGAAAGACGAGAGCCTTCCCGGGCAGTAGAAAACAAAGGGATTCAGAGGTCAAGCTCCAGGTACTGGCAATTTCCTACTGGAAAAACCTCAAGTATTTGCATAAATTCTGGCTGCTGGCAGGTTGCAGGAAATTGGTCACAGCAGCGTGTTCGTGCTAGAGCCTTAACAGAGGCAATGAGGAAGCAATTCCATCGTGTGCCCTTG
The DNA here is from genome assembly GCA_013389825.1 of Crypturellus undulatus. Taxonomy (NCBI): domain Eukaryota; kingdom Metazoa; phylum Chordata; class Aves; order Tinamiformes; family Tinamidae; genus Crypturellus; species Crypturellus undulatus. Next base: position 80,089 of record VWPW01021620.1, on the reverse strand, counting down.
GTAACAGGCGCGAGGAAGCCTAAGGCCACACGACTGCCTTCTCTGCCCGTTTGGGAAGCCCTGGCACACGTTCGTGGCACCGGGATGAGTAACTTACCGGGTGCTCCTCCAAGGCGACACCCCTTTGTCCCCACAGGCCGGGGACAGGACTCCTAAGGACAGTTGGAACGACAGCACCGTAGTTCCCACCTGGCCTTCGGAGCGCCTGATGCTGCTTTGAACGGGACCTGCCAAAGCAAGCAAGCTGGTCTGCTCTTTCATCATTCTCCAAACAATCCTCCAATGGGTTAAAAATGGAAAAACCTCCACATCCTATATATACATCTTCAAAAAAGAAAAAAAATCCTCTGTTCAGTCCTAACAGAGGTGAAGACCAGAGCTTGGCATATAATGCCAACGTTCAAAATGATCTCAAATTCAAGGGAGAGAAAAGAGTTAAACGTATGTGAGAAAGAGGGAAAAAAAAAAAAACCCACACAAAACACTCACACATTTCAAACATGAAATAAAAAAAAATAAATAAAATCTGCATCACTAAAAGCCACAAGACACATTTGTGATGCTTCCTATGCAGAGAGGAATTCTGATATGCAACGTAATTGTTTTACCACAACAAATTAAGCAAATTTAGCAAAACTATTCAAACTGGACAACTTCTTCAATAATAACCATAAAAGAAAAGGACAGAAAAAATTGCAACGTCTGAGACAAACGTGTAAGTAGAAAGTGGTTTCATCAGTTTATTGCTTTTTGCAACCCGAGCGTTGATGTCATTCACAGATGGTCGAGTCTGCGCAAGAGTTTCCTAAGCAGTAGATGCTACCACGGAGAACAGTGTTTTATCACGAGCCATAAAACTGGCGGGAAGAAAACAAGAATCTAAACCCCATCCACATAACTTGAGAATCTAACAATAAATACAACAACTCCAAAAAGCAACTGGCATTTACAACAATCGACTATTCTTAAGTTGGAGTCGAGCAAAAAGTTCTGGTGAGGGATCAGATGCTGGGATATCTGTGCCCTGGGTGTACTCAGGATTTCCTCCCGACACACACACTGGGAATTCTTCCAGCCCTTTTGAAATTTCACCAATACGAAATTAAATTAAGGTCCTTTGCTTCCAGTTTACACATCAGGAAAAATATAATCAGCATGTTTTAATATATTAAAGTAAAAGGCTATCTGTATAAAACTCTTCACACATGAAATATTTTTAAATTAAATATAATTACCGTGCCTGCACAAAAACATGGATTAGAAATTTATTGCTAGTACAAAAAGTAATGCATTTCAAGGAGAACTTAGATTAATATTATTGCTATAAACACAACCAGTGCCAGAGACTAGAATCGGATTTTCAAATTGGCTTATCATTTTTAAGTGGCTTTCAGGGAAGTGTGGGTATACGGGACTTTTGAAAATAAGGTCCACTTCTTCCTCCAGAATTCTGCTTTTTTAATCTGCTGGCATTTTACTGTCTGTCAGTATAGCAACCACCACCCTTTCACTGCTCATATATTGCCGTTTTATCATTTATTAGGTCCTCTCTCCCTGGAAACAAAAAAAATACGAAACAAAAAAATCCTAATCCTTCCTTCCCGCAAGTTTTTTTGTAGGATTTAACTCTAACTGTGCATATCTTAGTCAAAAATAAATAAATACTAAACAAAAAGAAAAAAAAGGAGGAAGGTTCAGCACCTGGTGATTCCGTGACCATGAACAATACATCTCCATGTCAACCTTTGAGCAACTTAGTCACAACCTTTCATTCCCCAAGAAGGAACTGGGGATTGTGGATTGAGTAACAGCGCTACTCAGCGCAAACAGTCACATCTACTACCCTACTAGAAACAAAACGCAAACAAACATCTCAACCTGGTCACTGCTCTGGCACAGCCCAGTTTCTCTGCAGCTTAATTTCCAGACAAAAGAACATGTTTTTAAACAGGATGAATATATATGTATTTATATATGTTGCTTTCAGCATTCACCTACCTTGCTACTGTATGACATTACCTCCTCAAAGTGATTTTCTTCTTAACTTCTATGTGCTCACCCAGTTGCTGACTTAAAAGGTGATCCAGAAACACAAAAAAATCTGCCCCTGACTTCAAATAAACAGTCAACACTAGAGATCATAAAAATTATCATCAATCAAACTAAGGTTATATTTGTAATTAATTACTAAAGGAGAATAAGCCAATGGAAATTTCATCTTAGTTACAGATTCTATTATTGCTCTATGTAAGATTTATATAAAAAGGTGTTTTCTGGAACTCATGAAGAACAGATAGGTCCCCAATTCTCAATTCTAACACTAATTCTCAAGTCACTGTAAAAAAAAAGGGGGCAGGTTTCATATTAATGCCATTTCTTTAACGGGGTGGTTGAATTCTGCAACAAACCAACTAGTTACAAACACATATCTGCGTCTGAAAGAATGGAAATGCCACGAGATTTGGTTCAGGTCAAAGCCTCGTAGTAGCTCAATACTCTTGTACCATATCCTGGGGCCCAAATATGCCTCATGATAAAGCAGGATTCTAAACCCAATGCATTAACAAATCATTGATTTTAATGCCAAGCACATAGGCTAAAGAACTTACTATTCAGTTGTTGCCACAATAGTTTCGTTTCCTTCACCTCCACTCCCACATTCCTCCTCCACCCCCAAAAAATATTAGCACAATAGCAAAAGAATATAAATATTTGAGGGGAAAACACAACAGTCAATTTGCAACAAAAGACTTTTGAAGCATATGCCTTTCTTTTCATGTCAGGCATGAAAAGGAGTCATACACCAGGAACCAGATCCACAAAGACAGTAGTTCAATGGAAAAAATAAATCTCTTATACTTTTAGACAACTCAAGTTAGCATTTGTGCGTACCATACACACCTGCAAACAAAAACTCTGCTTCTCTGCAGGCAACTTAAAACATTACAAATACAAACATTACATATTTAAATGGATCTCTTAAATCAAAGTTGTATTTACAAAGTTATCCACAAAACTGTGCAAAGTAAAATGCGGTATCTAAATAAATTTAAAAATTCAACAAATTAAACCTGACTTAAAAAAAAATAAAGACAGCAGAGATTCCAGTTCATTTTGTACAGGCTTTAACAAATCACTGAAGACAGTAAAAGGGTTGTTCCAAACAAACCTCTGGAAAGTTCACAAATCCAAGCATGCTGCACGAGCACGCTGGGCAGACTAGCTGTCTTTGGTGCAGAATTCACAATGTATCCCCCCGGTGAGGTCTTTGATGACGTTCTCTTTAACCAGTCTTTGCAGGAATTTCGTTTCGCCCGTCACGTTGTGCATGGTTTGTCTGTTCATGGCAGCCATGCAGAGGTTGTTGTAATAGTGCAAGGGAGCGCTGGGCTGGTCGAGGGCATATCCAAACCCTGCCAGGCTCACTTCGTCACACAGGTGCGTGGCCAGAACAACTGCGGTGACCCCAATCGTGGGGACATTCTAAAAAGGGGGGAAAAAAAGCCTGCTCAATTCAAATGCATACTGCTTTTGCCAGTTTTATAACATTTTACAATACTTAATGGATTTACTAGCTCTCCTGTAAGACAGAATAAAAATTAAATCACATTCTCTCAAGGCAAGGGGAACACTACTGCAGGAAATAATTCCTTCAAAACAATTTTATAACTGAAGAATTAAAATTTGGATAATTGCCTTTAACAAGAACTTTGATTTTTGGTTCTGTATTCTTCCTTGTGAACGAAAGGCAACATCTATTTCTAAATAATTTAACTGCAAGAAAACCCTTGCTTCAGCACTCCAGGAACTGCTTATATGTTGTTAAAACTGACATTTCCTGATCCATGCTTACTCCAATCTTGAGCAACAGGCTAACAATGTTCTTCAGAATACTACATTTCACTGGAAAGTCCTTGAAGAAGGTACATATGCTAAGACACAACTAAAGTATACATACTTGGCTATATTACCTTGCGATATTATTTATTTTAAAAGTGAGAAGAACCTTCAAAACATTTGTGCAATGCAATGATGTTACCATGAAACGCTCTTACACAGGAGAAGTGAAGCCTGGAAATACCGAATGGTTCATTCAGAAATACTGAAGGGTTATTTGGAGTTTCTCAGAGCCCCAGAGAACTACTGGCACCCAATTTCTCAGGTACAGAAATAAAAAAAATTAACTAAAACACTTTTTCCTGCAGTATTTAATTAAACTGGGTGAATTCACTTTACGCTACTGCTGAAGCTATGGTCGCAGATGGAGGTCATGCCCACAGTTGCTATTAAGCACACTGGTATGCATGTAATTCCAATAGTTGGAAGGAATTGCTGGAGAAAAGGGTTATTTCATACTTGCCCTGTTTCTGTTCTCCCTCTGCTCTCACTACAGCAGGAGAGAACTGTCAGCAGCTGGTCTCTAGTGTGATTTAACCTGGCTAAGCAGCAAAAGCACTAGTGAATGCAAGAGTCTTTTGAGTTACTTCTGAGAGAGTTAGCAAGCTGCTATTGCTTCATACCAGCTCTCAAATTGCACAAGGAGACTGTATCGAAAGAAGAGGCCAAAACATTTTTGGTTTATTTCACTTCATATTTTTGTGTAACCTCTCTCCTGTAGACAGCATCTTACCTTATCCCAGCCCCAAAATTTTGATCGAGGTTCAGGGAACTGTAGAATGTCCAGAGCAGTCTCTTTAACGATGATTGGATTCAGAATCCGAAACTGTTTTGATGTAAAAGGAATTTTCTCAGCAACCGCCTTCCAAAAGAAAAGTCGCATCCACAGAGGCTAAGAGAAAGAACAATTAGTTCAGTTCCCCTTTCCAAAGGGCAACTTTCACGTAACACCCAAGTTATCAGAATTCATCTCAGATCATCAGAAAAATCAGGAAACAGTTTACAGCTAAGATAGCTCAGGAATATCAGCACACAATTCAAGGGATTGGCTCAAAAGAGGAAAAAGTCTCATATTATTTGTAATTGCAGACATTGGGGTTGGTAAGGAAGGGGAAGTTTGTTTAGTGTTTTATATGAGTGCACTTTGTTTCTCATCAGCCAACCTATCCTCCTGCCCCTGCAGATTCTTCAAATTTCCCCAGCACAACGGAGCAGGCAGCAGTATTTAACAAAATGGGAAGCGGAACCTCAGCTTTACAGGGACATTAACCAGGGCCCTCTGCAGCAAGCACTGCATTTAAAACCATTTTGCTCAGGCTTTGGAGCGGACGGTTCCTGTTTGACAGTCTCCATTAGTGATAAACACAACACTCCAGACAAGGGATTTACGCAAGATCCAGCACACTGGATTCCCACCCCAGCCACTTGCAGTCAATTGGATATGTGCTCATGGAGGAAAATAATACCCGATCAGGCTCATTTTATACATCTTTCCCTGTAACGTTTAACACGAAGCAAATGGTAAAACTGACACAGCTGCACCACAGAGCTGTTTTTTAAACCGGCCTATTTCTACAGCAAGGTGCAACTCTACAGTGGCTTATAATTAAATCTGATCTGATTAAATCCCTTCCCATTCCCGTGAAACCGTTTACTGAAGCAGCAGTGTATGCACAGGATGATGACCCACCTGAAAGCCTAATATTTCAAGTTTGTTTTCAGCTCAATCAGTTCCCCAAACTGACTTTCCCCAAAAGCAAAATCACACCAGAGCAAGCAAGTTGTGAACAGAGAGGTGCAGATGCATGTGTCCTTATGCTTCTTTTCAGCATAAATACAAGAGTTTTGTTTAGTTATCTGCAGTACATGTGTAAGAAGAGAGAAAGAGTTTGGGATAAGAACTGAAAGTGCTGAGCCACTGATGGCAGTAACAGGGCAGGATAAGATGACCAGGACCAGAAGCAGAAAGACTGGATTTGGGGATAGACAGAGAAAACAGAATGGCAATTCCATTTTCTCCTCTGATTTCATATTTATGGAATATTTATACACATTAGTCCTTAAAGCTCTTAAAGTGAACAAAAGAAAACATTTTTTTCCATAAACTACATACTTAAGGCTTGTAACAGAGGGTAACAGAGCAACAAAGGGTACAGATGCCAAAAGTATTCTTTTGGTATAAAAATTTGCTTTTGAGGGTTGAAGAAAAAGTCATGCTTCTGCTAGTCACTCTTTAAAAGTAAGTTTTAAAAGACGAAACAACTAGAAAGCTTATAAAACAAGTCAGTCAAGGATGCAATCCAAATCAGGTGCCAGTATGTAAAATTGCCATATTCCTGCAGGTAAAGGCATGGACCATGCTGCCTTGTCCTTGGCAAAAACCGCTGAGTGATCAGTTATTCAGTTTGTACACAACCAAGAAACTCTCCTCTCTCCAGAACATGTTCAGATTATTCAGAACAAGCCAGTCTCCTAGAGCACACACACTCCACTACAGCAAAGGATGTTCTGGTCAATTGCAAGCAGCTCTTCCATTTGACTCGACATCATAATAGTCACAATTAAAAGGGGGATGTGGGGTATGAAGTACCTGAAATATTATGTATTAAATTGTAAAGGAATCCAACAGGCCTTCTTATAAATCTATCTCAAATGAAAGCTCAGGGCAGGTTTCTTGATTTTTTTTTCCCATTTGTGGTTAGAAAAGCCTAGCTAGTGGCTTTCCACTTGGTGGAATTAAATGCCAGCAAATTGAAAGAGGTCAAACCCACAAATTCAAAGAGATTTTGGAAACAGGAAAACCTTCTATCAATTCCCTAGGAAACTCTGCATGGGACAATGCACTTTAATTATTTAATGAGAAAGGAATAACTATTTAATTTTAGAGCCATAGACAATGCGAACAACAAATATACACTGGCCTTCAAATATACATTAACTGCATGTATGCCCTTCTGGCAGCACAGGCTGTAGTTAAAAGAAATGGTCTGACCTCCCAAAATCTCATTTCTATTTCTGGCTCTGCAGACTTGAACAAGTCACTTCAGCTTAACGTGAAATGAATTCCACTTTATTAAACATTCAACATGTCATGTTGTTTTGTGCCTGTAGACCACCAAGATTTTCCTCTCCCTCCCTCCCTCTCCCTCTCTCTCTCTCTCTATATATATATATACACACACACATACATATATATATATTTATTATCAGTAGCACGTGGCTTCAACCTGAATGCTGGTACTAACTGTAACTAGCAGACATTCAAAAATACATAAAAGATACTCAGTACAAACTAGGAAATAATGGTCAATCAATATCTTAAATACTAGAAATCAAAAAGAAAAAAAACACAAGTATGTAATACTGTCCCTTACATACCAAGGTTTCATTTTTAATCATTGCTTCAAGCCAGTCAAAATCGACACTTTTAAACAGAACAGCTACAAACAAGCTGGCAGAATGATACTCGTGTTCAGAAAGTGAAGCTCCTTCTGGATAAGTCATCCTTATAGTTGTTTTGTTACCAACATGATCTGTGTATCCTTGAACTGGTGCATCGTTTAACCTAGAAAAAAGTTCAAATACAAATTAAATTGCACAGGGATGCAATTTAATTAAAATGTCAAGACAGTAAGCAAAGAACTTCTATTTGGCCCCCAGCTTTTCATCAGAGCCGAGTACAGTGTTTTCACTATCTCCGTGTTCCTTGCCTCACACACTCATCTATTCCTTATCTCTGAGAGGCAGCCAATTCTATTTTGGGATTTAAGTGTCACAAGTGCCAAATTTTGGAAGGAAGAGCTTGAAGGAGAAGTGCTTAAAACAGCACTGCAGAATTTCACTTTGCCTTGTGATGGTTCAGAGAGGTTTAAAAGGGGAAGGAAAGCACCTAGAAAATTTCACGTATTTTTTTATCCATGTATGTGAGTTTACACACAAGAAAGGTGTTACATTATCCCTTCACTAACACACAACACTGCAATATAATGCTTTCTGTGTCAATCCAGCTCACTAGGACATCAGTTGATAAGAACTGCATCCATCAGCTCGTGAGTTCTGCAGAACTATCAGTAAAAGCCCTACAAACATTTTTATTTAAACAAAACAGTGACCTCCATACTCTGACACAGTTTCAGCAATTAGTGCAAATCCTCTGCTCCTCCCAATGCAGAAATGTTTGTATAGCTTTGCATAAGAGGTATTCACACACTGTATCAACTCCTTGCTTTTGAAAGGGAGCCTGTTTCAGTTGACAGAATTACGTCAAAATACTTTTATTAAATTTATCTGTTAGTTTACATGAATCAAAATACAAAGAAAGAGTTCTAACTTTTCTATTCAGAAGGCAGGAATGCACAAATATATTTAACACAAACATCAGACAATTGTGTGGATAATCACAGAATCATGCACTATTCCTATAAATATAAGCAAATATCAGCATGCTATAAACTGAGCAAACCGCAAGCTGAAACTATAATTCATTTTTCTTGTGCTTGAAATAGCTTTTATAAGAAAAAATATACTTCACATAAACATCTCAAATAATCAAGGGGGGGAGGGTAGAAACAAGTCCTAAAGTCTACTTCAGAAAGCTTAAACACATGAATGGATAAAAAATAACGTATTTTCTCTGATTTCATTGGATCATCATCATTTCTGCCCATGTTTTCTCATACCTGATATCAAAACCCACAAATTACAGTGAATTCTTGCCTTTCAAATATGAAAATTTTGTTATTTTGCTCCTCAAGACTTTGAATCCTACCAAGTCACAAGTAAATTTCTCATAGGAACTTGCAAAAAAGTCTTGTAAGTTTTGTGAACTTACAAGAGCTAGAGATGTTTTCCTCTTATAAAACAAGTCTGCTCATAAAGCAAAACTGAAGTAGTTTGAATCCTTAAATAAAAGGTAAAATGCTTACCTTATAACAATATCAAACTGATTCAGTAAGTGACCTAGCTCTAAGCCATGAAGGATTCCACCACTGCCAATAACAACGCAGCGTTTACAGTGTTTTAACTTCAAATCTTCTGGCAAATCATGCTCAGGTAAGAGTTCAAGGATGCTCTGAAGCTTATCAAAGTAATTGTGAAATCCAAAGGGAGGACTGTATTTAAATAAAGCTTCGTCTTCTTTTATATTTTTTCTTACAAAAGGAAATATGTCCATGTTGTACTTCTCTGCAAATAACTTTGCCATTTCCTTTTTTGCATGAGAAGGTCGGCACTGTTCCTGCAGCACAGCGCTGGCATACTGTTGTGCTCTCTAAAACAAAATATGCAAAATTGCAGTCAGGAAAGCTACTTTCAGTGACAGAAACAGCCCTCCCAAAGCAACCCATCTAGGACTGCCAACACTTTACCAAACATAGGCTTTTAAAAAGAAAGTTTAAACCAAGAAACACAGGATTAGTCAGTGCAGGATGAAAACCTGCAACTGAGTGTCTCTTCATCAAGTCATCTGGATAGGAGTTTTCTAAACACTAAATTTAGGTAATGAGAGAGATAAATGAATATAATATCCCTTATATAGGAAAGATCTGCCCCATGGGCAGTTTGAAAAATTTAGCACTGCTACTTATAAAAGCAAACAAAAACTCTGAATTGCAGTTACTCGCCTTACTTAGCAGCAAGACAGCAAGAGGGACTCTATGTTGCTGCTCAAATGCGCAACCCAAGCAGGTTTGACACATCAGTTGGAAAGTTGTATCAACTGGCACAAAGGGCTTGTTCACAAATCAACACAAAGCTACACTTTTTCTAAAAAATTGCTAAAGTGGTATTTCTATGACTAAACACAACACTAAAAGAAATGCAAAGGGTTATTTATCTTTGAAAGATAAATAACCAATATAAGTGACTACAGTTCTGTATCATCTTACAGCTGAACCTATTTAAAGAAATCACACACTGATGTGTCTCATTAGAAAAAGCTCTTCATGGAATTTTTCAGAAATTTGTAGCAGCAAGCTGCTACCTGAAATAAGGAAGAAAGAAATAGCCAGCTGCTACTTACAAAAAAATCCATTTGCATGCCAGTAGGACTCTGCTCATCTTTCCTCCACTTTAATCAAGAAACATTAGAGAACAAGAGGCTGAGAAAGCCAGAATTCAAATCTGCTTACACACTTCCTCTTTTGCAACGGTTAAGAAAAGAGGAGAGTGTATCTGGATGAATGAAACGTAGCTTTGGAGAGATATTGCAGGGTAGTATTTTGTTTTATTTTTTTTTAAAGATGACTCCTACAGAGCTGCTTCTGCCACCATGACAAAGCCTCAGGCACTCTGGGTATATGAACACCACACTTCTTTGAGCTGTGCATGACTGAACAAACTTCGTGACACATGCTGATAGCAGGACTTTGTGCATCCTGAGAAGAACCTTATTTTTCAGCCCATCAGCAAAAAACAAGGCCCCGTTGTTTCACTAGAAAAGAGGGAACACGTGTACAGCTGTACATCTCTACATCTATTCGTATCACACTCTAAGCTCTTTTGCTAGCTATTGCCATCATAAAACTGCTTATCAAAGATTGGTGTCACACTGTGCCCGTCACCAGACAACTGCCCAAGGCGTTTAGGATCTGCTGCTGTTATCCAGCTAGACAGACAGTCAACAAAAAAGGAACTATATGAACTATAAGAAATGAACTATATGAACTAATGAACTATAAGACATCAATAAAACAGAGCCCATACAGCCCTTTGCAATGGAGCAACTCAAAAGCCAAGGCAAACGCAGCATGAGGAAGAGCAAACAGGTAAGTAGGAAAAGCCAGAAAAGCTGCAGCAAGAATTATAGAAAATCTTTTAGCCTTCTTTTACACAAGCTTAAAAACCACATACAAAAGCACAGCTGAAGCAAATATGTGCTATTTTAAAAGTTCCCACTCCAAAGAAAACCCAGAACAAAGGCAAAAAATTTCTACAGAGTTGCACCGTCCTACATAACATCTGCCCCTGCTTCCTAATATCTGAGCAACTGCAAAGCAAAACAGAACAGGGAACCAGTTTGGGGGTAGAATAAAGTTTGGGCATTGTGTTGCTTTTCATTGGCATTCACTTCCTGACCACAAGAACATATGCACTGACATAATGGGCAGATAATGAAGCAGGACCGTGCAAGATCACTCCTTAAAACACAGGGCCAGCTAGAAGTAACAGTGAAGCTGGGCTTGGTGACCACAACCTCAGTCTCCTCCTGGAAGCACTCACACCTCGAGCTGCACAAGAGCTAAGGGAACAGTAGTCCTCGCTAAACTTCAAGTCTGTAGCTCCGTCTCTCACATGAAAAATGTCACAAAGACATGTCCATTTCAAGGGTTATTCTTAACAGTCAGTCATGCTGTTATCTCATTTCACCCCTAAATTCCAGTTCTCTGTGCACTGTTCACGCTCACTGTTCCGCAAGAACACCATACAGGGGCCTTAAGAGATGAAACAAAGCAAAATACATCTGCCTTCACAGGATGACTTCATCAATTCCATTACACATCCTTCTAACTCTTATATTGTGCATTAAAAAAAAAAATCAAGTAAAACACACACACACAAAAACCCCACCAACCTTTACACGATCGAGGTCCACATATGGCATTTTTGTTGTGTCACATTCTTGAAGGCCAAAATGTAGTTTGATGATATAAAGGAAGCACACTCCAACCACAAACAGTAGAAAAAGTCTAAAAACAAACAGGTGTGTGTAAGAGGAGAAAAAAAACACTATTTTTGCAGCATTTAACCTACTGTTAAGTTACTTTTGAACAAGTTTAAGATAACTTAAGAACTGAAAAGACATACGTGCATTCGGTTCAAACTAACAAAACCTTTAATATTGAGTGCTCTAAACTTTCCAAAATTCTGAAGAGAGGTCTGCAGGAATCTGCAAACCTAGAGATGCTTTAATATAGAACCTGCTATAAACTTACACTTTGACTCTATACAATTCTATACCTACATCACACACTTTAAATATGACTCTAACGTAACAACAGCTCCACTTAAAAGGAATCAAAAAACGACTGTTCATCAGGGCATTTAAAAAAAAAAAAAAAGAGAGAGATCTTCATGCAAGTGAAAACAACAACAAATAATGAAAACGACAATCTCAGCTTGCAAGACTTTGGGCTCATGGTCACCACTCGCAAGTAAAACTTTCAGCTCATTGGAAGGCCAGAATGCAGTTCTAAATGCTTAAGCTTGTAGTGAAAAGCCAAATTTATTTATTTATATTCTCAAAACACTTATAAAAAAATAATCCTTTACAATTAAGTAGCACTTGATAATTGATAGCACACTTCTGTTATGCTTATTTCTCATTACAAAGTAATCTCACTATTCATCTCAAAATATTCAGTTGGTTCATTTCATGTCTGAACAGCTTTGCAAAAATTACATCATTATGTGGTTGTGACTGAGCTCAGCATATGCAGTGCAACCTTGGTTATTGCTTTTCATACTGGATTTTTAAGTATTTCCTATGACTTTCTAAGGGCTGCATATGTCTTTCAATGTCTCAAAAATATACAAGCTACGAGGTGTTCGATCTGTCTGTAAACTCATTCAGTTAAACTTTATATAGGTTTCAAGGATTTTAAAAAGCCCTTGTTGCCAATCTTGACCATATTCTTCACCAACTTCTGTAACGCATGACCCACACTAAACCACATTTACCATACAGATAATCTCCAAGTTTCAGTAGTAGCAAGATACCTAGCATATGGGCTAATACATACAACTGACAATCTTTCATAATTTGCACTACGTGCTGTAAATGCTACGATAACAGTGAAAAATTCTGGGCAAAACTAACAAGGTGGCCATGGGAAAAGTACTACTATTCTGGGGCTTGATTTAACCAATTTCAGTTTTATATTGATAGGAATGTTAGCGTTCCTGTCATGTTAGACGGCCTCTCCTGAAAAATCAGATAGCCCAGAAATAAAGAATACACAGACAGATGAATGAGGCTCCTTTTCCTCTACAGAGGTTTAAGGAGTTATTTCTAGACCAAGCTGAGACTGCATCATTCAGGAGTAGAAAACATCTGTGAATTTATCAGCTTAGTTTTAAATTTTTGTTTTGTTTTTTAAAAAGCTTTAAAGTCTAAAAATTCAAGTCACAAACTATCACAGTAGTGAGATACTGGTTTTACATGTAATTTGGGACGTATACTTAAATATACTTTCTAAATCCAAGGCAATCCTACACTACATACAACACAGTAACCAACATTTTGTGGTGTAACATCATGGAAGAAGAAAAGTCACCATAAAAGAACAAACTGTGAGGGGACACATCCTCCTTCTATCCTAAAACTTCCACTATCCTTAATTTTCATCAGTTATCAGACCTTGTCACTTTTACTGATCTGGAATACTTACGAGCAAAGTACTGGAATCTCACATTACCAGGAGAAAACTAGTGATACTACAAGAGAGATTAAGCATCTCAAAAAGTTTTAGCTGCCAAAAATGAAAACTAGGTGCCTGACCCTCCATTCAATGTCCACAGAAAATCCCACTTCTTGTTGCTCCATCCTACTTTTTTTTTTAAAACTCTCCGTACTAGGGGGAGAGGAGCTGCCCTTTGAATGACCACAACAGTGACACTTACTTGGGAGTACCTTTTAAAAACCAGCTTGGTCTTTTCATGTTTGGGTGCAACTGTCTTATACCATTGCACAGGAGGTGAACAGTCGCTTTTTAACTTCACACACTTGTCGTCACTCAGCATTGCTGCAGAAGGAAGGAAAAAAGAATTATCAGTGTTTGCTTAACAGAAATCATTCAGAAGGCATCCAGAGACTTAACTTACTCTGCTCCCCAGAGATTTCTGGTCATCCTGTCAAAACCACTAAATCACTGCTGACTACCTCATGATTAATCACATACCCATTTCAAGCATACTTCTAGGAGATTATTCTAAGAATACACGAATGTCTCCTGGTAGGGAAAAGAATTTACCCACAGAATCCTTCGCACACATTCCTCATTTGAGCTAATCTATATTGATGCTTTATAGCACTATTTGAGGTAACTATCAATTGATATTCTAAATCACAGGGCTATAGAACTGGTAAGGCAAAAGGTCCCTTCCAGCAGTCAAATCCAATCCAATGAAATTTTAGGAATTCGGAAGATAACACTGAGTCTGACTCTCTTCAAGCTGCCGCATATCACTTCTCAGGAACAAATCTGAGACACATAAAAGGTTGAAGGTCCCAAACCCTTGCCTGATACAAGGCAGAACAAGTAAAGATGAAGATGAACACAGCACCTACAGTCCCCTGAAGAGCTGGCAACACTTAAGTGACGCTTTCTGGAGTCATCTCCAAGCAGTCATAGCCCACAAAACAAAGCAAGGTTAATGGGCTTTGCCAGCAGAAAGCTTTACCATTTACCTCCGACATAAGTAATACCATAATATTGGGGTATTACTAAAGGGGATAAGCAACAATAAAAACAGCACCAAGTACCCAAAGAGGACTTTCAGCCTCCTACTCATGTGCACTCCATATCCATTTTGCTCCCAACTAAGAACTACAGCAAACTGATTGAGTCCAAACAAAACAAGCCTAGTGTACATCAGGAAAACCTGCTGCAAGGCCTATATCCAATAGGAAAGCTGGGATACCCAGCTGAAATGCTCCACTTTGGCACCTCCAGGATAGGACTAGGTACCAAAAGATGCATCTCGAGACCAAAAGACAGATTCCGACCAAAAAGGTAAACTTTGCCGTGAACATTATATGGTCCAAGTGACATCACTTCTTTGCAAAGTAGTGTTTTATCTGCCAGGATCTAAGATGTCCTGTAACTTGACAGAAACTCCTGGTTATGAAAGGCTGTCCAGTAGATCTAAGCCCTGGTATTGCCCAATGGCACTAAGGTGCTCTAAGAATCAGTCTGCAGCACGGAATAACCAAGCCAATCCCCTCTGTGCAGTTTAAATAGTCAAAGAATACCCATTCACATACAGTAAGAATTAAAAAATTTCTACAAACAATAATTTCCTATTGCAGAATTGTATACAGAAACTCTAAAATAGATGTGCTTTTATGAAGTCTTTCAAAATAAAGGCAAAAGCGAAGGTATCTGAAAGACAGATGAACTGAACGATAAAGACAAAAGCAGATTAATGGGAAAGCAAGACTGTAATAAACAAGTATTATCAGCAAGTCTTTCCAGTCTCTGAGCAAAATAAATTCCGGCTTCAACACCAAAGGATTGATCCACTCATCTTGGATGTACAAAGAGAAAGCTGGCACCTTATTAAAAAAGGAAACAGGGAGCATTTAATTAAACATCTCAGCACGTCCTTTCCGAGTGAAATTCATTATGCTCAATGTCATCGTGTAATTTGTTTATAGGGCTGAAATAATTACAGTTCCTTTCGTTTCCAATAATCTATTTCAGGCTGATTTTTGTCAGTTCTCACTCTTCCACTTTCTACGATTCTTTGTAGACCAAGCCGGGGGCGGGGAGGGGAAAATCTATCCAGCACAGGAATTTCTCAGGGTTTGAACCTGTGTTCTTGTCAAAGTCAATGCACATCTCCCAATGGCTAGGACAGCTTAAGAAAGAGCAGTGTGTGCCTGAGTACACAAAAAGAAAAAAATGAGTTTTACAGGGAACCATGACAGTAAGGAAACCAGTTAGACGTACAGCACAACAGATGCATTTAAATGTTGTTGTTTGCATACAAATATCATGCCAAAAAATACTATGCCCTTTCAGAAAGGGCCAGGGCTGCAGTTGTTTTAGGAGCCATAAAAGCGAATGTCTCAATTTGTGGACAATCATGTCTCAATAGTAATCCTACATTTTGCACTGACATTTCCATAGCTACTCATTGTGGTGTAATTATTGGGGACTCAAGAGACTTAAATTTGCTTTTCATGTACTGAACTTACGTGATTTGTATAAGGCTTCTGCTAAAGCTAAATCATCAGCCAATACGGATGCACTTCAAAGCCTTTTTGTGGTGTTGCTCTTTCCACCATAATTTACTTTTGACTCATTGTTATTCTAAAGTGAAAAAGACTTCCATGCTTAGAACATTTCAGAATTTTTATGTGGGAATGCTAAAGTATGAATAATAATTTTAAAAGCTCCATATGTCAAGTAATATATAGCCACTGGCACATCCTGAAAAGTTGTGCTTGCTTAATAGAGGGCTTGGTTTTAACAAAGACAAAATATGATGAGATTAGGGACTCTCCAGTCCCTTTTATCTGTGTGCTACCCTTGCTGTGAATAATTGAACTCTGTGCTGGGATTTATTCACCCAACCTCAGTGACCCAACACGGTGGGAGTTATCAGCACCCCTATAACTGCACAGGTTCTTACCCAAGTCGCTGCCCCACAAAAGTCATCACTGAAAGCCCAGTAAGACATGAAGCATTTTTTGTTCTACACTTCCATCACATCTAGAGCAAGACTATGTCTGAAGTTCCTAGGATTTGCAAATACAATCAACTGCTCAGTCACAGTACTGCCAGAAGTAGTAGAAACAACCAGTTTTCACAATTCACCAGCAAGATGGTCCCCTAAAAGGTGTTACAGACTTTATAGTTCCTCTAAGAGAATCAGCAAACTTGCAGTATAAAGTTCACACAACTGAAAGCCATATCTATATAAAGAAAATACCAGTCAAGAGCAGCTGACCTTGAAAAGGCAGTGAAACAGATGCTAAAACTAATGAATGAAAGACAAATTCCTGTGCTCATCCGATGCTCTTTTCTCTAAATCAGATACAAATAAATTACTTATGAAATGTGCCTTCAATAGTGGCAAATGATAGAATAAAAGCTACCTGATAATAAGCAACATTTATGTTTCAAAAAAAATGAAAGACAAAAGTCACAGAAGGTGTTTTTATATAGAAGTTTCACTGAGACAAAGTTCTTAATCTAGATGTTGTACCATTATCAGAGACGAATTCTGCACACATTTTGCGTGCAGTATTTTTCATTTGTTGACTCACACAAAACTTTACACAAAGATTTATATTTATAGAAAACTTCAGCTGACTGCAGAATGTTTGCTGGGACACATTTTGGGGAAAGAAAAAAAAAAAAGATGATTTTATCTATTCTCATTAGTGATTAAACAGAAGGGGTATTACTCCGATCTCAAAAGCCTACATGAAGAGTTAGATCCAAACAGAATGTTGTTAGGCCAAGCCACAGCATAAACAGTATCTTGTTTAGGATGAGTTTTGTTTGCTTTTAAAGTAAACAAAGCCCATGGAGATTACATATGACGTTCACTAACACTTAGAATAAAAACTATTACGGAAAACGGTTAACGGGTTGTTGCGGGGGGCTGTTTTAAACATTTTTTTAAACCTCTCCTTAGTGTAAAAGACATCTGTTAAGTAAAGCGTCTCAGTTAAAAAAAGACATCTAAAAGACACCTCTAAATATGATAAAGTTAAGGGATTCATAAAAACACCAATTCAGAAAGCATAATTGATACCAAGAGAAAATGAGGTACACATAATGGATGAAGGTGCTATTCACCTAAACAAATGTTCTACTTTTATAAAATTTCTTTGTACCTGCAACAAACTCTGAAATTGTTCAAAACGTATGTAGAAGTAGCGGAATCAAAGACACATGGAGCCAGTAAAGTACAGAGGTAAGAGATATAATACTTTATATATCTTTTTTTATATGTTTTACATGTAGTAGCAAGCAATGAAACTGCCACCTTGCAATAGAATTCTATATTCTACTTTTCAGGAGGAATTAATAGGTCCTTTTAGTGTTAGTCTATCACAGAAAAAAATGCATAATTAAATACACTACTATTCCTCTTAAAATTGGGGTGGAAAAAAAATCATGCAATTTTTATTAAATCCACAACAGTACCAAGCTACATTGAGACTTTAGCTAAAGTACTAGTTTCACAATTGCAATTAATGCTTTAAAAAAAAAAAAAAAAAAGAAAAGGAGCTTTCCTTATGGATAGATAGGTCTTGGAACACTTGTAAAGCATCCGCCTAGAATTATCAATCCAATAAAGGCACTCACTCTCCCTCTTGTCTGAAAGTTTTTTTGCATGTTAAAATGAAATACTCTGCTTAAGGTTTTGCCTCAGTTCCTGACTCCCCAAGTTCTTAAAGGGTATTTTGTGCCTTCATCTGCAAAAGCAGCTTGCTAAACAGAAATATTACAACTAATTACAGGGGGGACATTAATTCTCAGAGCAAACCTACCTGCCAGTTTCTTAAAGGATATTATCTGACCAGAAAACAATCACAGATTTCACTGAAACAGCCCAAATTTAGCTGTGACATTATGTGTATATAACTCGAGTTTCTTGCTCATTTTTAACTAAAAAAAAAAATTCCAGATCTTCAGAAAACACAAACACATAAACCACAATTTGAAATGCCAGGCTATAAAATGGTTATATATGAAAGAAGCTACCAGCTACTAAAGCACACTGCACCTTATCAGAAGATACCTGGAAAAATGATACCCTCCTGCCCTCCAAAATTCAGGAAGAATAAAGATAGTATCAAAAAAAAGTTGAAGCTAAAAATAAGCAGTTGTGCAACTACACAAGGAGGACTCAGCAGTTGCAAATGTTGTGCCGTCAAACAGCTATCACACAACTGCTGTAAGGCACAGATATTTTATTCATCCAAAACAC
Organism: Crypturellus undulatus; assembly: GCA_013389825.1. Taxonomy (NCBI): domain Eukaryota; kingdom Metazoa; phylum Chordata; class Aves; order Tinamiformes; family Tinamidae; genus Crypturellus; species Crypturellus undulatus. The sequence goes on along the minus strand of VWPW01021620.1, from coordinate 61,525 downwards.
AAAGTCTTTGCTAAATACAGAAAGGATTTGGAAATATAATCTCTCCTGACTTTCAAGTATTTGCTATTAAATCCCATCACCCTGGGAAAAAAAAGTCAGTTTTCTCCAGGAAGAGGTACTTGAGAAACTTCAGCACAGCTTACAACAGCCTTCCTTTCCAATGACATTTGCAGAAGAGAATCCAGACTTTTAAGTCAGATTTTAAACAGAAGTTTTATAGGCCAGGAAAGCCAACTGAAAGCTGGCCAGATGTTGAAATTAGATTTTAAATCTATACAATGAAAGTAAAAAACCTTTTACTTAAGCTGTCTCATTTGCCTACAGTAATAAAACACTCAAGAGAAAGTGGAAAGAGAGAAGAAACAAGCAAGATAACCAAAGGAACTGTTTCTGATTTGGAAAACTCTTTCTGTAATTCAACCCTTCTTCAGTGGCATTAACCTCTAAGCCAAAAACATTTAAAGCTTTACAGAGATTTCAATATTAAAACTTTAGGCAGATTTACCAGGAACATGACAAGACACTATAGACAGTTGGATTACAGTCTGTAGCAATGATTTAACTCTTGGATATTTACCTTCAAATAATTCATTGATCGTCATCATGCTACAACTTTCTAGCAAAAATGATCACAAGAAATGAAAAATTAGTCTCTGATCTGCCAAAACTCCAAGACTACTAGTTTCTCACTGGAGGAAAAAAAATCTGGAACTAAAGTTAAAAATTACAGACTTCCATCAATTATTTCTTATATTGTAACTCTAAAAAAACAACGGTAAAATTGGTTTTCCTGTTTAGACACTAGATAAACATTATTTGAACATTATCTGGTGGGTACCTATTACTAAGGAAGGAAAAGGGAAGACTTGATAGACACACCTGTTCCGACGAACACAAGAGTTCAGGAGAACAGGAGAATTGTTTCAACTAACATAATAAAATCATAGAAGGAATACTTCCTTGATAGCAGAAAGAACTTTAGTCTATAACATGGTTAAAAGCACCTAGAGCAGGGAATTGATTATGTTACTGCAAAATGCATCTCACCAAATGAACTCTCACTGGTGAGTACTTTTTATTGTCTGATTAAAAAGCAAAAACAGTGTAGTCTGAACAGTCCGCAATTCATTTGATCAAGCCCTACTTCCTCAGAAAACAGGAATGTAATATTGAATCCTTACATGCACAGACAGAATTGGCAAAAAATGGAATGAGCAGCAACTGTTTAGAGCAGTTAGCAGAAGTTCTCAAAGGCACTGACAGCATCACAGGTAAACACTCTCTTGCCTGAAGCCATGAATACCAGTCAAAAGCCATAATAGTTTAGGGACTTCATCATCTTTGCATTGCATTATTATGTACTGCTTGAATTGTCTTCTAATTGCCTAGTGCCCAATTCCTACATCCTCTTTGCTACACCAGCCACCAACTGATTCTTAAAACCATTAATAACCTTAAATTAGTGCATCTGCCCATTTTTTTTTCTCTCTAGGAAATACATACATAGATAGGTAACAGCTTGCTTTTAGCCTCAGGACATGAAGATGCAACACAGAAATTTGTTCCAGCTCAGATTCAGCTGAATTACCAACATCATTAGAGCTACTCAGAGTGCAGTGCCATCACTTCCATTCAGCAGCATTCCCAGGAAGCTCCTGGGGTTTTAATAGCTGCTTCTACAATAATGTTACAGGCAAATAACTTTTCATAGAGCTCTGAATGAAAGTTCAGTGTTTAAAACTGGCATCGGCCTCCTGATTTCACTCCTCCTTAGGCAAGCTGTGAAAGTTTCACTTTTAATGCTGTGAAACCTCAGGTACTCTAAGGAACAACAAACCATAATGAATAAATACAAGAAATACCACAGAATCATTATGGTTGGGAAAAGACCTTCAAGATCAACAAGATATGAGCAGTATGGTATTAAAAGATAGGTTTCTTTCTTGAAGAAGCAGCTTTTCTGCCACATTTTTGCAGCAAATCCCATTTTCTTTGTATATGTTATTTGTAAAAGAAAGAGTGACCTACCCACTGAGGGCATTCAGAGTCTGAGGTCTGACTTCCCTTCCACAGGAAGCTTGAAGAATAAATCACCCCTTAAGGAAAGGGCCAGAAAAGACAAGACACAGCACTAGTCTTTACAGTGCTAAGGAAACAAGCCAGCAGACTTACACAGCCAAGATGCTTCATATTACATCTGAATTATGCAGCAGAATAGCACCGAACAACTGGTAATTATGGAACAATGTTAATGGTGCAGCAGTATCATCTAACTCTCCAAGAGATTAGGGGAAAAAAAAAAATCACACTCGAGTCTATACAACCAACAGACACAACACCACAAAGAAAAGACTTAAAAAGAACTTGTCATATAGGTAAGAAAATTGCTGGAACCAATTTTAGTGCTTAACTTCTGAAGTCAAGAAGGACGGCAAGATTTAACGAGCTGCATAGAGCGCTAGGATGGATGTATGGATGGATGAATGGAGAGCTGCTCTCAAGGAGACGGGAACGCTCAGCTGGTTTAGTTTGGCAGAGCAGGTGGAGAGGTTGTCTCCAGACCCACCAAGCATGCAAACACCACAGAGGAAAGCAAACAATTCAAACTGAAGGACAATACTGGCACGCAGAAAAAAAAAAAAATCACCATAAATGCACACTACGAACAAATGATTCCTCAGAAGCAAAGGAACGGCCTTCCCACAGGAGTCATGGAAAATAACAGCCCACATAAGTTTTTAAGAAAGTTCTTAATAATTTATGAATGATCTTATGAGAGACAGTTGCCTGCAACAACAAGAGATTGCTCTACGATCCAAAAGCCCTGTCTGAATCACTGTTCTGCGGTTTCATAGTGTTAGACGCATCCACTGTAGATACTTTAATTTGATGCATTTTAATAAATTTCATTCAGATTTCCTTGTAATTTGAAAGCTGACATTTGAAACTCCATTGCAGATTTGAAGTATTGGCTGAGTTTTATTCAATAACGTGACCTTTATCAAAAATGAAGGCCTACATAAGATCCTCAGCATTTTCTATTTAAGTACAATAACTCTTCCTCTATATAGCCAAACCCTGCAGCAATCTTAGCACATAACCACCCCTCCGCATCAGCCTTATATAGAGATGCACGTAAAGCAAACCAAAGGATTGGTAGATGATTTTAGTTTTGTTTCTTCATCAAGAGGAAGACTCCGCTATCGCACTGTACATCCTCCTACCATACTGCAGCGTGGAGGAAGCGGACGCCTTGGCTCACGAGCACTAAACTCTCCAGGGCGTTTTGACCTGTAAATGAAACGCTCTGCATTCGCCACCTGGAGATCACAGAGAGTCGTAGGGAGACGGCCCCAGGTTCCCTCCTGATAGAGGATAAAAGGGAGCTAGTAATTCCCACTGCAGCAAAACACTCATGAAACAACCACATCCAGGTCTGGTCCAGATGCCAGACCCCATGTCCAGAGCAGACACTGCACCCAAGTAGCCTTTAAAGTACATGTGCACTTCAGAAGCATAAAAATGAGATTATGAGAGTTCTGTAAAATAATAAGCAGTGCCTATTTTTCACGTATCTTTTCCCAGAATTAAGAGAAAACCACCCATTTACTACAGGAAACTTATTTACCTCCGGTAATTTCACAAGCAGCTCCCAAGCATTCCCATCACAAAGGGAAGCTTAAAATAAGCATCCCCCCCTCTGCCCTCCTTATGTTTCCATCTTATCCACTACAGCGGAAAGAGAAAAAAAAAAATCAGCGCAGAAATTCTTATTTTTATCCTAAGTTGATAAAAAATTGGGGGGCAGGAGGACAGCAATAGCTGGA
>VWPW01021620.1:0-56633 GCA_013389825.1 Crypturellus undulatus | reverse complement strand
TCCTTGCTCCGCTCCTCCCTCAATAAAGACCCTCGCGAAAACGTGGCCCCTTATTAGTATTACGTTATTATTATTATTATTATTATTAATTTCCACAGCTGCTTCTGATCTGCTTCTTCCGCAGCCCTGTGCCCCCCTCAGCGCGGCTGGCCAGCAGAGGACAGTCACACACAGGCCTGCCCGACCCTCGTGCCTTCCCTCTTGGCATCTCCCTGGCTTCCCTCTTTTTCCTTTTATTTTTTTTTTTACCTTGGAAAATCCTCGAATCTCAATCCTATAGCGATTTGGAGCCTTGTCGCCCATCGTGAAATGCTGTTCGCCTGCGCCTCGCTTTGCCTTGCACAACACTACATCTCGCACTATGAGTTGAGGTGCCCGCGTGCATGTGCATATATATGTGTGTGTATTTATTTATGGCACCGTTATCACCAGAGCAGCGAAAGGTCCCTGTGTGGCGCCGGCTTGATAGGAACATCATGGGGAGCAGGAATAACCCACAGCACGGGGACACGAAGGGAGCTGCAAGGAAAAAGCAGCATAGGAGCAGGGGGTACGAAGCCTGCGTGAGAAAGCTGACCGAGCAAGAAAACCTTAAGAGCTTACAGATTGTGCTAGCTAAGCTTTTGTTTATTTATTTGTTTGTTTTGATGCATTGCCTATCTCGGTGGGATCTAAAATTATACCCTAGGCCAGCCAATTGCTCTAAAACAGGAACTGTAACGTACACGTCGGAGCCACTAGTTTATGAGCCCTGCTGCTCCCTTGCAGGGACCACGTCGGAGGAGCTGCGGAGAACGTGCTTGCCCTTGGAGCAAGTGAATCGTGCGTGTGGTTGAGAGGGTAGATGAGGCTTAGCCCGCTCGATGTACTCCATGGATTCTGTGCACAAAGCAGACCCGTGTGTTTCTAAGCTGGTCAAAGCCAGGGATAACTCACTTTATCCTGCATTACTGGGGGAAAAAAAACAAGGAGAAACAGCGTCAGCGAGGCTGGGTGAAGACTAGCAACAGCCTGGGAGCGGGGGAAATGCCATCTGCCCAAACTGGCTGTGCCACATTATGCCAAAATGAAAGGGACTTGGTAAAACCCTGCGCAGTTGTGCGGCGAGAGTAACGGCTTCGTGAGAAAACCTGAGAATGTCCACAGTTTTATGGCACAAACATGCATGCCCTTACTCCAAGTTGTTCATCAGGTCGTGTCCTGAAGCAGGATGATTTGGATTCCTTTGAATTTTGATCTTAATGTGAGCACAGATGCCCTTTTTCTCCATATGGTGGGTTTTTTGTTTCAATTCTTGGTAGACTGTGTCCCTTAGTCTCTGCCTCGGATGACGTATCCCTTCTGCATCCTCTTGGCAGTTTAATGCTCTCATTTCTAGTCAGGGCTTCCTAGATCCTTGACCTCTTCACTTTCTGTACAGTCCAAAGAAAAATCTACAGATGTCATAAAGAATATTTCCTTCTCCATTTTTCAGTGGTTGGCTTAATGTATTTGGAACAGAGAACAGAAAGACCATTTAGCTTTTGATTCTGGCCCTCCGTAACTGCAAACAACCATTCATTGCTTTGTGCTTCCAGATGCAAGCTAGAAGATGCGAATGAAGACGCTCACTTTACAACCATGCCCACGCCGCTGCGTCCCAGGGTTCGCTACATCAGGCCGCGGCGGCAAAACACCCGCGCTTTGCAAGCAGCCGAAATCACTGAAACAACGAAGCGTTATCGTCTGCGTTTCTCACGCAAGGCTGTTGCAAAGCAGCGGCTTCCCAATGCATCGGAAATAGAACCTTAATAAATCTGAGAAGAAAACATCGTTTTAGAAGAAAAAGGCATCTCTGGGAAAAAAAAAAAAAGAAGAAGAAAAAAAGGGAAAAGACAACTAGCAAAAAGCATGTCAGAAGGTGCTGTTCACTACAACTGGAGTAAACACACACTATGAATAGAATTCACGCAGTTTTCAGCTACTCCCACATTTGTTGCTGAACGTATGTCACCAGAGCAGCTTTGACAGCAGTTGTGTAATGTACCATGGCAGCAAATATCTTTGAATCCAGGAGCAGGCTGAGGTGTGGATCCAAACAGCCAGGCAATGGCTTGGAGAACAGCAGGGGAGGAAGACAGACAAAATCTCATTGCATGTTCTAATGGGATTGTTCTTATCATATCTGATATTTGTGGTTGCAGACTTAGTGATTCTCAGAGATAACGAGATGCTCAAACATATAGTTAAACATAAAAAGGGATTTAAAATGCATCTAGGCACTTATCCTACATTGAATTAAGGGAGTTGGCCCCTGCCGCAGGCGCTCCTGGCACAGACCCATAACCTTGTGGTCCAGCCTGCTGCCGAGACCCTGGTGCTTCCCCACAGACCTGGGGGTCACTGTCCCCAGAGGTCTGACCCTGGTCCTGGCTCCAAATCTGCTTGCTCGTGTCTCTCCCGTCGCTGACTCATAGACCTGGCAACGCTCACAGAGGACAGAGCAGAAGGTTACACAGCAGAGCAGATGCAAACTGCATAAAGACCCAAGAATTTCTGAAGGGAAAGCTGTAAAACGCATGGTAAGAGAGATTTGTAGATGAAGAAGGCGTCTTTCAACAAGAAGCTGTATCCAAATTAGAAAAACAGGAACAGACTATAAACTCTGGTGGGTTATATACTCCCATAAAATGTCTTTATTTTACTGAAGTTTGAGAAGAAAAGATGAGAGAACATGTTAACACAATGAGCAGTAGCAACCTACCAAGACCAGATGATGATGGAGCAAGAGTTTTCCAGCAGCTCGAGGATGAAAGAGCTCAAATATTAACCTCTGTCTGTAGCTACTCACTTGAAACTGTCTCAGCACAAGAGGAACAGAAGGTTGCTCATGTGACACCACTTTTTAAAAATTTCTGGGAGGGCTTTCAGGATTTCAGAGAGGGCTTGGAAACTGTAGGGCAGGAAGCTGACATCCTTACTGGACTAATATGTAGGAAAAACATAAAGAACAGAAGAGAGTGGTCACATGGAAAAGATGATACTTTAGGGGAAGTCAGTATGACTTTTGTGAGGAAAAATAGTGTGTCACAAAGCTATATTATCCTACCCTAAAGACGTCAGCAAGTACATGGACAGGGCAAATTCAGTTATTACTGATCTACAAAAATATTCAACAAGATTCCACAACAAGGGAACTAATGAAAATAGGCTGCTATGGGTTATGAAAAAGGGTCTGAGATGGACAAATAACAGACTAAAATGAGAAAGAGAGTAGGAACAAATCACTGCTTTTAATAGTGGAGTCCTGCAAGGCCCTTTGATCGGGTCCATACTGTTCAGTATCGTCATAGGTGAATGCAGGTGAATAGCATGATAAGAAAACACACTGATGAAAGCAAACTGTTCAAGCCAGGGCAATTTGTGAAGAACTGCGAAATACTTTATGTTGCTAATCGAGTCAGTGACAAAATGGCAGGTGAAAATCAAATTAGATAATAAAACAATGCTAGTATATGAGAAAAAATATCAAGACTGTTCTAGAGAGAAAAAAAACCACTATTGCTGGGAAGCCTGTGGTCAAAATAGGTGGATACAGAGCAGTTTGCTATTCTGACAACACCTATTTTGGCACTGTGTTTTGAAGGGAAAGAGCTGCAACAGAAGTATTCATACTTCCCATCTCAGCTCATGCAGGTAGTCTTAGGACTAATGGAGTAAAGAGGGATTAATACAAATATGTTATTTATGTTATTTAAAATGGTGATAGACCAGATGCAATCTATTTGTATGCTTTTGTATTTCTGTCTTTCCTAGAAAATATTTTCATGCAGTTCGTATTTTAAAGCAGGCTATTAGTAATTGTACGAAACCTAAAAAGCAGAGAGAGCAATGTATATATTAATTATGCATTTACAAAAATATATATTAATACATTCTCCAATGCCTCCAATAAGCAAATGCATAATCACACACACACAAAAAATAGTAATAGAGAATTATTATAATCTTAGATCATTTTATGATATTATAGATTTCTAAGGAAGTTTATGAAGAGTATATGGAGGAAAGTCATCCGAGAGGAGAAAAATATCCAGCCCAGTAGCTGCCAGCTGCCACAAACAGCCCGTCGGGACGTTCGCACCAGCTCCTCCCCAGCATCTTGGCTAGCCAGAGGGCAACCTTGGCCATGCGGCCACCTGCGGACTGCAAACTAGGGAATATCCCATCACGCCGAGCCAGCAAAAAGACTTTTCTGGCTTCTTTCTTCCCTTTTTTTTTTCTCAGACTCTCATTCCAACAGTTTGGCACTTTGAAGTGTAAGCTAAAACCAAAACAGCCAGCAAGAGGAGCTAATCTGTAATTTCTATAGCAAACTTTCTTTGGAATCTATGTAAATATTATCTGTTTGTTTTGACTCCGTACATTACTGATTTCTATGCATCACCTTTAATGATTATCTGTAAAACCTGATCAAACTCACTGATACTATTGTTCTTTTTTTTCCTGAATTTTGTTTACTCAGATTAATGATTTCTTCATAGTGAAATGTAAGCACTTGTCTCCTGCTGGCTTAAACTCTATCCCTGTGTTTTTGATAAGTGTGTTTGCTTATCATATCTGCCCTGACCTTTAGCATTTTTCTAAGGAGGAGCTATATAAAGAGTTGTTTCCCCGTAAGCACACACTGCCGTCCACACTACCCCATTCCTTATCAGTTAAGCAAACTTTCAGATCGCCTTCTCTACTATTTTATAGCTACTCTGCTATATATTTATTTTACAGCCACCCTGTGTATATATTTAAATAAAATACATTAGGATCCTAGGTAAAGTGAGACTGGAAGGGACCTCAGCAGATCTCTAGTCCCTTCTGCTGCTCAAAGCAGCCCTTGCAATATTCAGTTTGCTACCAGCCTCCAGGCAGAGCACAACCCATTAAACACCACCCTCTGAGCGGAGTCATCTAACCAGTTTTCACTCATCTGGTTGTCCAGTTGTCCCGATCGTAACACTCTGAGTCAAGAGCAATTACCAGAACCCTGGTACCAGAACCCTTTTCACGGCTGAAGAAAGCACGAAGAGCAGATTTGACAGCGTGCCATAGCCAGACAGTGGTCTGCTTTGTGTTATTTTGTGAATAAATAGTGTGTGGCCGGGTCATGAGTTTATACAGATTTTTCAGAATCTGCTGAGGATCTGTCATTTAAGAGTTTCATTTACCTCTGTGAACTGTAGAGCAAGTTAAAAAGCAGGCTGTCACAATGCACAGTTTTATTGTGCCATAGTGGGAAACAGGAAAAGAGAAAAGAAAATCCTAGAAAAGGAACAGGCAAGATGGAGTGTGTGCGACAGGCCAGGGCTGAAGCATCAAATCATCTTTTTTTTCCTGCTGGGGAGCTCTGATACTGCTTGCTGGTGCCAGAAGGGGGCAAAACACAAACTCTTGGAGGAAAGGATTATCCACATTGCATTATGCTATTTTGACAAGTATCACAACAAGGCGTCTCCTAAAATGAGTTTTTTTGTTCTCAGAAATTTGCCCCAGCAAGCCTCCATGTCCATGCATGAAGTCCAGCAGGACATTGTGATCCTTGGCCTGGGCCAAGCACAAGATCTCTGACACACCTAACACTGCAGCACCTCTGAAAGGCAAAAGCAGGTCCAAAACATCTATTTCTTTCTCTTGTTTTCTGCCTTGCTTGTTGATCTCACCTGCAAGCCTCTTCCCTGCAGTAAGACCAGCAGCACTTCCTACATAAAGGTGTTGAAAACGTCTTACATTGACAGGCAGAATAAAGCTGTGCTTCCTACAAAGGTACAGATGTTGAATCATGCTTTCTTGCTAATATCACTGAAGCTGTGCCAGAGAACAAAAAAGAAATCCAGGCCAAGATAAATCAACACTGAAAACAGAGAAGGGCATTATTTGCCAGCTAGGTTTGTGAGCCAACGCAAAACTAAATGCCCTGAGCCAACGCGTGCCACTTCTGCTGCCGCCAAGGGACTGGCTTAAGATGTGACATTGCAGGTTGAGAAACAGAAATAAAGTGATTTTTGGCGTTGTAATCGATTTATAGAATTCTTTCTGCAAAAGTACGGAACCTGAAAACCTAGTTGCAGGGTTGCATGGAGGCATCTTTGGGCCTTCTCCACACTTCGGATGCTCAGAGCATGTCTTTATTCAGACTTAGATTTGCACTGTATATCCTTTCTGGGTTTGTTTTCCTTTTTGTAAAATAAATAAATAAGCTTTCTGAAAAAATCTGCTTTCTGAAAATTCTTTCTGCTTATTTTAATGTGCTTCTGTCAGTGCACAGTCTTGACAAAACTAAACACTTGAAGAGGAACGCCAAATTTGGCCTCTGTTTTGAAGGGAGGGAAAAAGCAAGGCAAAGGTTGCAGAAGTCATAAGGAAAATGACTAAAAATGTCATGCACAATGGATCCCCTTAGTTCTACTTTCCAGAATGCATTTCTCTTCCTTACCTTTACTCACTGTGCAAATACTGTACATAAAATAACAAACTTACAGTGTGAGCTGCAAGTCTTCTTCCACACCCTCCTGTCAGGGGCTACAGCAGATCTTTCCGGACTGGTAAGTAGCTCAATCAGATCTTCAGCTGGTCCTCCCCAGCTGCTGAAAATGCCTATGGCACTAAGTAATGGATGCTCCAGGAGTACATCAGCCCATCGCAAGTATTCACACACACATTAATGAACTGCTGTGATTAGCAGATTCTTAGGAGTGTAAATGCAGTGTCTGGTTCTTCCTTTGCGTTCTAGTTCCATCTAACACTGCCAGCAGATACAGGAGGCTCCCCTGCCTCTTGCTCCCGCCAGCCTCTCTCCCCTTTTAAGACTTGCTGAAACTTGTCACATCTGTTGTGTTTGCTATTTCTTATCTGAAAAAAAAAAAAAAAAATACAGGCAAGATTTCATCTGCCAGTTGCTGGTTTCTAGATCGCATCACCCCAAATGCAACAATTACACCTGCCTCTTGGGTGAAACCACACAAGACAGCAAGCACATACATCACGTACGCGATGAATATGGAAATGGGGTTTCTGCAGCGATCCCCTGCACACAGATGTATAGTTAATTTTTGGAGGCTGTGCCACACAGACCTTCACATATCTCGAGCGTAGGGGTGGCTAAAGAGTGAGCATGTGGCGATGGAAACATGAGTTTGACCCTGCTGATGGTCAAACACGCAGCTGCGCTGTACGAGCTGCGCGGTGACGAGCGCTTCTGGGCCAGAAGCCCGAGCGAGCGCTGAAAGCTCCTGTCGTGGGGTCATCTGCTGCCACCTCCATGTGGCTTAGGCCATTCCTAGTGCAGATTGCTGTTTCCCTGTCACATCGTATGTGTTCCCATCAGCTGTTCTGTCCGACAGCCTTCGCCGTTCCTCTGGGAATTCCACTTCTGGGACCACATTGCTCTTTCCCTTGCAAGCTATTGCAGAGTCCAGACTTCTTTCCTTCTCCACGAAGCCTGAAGTTGACCTGAGCCTTTTTATTAACTGAAATGTTAACTGGATGTGCATCTGTGCACTGAGGGCACNCCTTCGCCGTTCCTCTGGGAATTCCACTTCTGGGACCACATTGCTCTTTCCCTTGCAAGCTATTGCGGAGTCCAGACTTCTTTCCTTCTCCAGGAAGCAGCCTGAAGTTGACCTGAGCCTTCTTATTTTTAGCTGAAACGTTGGATGTGCATCTGTGCAATGAGGGCACTAGCAGCACAGGAGACCTCTCCAAAACCCACAGCAAAGCTTAAGAGGGAAGGGAGGCCTTTACCTTACCCTTTACAGCTCTTTCTCTCTCTACTCTGCTTGTGGAGCAACTGGTCCAGAGCAGTGAAAAACTCAACCAGAGCCACCGTGGGGTAGAGATGAGTAGGTAGATGGTCCTGCAGCTGTGGAGCAGCTGGGCTGATACAGGCATGGCCATAGCATGACACAAGCATGGTGCCACCAGAGTAATGCTGAGTTTCTTCCCATGAAAGCACTTTCAGTTCACTTCCCAGAAGCAAAAGTTAATGCTCAAATCAAGGCAACAGCCTGTAAGCTCTGTCAGTAAGACTTTGGGTTTGGCAGGCTGACCTAGGGTGCTGTAGTTCTTAATAAACAGTAATTAAAGCAGTGTGACTGCTTTAATTAGGGGTATGGGCTTTTCTGTTTGTTTTCTTACAGAGGCATTTTACCAGGAAAAGCCACAGATATTTTAGTGTAAACATGTGAATATCATTACGGTTTCTTTTCTCTCTCAAGTGGAAATGCACTTGCATCAGAGAATGGTTGAGGTAGGAAGGGCCTCCCAGAGATCATCCAGCCCAGACCTCTGGTCAAGCCGGCTCCCATAGAGCACGTGGCACAGGATCACGCCCAGGGAGGCCTGGAATATCTCCAGAGATGGAGACTCCACAACCTCCCCGCACAACCTGTTGCAGTGCTCTGTCACCTGCACAGTCAACAAGTTTTTCCTCATATTTAGATGGAACTTCTGGTTTTTCAGTTTCTGACCATTGACCCTTGTCCTATCTCTGGCCACCACTGAAAAGAATCTGGCCCCATTCTCTTGACATCCTCCCTTAAATATTTGTGTACATGGATAAGATCCCCTCTCAGTCTTCTCTAGGCTAAACAGGCCCAGCGCCCAGTCCTTCCTCATAAGACAGATGCTGCAGTGCTCCGATCATCTTTATAACTTGGACTGTCTTCAGTAGCTCCATGTCCCTCTTGCTGGGGACCCCAGAACAGGACACAGCACGCTAGATGTGGCCTCACCAGGGCTGAATAGAGGGGCAGGTTCACCTCCTGCTGTCAACATTCCTCCTGATGCAGGCCAGGATCCCACTGGCCTTCTTGGCCTCATGGTCAGCTTGTCCACTAGGACTCCCAAGCCCTTCTCCAGCAGGTCAACCCTCAGCCTCTCCTGGTGCCTGGGGTTATTCCTCCCCAGGTGCAGAGCTCTGCACTTGCCTTTGTTGAACCTCATGAGGTTCCTCTCTGCTCATTTCTCCAGCCCTCTGAGCTATCAGCCCAGTTTTGTGTCAGCAGCAAACTTGCTGAGGGTGCACTCTGTCCCTTCATCCATGTCACTGATGAATCAGCTGAAGAAGATTGGACCCAGTACTACACTTGGGGATCCCACATGCCACAGGCCCCCAACTGGATGCTGTTCCACTGATCACAACACTTTAAGCCCTGCCATTCAGCCAGTCCTCAGTCCACCTCACTGTCCTCTCGTCTAACCCACACTTCCTGAGCTTCCCTATGAGGATGTTAGGGGAGACGGTATCAAAGGTCTTGCTGAAGTCAAGGTGGACAACCTCCCCAGCTCATCTACCATTCACTCATCTACCCATCCAGCCATTCCATCACAGAAGGTATGAGCTTGGTTAAGTATGATCTCCCCTTGGTAATTCTGTACTGACTGCTCCTGATCTCCTTCCTTTCCCCCACATGCTTAGACATGACATCCCGGGTGACCTGTTTCATCACCTTTCCAGGGATGGCGGTGAGGCTGACTGACCTGTAATTTCCTGGGTCCTCCTTCTTGCCCTTTTTGAAGACTGGAGGGACTCCAGCTTTCTTCTAGTCTTCAGGCACCTCTCGTGTTCTCCAGGAGCTTCCAAAGATAATGGAGAGTGGCCTAGCAATAACATCCGCCAGTTCCCTCAGTGCTCCTGCGTGCATCCCCACCATGGATATGTGGGTGTCCCGTTTGCCTAAATGATCTCTAACCTGATCCTCCTTGACCAAGGGAAGGTCTTTCTTTCACCAGACTTTCTCTCTTGCCTCTGGGATTCCTGAGGGCAGGTCTTAGCTGTAAAGTCCAAAGCAGGTATTGAGAACCTCTGCCTTCTCTCTTCTAAAGCTGTAATGATTTACTTGCTGCTTTAAAACTCGTTATTTGAATAACGTTAGAGGTAAAGTAATGGTCAAGGACAAGCTCAGGGGAAACTATTCAGAAGATGTGCACCATTTGATTATTGATTTGATTATTATCAGAAGTTCCTGTTAGATAGCGAACAAAGAGCAATGGGGAAATTCACTGCCGTGGCTGTAGGGGCCAAGTGCTCACGTGAAGCTTTGGCAGTAAAAAGGTAGGAGATTTTCTACAGTTTGTACTGGCTGAAGCATTAGTAGGACGACTCTCCCAGTGCATTTGCCAGAGTATCTTCTACTAGTAACTACTGGTAACCACTTTTAGTGCAGTTATGACAAATGTTTCTATCACAACCTGTAACAAAAAGCCCTTTCAAGTTCATTGGGGATCTCCCCATTGATGGCAGGAACTGTTTGATGGCATCACAGATGACTGTAAGGCTCCTTCTTATGGCTAGCACAGGGTTCTCTTCCCTCTGCTGCAAATATCTATAAAACAGGTCGAGTTCTCCCTTAAAATGCCTGTTTCTCTCCATTGACACAGAAAGAAGGCCACAGCGTCTGGCTCAGTTGCTGATAGCATCGCTGGGGTAGGCCTCGAGGCCGAATCAGGTGAATCTCAATGGAAACCAGGCTCAGGTTTCAGATAAACCATGTCAGGCAAGCAGATACAGCAGACCTCGCCTCAAGCGAGGCTGATCAGCATTAAAAGAGTAAAGGGGAAAAGAAAACTAACAGCTCATTTAATTAGGCATTACAGACCCTGATGGAGAGTGATGGAGACTTGCAGACCCGGAGACAAACCAGTATTTCAGCTGGCTCAGATATGAACACACAACTGAGTCACCTGGTTACAGCTTTTCTTTAACAGCAGCAACAATCAGAAAGATTAAAATCAATCTAATTCAGTAGGGAGTGTCTTGTTTGCAGACGACATTTAAAAGCCATACAATGTGGCAATTTAAAGCAGATTTGATGGATGTTATAAATTGTGCTAGTAAAACAATTGTTTTCTCTAGTAATTGCTTCAGATTATTTACATTGTGTTAGAGAAGGTTATTGCTGCGCAGAAAGTTATGAAAAGGTGGGAAAATGAAGTCTTCAGCTTTCTCTTAACTGCGTATTACCATTCGTTATTTATTGGCAAGAAGAAAGAATTTGACTTACTGACCCTAGACTTCTTATAACTAGTGAGAAAATGGGTTTTTAATACAGCAGGACAATTTCTGAACAGTTAATGGAAGATGGACTGTAATTACAACATAAGCAACCTTTGACCTTGCTATATGTGGAAGTTACACGTTACATTATTTCTCATGTGTGGAATGAAGAGATTTTGGCCCAGAAGTTTCCTGTTTGTTTAGAGACAATGGAAAGAAGAACCAACTAATTCCTGACGAAATTTCTGTGTCTTTCTGTAATTGCTTCTATAAACAAGCTTTCCCCTGACTGCTTTTTCTGGAGTAATGAGGCTGATATGTGTCCAAAACTAAACCATGCCGTGGTCCTGCTCTGCTGGGTGCTGTCTGACCGGTTTGCTGATGTCCAGTGTCTGCACAGTCAGGGTTGTGGTTTCCATTCTTGCTCTGGCAGGATTCCTGCTCCTGCTCTGCTCTAGCAGGTCATTTTTTCTAGTAGTTCTCAGCTTCACAAACCTATGGACAGTGAAAATGACTGTGGTCAATCCATGCCCTATTTTAGCGCTTCAACAGCAGCAACTTCAATATGACCACAAATGACTGATTTATTTTGCAGCAAGTTTGCAGCAGCTTTTTCAGTAGACCAAGGTCACCTAAAAAAAGAACCCATCCATTTTAGGCACATTTACAATCAGTAATGCACCAAAAATGGTGCTTTTGCATGCCTCTCTAGGTTACATTCGTTCAGCCATTCGTTAGCAGATCGTGCTAGAACTTGTGGCTTGCTTCTCATTCAAAAATACTTGGCAAAACACATCTGCAGAAAGCGTCTGCAAACACAGGATGTAGCTGCGGGGTCCTCTTGACCGCAGCTCCTCCTCCCTTTGTGCATTTGGGCTTTGCCATCCAATGCGCGTGATCATTTCATTGCTTTATGGTTGTTCTTATTTACTTGTTCTTATGTTCTTATCAAACCCATCTCTTTTTTTAGATTTTGGGGATAAGGCATTTCACTCCTACCATAATGGTTATTATCTCTCTTCACTCTCCTTCCGTGTTCACAAAGGCTCTGGAAAAACTGCTCTGGAGCAGCTGAGACCACAGTGTGGACGTGCCTTAGTGTGCAAGTGAGACCTCCCATCCCTAGGGACTGTGGGTCTCCCTGTGAAACGCGGTTTGCTCTTTTTTGTTCCTCCACACTTATCACTGCTGCTATGAAAATAGCAAGTCAGCTATTTTCGAGCGAGGCTGATGCGAGGTGAGGTTGCTTTACCTCGAAGCTTTCTTCCAAGAATTGTCCTTATCTCTGTTATTAATAAGAGCTCAGTTTGTTCAGAGCTGCCATAGAAAGTGCATTGATTCATTGATTCACTGCTTTTTTTTTTTTCCTGACGCAAGGCCACTTTTAAAGCTTCCGGCAGCAATGGAAGAAGGAACAGAGAGAATTCAGTGCACCACTGAGACAAGAAATCTTATCTTCCCGCTGTTACCTACTCCCTGATCGTGGTTTGGCAGCATCCCTCTGGTTTTACTGCCACATTTGTGTCTTCTGGGTTAATCATTCTGCTTCCCAGCCTGCAAAGTGCAGCCGACTCCTGGTACTCGCAGACCACCGTGCAAGCTTGGCCGGTGCCTCAGCGGCTTTCCGGACGTGTGTTCTGTCAGCCTTCATCCTGCTTTATTTGTCCTGCCGTATAACAGACACCAAATGTAGGTCACACCGCAAGTGTTTACTTTTTCTTCCATGCTTTGGCTCGGTGCACTGCGCAGCTCCTCTTGCAGAGATGCACCAGCTCTGCTCCCATAAATACACCTTCCCCCAGCTGGGACTATCACGGCAATAGGGAGCACCTCTTTCTCATCTTTGTGATCACCAGCATTTATTTTATTCTCAAACAATTGGCAACACTTTACCACAGCCTGTTTTCTCTGTACTGATGTGGGACAGGCTGGTGGCACCTGTGGAAGCTGTGCCCAGTGTCACACTGGTTCGTGACCACGGGCACTGGCAGCGGGTTTGGGTTCACTGCACCGAGCTGCTCAGCTGCTTTTTCCCTGCCACAAGCAACAGATCCGTTTCTATTGATAAGGTTCCTCATTATCATCATCAGTTTCATCCAGTTTGGCACCTCGAGTCCCAGTTAAGGCTCAAGTGCACTGCTGAGTGCAAGTTATTATTAGTTATGGATGTAACATTGCTTACAATGGTGAAAAGACAGACACATCTCCAGCAGGGAGAAAGAACAAGCAAAACCCTTATTCAAGGACTTTTCGATACAGGTAGGAAAGGCACTAGAAGAGCCGGTAACTAAGCTGAAGGCAGACTAATTCGGACAGGAAGACTAATTTGGGTAGGAATTTGAGCAGATATTTGCAGCTATGACCATTGGTGCACACTGCATGGGAACCCCTGTATTCCCCATTCTTCCACGGGCTTCCACCCAAGAGAGAGGCTCCCTGAAAGGAGTGTTTTAGCAAACAGAAACCGCTGTTTTTCCCCCACAGTGAACAATGCACCATCCTGATACGGCCCACCAAAAGACAGACCTCATCCGGCCTGCGACTTGCTGCTCTTTCCCCAGGGCTCCTTGGCTTGTGCCCCACGGCGTGACCGGTCACACGTCCAGCACAGCCTCACGCTGCGACAGTCACGCTGCATCACTTGACTGCAGGCCACGTGCACAAGTGGATGAAATCACAACCTTTGGGGAAAGCGGTGGTAGAAAACCCGTGAGATCCTATGGAAGGGGTGTTCAGCAGGACCAGCTTACTTGAACGTGAAGTAGTGGGTGCAGAGTAGCTGGAAAAACTAAGGCATAATGACAGCCTGGCACTCAGTGCCTCCTCTGGCCTTAACGGCTTGAGTTTATGAGTCTATTAAACAGATATTACAGGGTGACATTGGCTGTGGTCCAGCTACATTAAAACATGCGCCAGATAGAGTTTAATTAGTATAAAGTGATGCACACCTATACTGCAAGGGCACTTAGACCGTGTTAACTCTTTCTTAAGTTGATTTGGCTTCTGCCTATAAATTACTTAATTTGGTGTAATTGGTTTAGGCAAGGGTTAAAATGGGTTGAGTGCATCTCCATTAGGGGCTCTTACTGCTTTAATTAGGTCCACTTAAAATCATTTCAGAAAACTTGTACCAGCTGGTTTAGCTAATGCAGATTAGAAGCTCGATATGGTCAAACAGCAGAATAATTCTTTGAGTCATCGATTCACCATTTTAATGGGTAGAAGTCAGTTTTTTTGGCCTCAATTTATCATTTTGGAAGCCCAGCTCTGCTGGAGCATGTGTGTCGCGCTAGGACTAGAGGTGCTAGAGGTGCCTCGAGCAAAATCCAGGCACTAAAATCGCAGCGGACAGGGAGATGGGCTTCCTTTTGCCACAGATGAGTTTCCTCCTGAAGGGGTTTTCCTGGGGGGTTTCCTGCGTGCATGGCTGCAGTCAATAGCAAAGCTCTCCATTTTTGAAACGAGAACAAGTTCCCCTCTGGTCTTGAAAGACTTTGGTTTCTTGTAGTGCTTTCGGTGGCTTAGCCTATTTTAACAACTTTTAATAGGTAATGTGTATGTATCGATCTGAATAAAACTGTGACAAGGGCTCTTTCTTGGCATGACTGCAGCAATATTATAAACTAGGAATCCTGCCCATCATCACGCAGCAGTCACATCATTTTCAGCCTGTTCCATAAAGCCAGTTGTGCAGGATCACGTAGCTGTAAAGTGCAGTAAAAGCTGCCCTGATATCTCGGTACCACCTGGTTCAAGGAGGAGCGCGCAGTAGGCTCATGCACTGGAGTTTGATCCGCAGTTGCCACGTTGGCCAGGACAAAAATCTCTCCAGCCCCAAATCAGTTTCCAGCAGTGGCAAACAGCTCATGCTCAGAGCTTAAAAATATAAAAATAAAAAATATAAGTAGAGGGTGATGCTTTCTCTATTAAACCTTCACAGATTCCAGTAACTGGCAGCTTAACAACAACCTGAAGGAGAAGGTGCAAATATCCCCGCGTGCTCAGTGACTCTCCTCTACGAACTGGTCTCACCAGTTCTTGAATCCATGGCCCACAGCTACCGAATCTCACAGCAAGGACCTGCAGAGTTTAATGATGTGCTGGAAACGTTTCCCTTTCTGTAAAGCTGTTTCCCAAGAGCATCCTCCAGAAGGGTAGCAGGGATGCTCTCAAGGAAGACCAAGGCAGCAGGGCTGGAAAGTTGGCTGCTCCTAGGGAAAGGATCAAGGTGCACACACACACTCCCTGGATATTTAAAAAGCAAAGGAGGAAAATGAGTGTGAATTCATCCCTCCAGAGCAGAACAGCGAGAGGTTGCAGAGGAAAGAGGTGCTTCCTGCAGCCAACCTGCCCTGCTGGGCTCAGCTCCAGCGGCTGCTGACCTGGATGTGGCCACCTTCCCTGCAGCGGCCCTGGCCCCGATTCACCTACACCCTTCACAGCTCTGTTTTTCAGCTGCGACAAGTGTTTTACTTCAAAGCTGAGTTTGCTTGGGAAGCCGGGGTTCCCTACACCAAGCTTTGGTGGATTTTCCCCTGGTTCTCTACATATACCAGAGGAATCCTTCCTAATAGAGTCAATCATTAATTTGCTCGACCCTGAACTGTGGTGCCTTTGACTTCTCAGCCAAATAAATGCTCACAAAAAGAAAGTACTTTTTTGTGTGATTTTTATCTCCCTACTGTCAGCGGCTGCATCGGCATTTTGTTTCCCCCGAGCCAAACTTCCTGGCTGCAACATTTAAATCTCTTCATAAATCACACTTAATTTCTCTTTGCTTTCCATCACAGGGAGATGCTTTTCCCAACTGCGGGCTCTGGGTTTTTAACCATTTTTGGAAGATCCAGAGAGGCTGGCGGGGCTGGTTTCGCAGAGGAAAGCTTTGCTCTGCGGTGCCATGGGGACATCCGTGCCCAGATGACTCAGGGTGGTTCATCCACAGCCCTGCAGAAGCACCACAGATACCACTGCCCTTCTCGCTGCACACCCAGAATACCAGGGCTTGCAGATACCTGAGCAAATTACAGGTAGTTTATTTTCACAAATAGCTTTTTCTGGTTGTGCATAGAAATAGCTGCAATGAATAACTTCACTACTGGGGAGGACCAATTCGTTAGTTTTAACCTCATCTAGCACTTGTTTTTTGATTTGTGATGACACAAATGTTATCTGTGTCTAGATCTTTTATGAGAAGCTGAAGTGCTACATCGCCGCTTCCCTTACGGAAGAGGAAGAAGAAAAATCATCTTGTTATGCCTATTTGAACGGTTTAAATATAACCTGTTACACAGAACAAGTTGTATACATATAACACCTCTGCCAGCAAAAGCAACTGCACTGTGAATCCAAAAAAAAAAAGAAAATTAAAGAACAGTAGAAATAATCAAAAGGAAGGATCTATAAGCAAGCAGTGTGTGAGGTTCTTTTTAGTAATAGCTAATAGCCTGAAGAAAAAAGTGGTTTGAGCCAGGGAGTTGTGAGTCACGGCAACATGCAGCAGACTAAACTGTAGGGGTTAGTCGGGCACCCTGCAGAATCGGAGCACGAACTATCAGCAGGGACAGCCTGGTGGCTCCCAGGCCCCGCCAGAGAGATGCCAGAGAAAGAGTGGGATCATGGCATGGCAGAGGAAGAGCACGAACGAGCAGTTTGGAATAGAACAGGAAAACAAAATCAGAGCTACAGGCAATTAATGATGAACTAATGAACTAATAAGGGCCTTTGAATTGTACCTCCTCATCTTTAACTCGTTCTGAGCTTTTCGGATCCTGCTGGCAGCTGATTCTCACCTGCACACCTGAAAGAGTTAATATATGTTTATTAAAGTCCAACTATTGCTCAGTAGCCCAGATGATTTAGGCTAGAAAATCAACATGATGTGTTTGTATCAGGATCCAGAGAGACTGAGTCACAGCTCCTCCAGCCTGGGATGGTCATTTCTAAAAGCCAATGAGGTAATTCCCTGCTCGCCCCTATGTCTTCCCACCCTTGGCTTCAAACCCACCATCTGTGAGTCCTTCAGGCCCATCCACCAGCCCCAAGATATTCCAGCTCCATGAGTTCACAACAGCCAGCTCTGCAAAAGCATGAAGACTCAGAGATGCAAGATTTTCTCTTACAAAAAGAAGCAGGAGAAAAATCAAAATATATATATATAAATAAATAAATTCAAGTTCCTGGGCACTGCACTCCTTGTGCTCTTAACCACTGGCTCCCCAAAAGGCAACAGGCACCTCAAGGAAGACCTGGGGATATTAGTAGGGCCCGGAGGGATTGCGGTTGTTGAGGAAAAGGGTGTTGAAAAGGGGTTGGAAAGGGGTGCAAACCAAAAACGGCCTCAGACATGGAGATAACCAAGGCCGAGGGATGCTGAGGGTTCAGGACATCCCAGCCAGACTCCTTCTTTATATCAATGGCAGAAGTCTTTTAACCCCTGTTCCTCTCTGGTGTTTCCAAGGCAAATGCCATGTGTTGGTTTTTCACAGACAGTGACACCTCTCCTCAGAATCTGGCCTTTTTTTTCCAGTTATTAATTATTAAAAGTCTCACCTCTTACTGGGGTGCTCTCGCCCTGGCAGCTATATCCAGGCCTTCCCCAACAAGTGCAGGTGAAGGTGGAAGAGGGAGGACCTCAATGTCCTCTTCCCTGTCCTCAGCACCCCAGAGCCAGCATCTCTATCATCTTCCCTCTTCCAAGCTCTTTACCACAAATAAACTCAATTCATTATTTTGAATATTAATGGTCCTAGCCTTATTTTTAGTACTAGTCTAGCAGGGCATTTCATACCAATGTCAGGAAGCTCCCAACACTGCTGGGAGGTCTTGGCCCATCTCCTGCTCCTGGAGACACCCTGGTCCATAGGCAGGAGCAGCCCCTGTGCTTGCAGTCTGCACCGGCGCGCGGCAGCCTTCCCTCATCCACACCCGAGGCCTGTGGATAACCCCAAAATCAGTGTTCTGGAGGTTCTGCTTCTTGCCTGCAGTGGCCGAGATGTGGTTCTGGTTTCTGTACCAGGGTCATCAACTAAAACGGAGAAGAAATAGGGAAGTCAGCTAAGCCGGCAGCAAGCTCAGCCTCAAATCATCCAGCTGCACGTTTCCTTATTTATTTATTTGCAGTAACCTTGTGATAAGGTGTTTAGCCAATTTATACCACTTTACCTGCCTTCTGTGCACAACTGGCCGCTGGAGTCAATCATGACAAAGATGTTTCGTATCCCTTTTCCAAGGGGAACAAAGAAGCTTGGAAATGCAAGATTTGGTTTTCAAAGTGACTTGCCGCCCAGGAGCCAGAATCCATCAGAAGTTTTCCTTTGGGAAATTTTCCAAATTTCCTTTGGGCATTTTGTCAAATGATTTCTTAGGTAGTGAGTAAACTCTCTTCTCAGATACACAAGCCTTCATTGCAAACTCATGCCAGATTTAGAAAATAATTATAAAAAAATAGAGAGCAGTGAAAATTGAGAACAGTTTTGGTGTGACACAAATCTATTTTAAAATCATTCCCCTCCATCATCCAAATATGACTTTGTAAAAAAACTAAACTGAGCTCACATGAAATCTTTTGGTTGATGGTACAGAAAATGGCTGGTTTTGTTCAGGGATCTTTTTGGTGGAGTGGGTGGTGGTTTGGGGTTGCTTTGGGTTTTTTGTTGTGGCCCAGCCAGCAAGTGAAAACCCCAAGTCAAACAGCCTCTTTAAAACTTCTCTGTTCCTTTTATTTTCCAAAATTTCAACGCTTCCCAACATAAAATCTTAGAAGAGAGGGTCACTTCTCGCACAGATGTGGTATTCAGAAGCCCAAATCCTGTGACAGCCTCACAGCATCCCAGTGAAGAAGAGTTTGGCTTAATAATATTTTTCTCCTGGAACAACTTGGTATTTGTATGCATTTTCTTTTTTTTCCCTGGGAGGAAATCTCTCACTTTTTTATCACATCTCAGAAGAATGAAGATCAATAAAGATTGGCTTTTTCAAGGACTAGCTGGCTTATATGCACAGAGCAGGGAAGCAGCAGGAGCAGTGGCATTTCCTCTGGGACCCTGAAACACGACGGGCATGAAGTTATTTCCTTCTTTTTTTTAAACAGTGGGTTTGAAACCTTTATTGTTCCTCAAGCCCTGTTGGATCCTTCTGCTTTTAATGAGCAGATAGAGCCGGCAGGATAATTGTACAACGATTTTTGGGGGAAGTTGTTGCTGCTGCACATGCGGCTCTGGCTTTGCAGCACAGCCGGACTCAGACTGCACTTGGACTCTGTGGGCATCGTGTCGCTTCCCTGCCAAGACACAATCCCTTCCTTTCCCGCTCCTCACGCTGCTCCGGAGCCTCCGTTACACAACCAGGACCACAAGGTGCCACCCAGCGAGCGAGGAAGAGGCCTCAGGACCATTTTCAGCACAACCCACTTGGCCTTTAGCATCATGGATTTTTGCTGCCCGTGCAAGTTGCTGGGTGCACGTCCCAGAGCGTGTTAGGAAGAAAAAGCCAGCTTGACTTCAGTGCAGCCTGGCAGCAAAGCCCCTGCCCTCGAGACCTGTGCACAGGGGGTATGAAAGGGGAATTCACAGTTGTTGTTCCTGGCTTGGGAATCCCTGTTCTCCCTGGATAAAGCTACCAGGCAAGCAGAGTGGGGTCCAACCCCGTGGCTGAGCATGGCAAGAGCCAGGATTGAGACTGAGCAGATATTCAAGACGCACCTGGATGTGATCCTGTGCAACGTGCTCCAGCTGACCCTGCCTGAGGATCTCCACAAGTCCCCACCAATCTCCTGTTCTGTGATTCTGTCTTTCTCTTCTTGAAAAACATGAAGATTCTGTAGCTTTACCCAAAATTAAGGAAAATCTATTAACTTTAAAATGGATTCCTGTGGCAGGCCAAAGGCACTGCTCTGTTCTATAGAACTATTCACATTTCCAAAGCTATCAGGACTGAAACACTTCTCTCAAATTCTGCATCTGGCTGAAATCACTCAGGCTCTCGTGCAGAGGATGCTCAGCACAAGGGAAGGCAGAAGAACCCTGTGCTGAAGTGTTTTACAGAGTACTGGTTTTTCCAAGGCAGTGCCCTGGGATTTTTCTGCTGAGCTGTTGTACCACGAGCATATGATTTGCTCCACTTGCCCTTTCGGTTTTAACGTCCCATTAATAATGCAGCTACGTATTTATTGCAGCTTGCATTAATGTTCCACTGTTACTTCTCCATCACTCGTTATTCTCGCTGTAGTGCTCGGCAAGGCTCCAAAAAGCAAACAGCTGCCGCAGTGTTACTAGAGAACAGGCTGCAGCCTCCCCAGATCCAGCGCAGACCTGCACTGGGGGCTGTGGACCATGTATAGTCCCAAAACTGGCAGGGAAACCTGCACCCAGGCCACCAAACACAGCTACACATCCTCAGCAATGAGAGCTGGGCTCATCGGGGGCAATCTGAGAGTCTTTGCAGGGTCCTAAGCCAGGAACCTGTAAAACAGCGTTACCCAAGGGCTTGCTGAATCCGGGCGGATGCAGAGCAGGCGCTGGAGCTTCCCCAGGCTCTGTTGCCACATTCAGTGAGGCAGGAGGCCACACACAGCCCTGCGGCGCCGAAGTGCTTGGAGGCACCGTGTCTGCTCCGAGAACGGCCCCAGCGTCGTCCTGGGGCAAGCATCCTCCTCAGGCAGCAGGGAGTCTCCCGTCTCACAGCACCAAAACCTGCAGAAACGGTTAACAGAAGCCCTTAAATAACAATCCTGCTGCGAGACAGGTTTTCTCACCACCTTTCCGCTTGAGGCTATTCCAATCCTAGGAAAAAAAAACCTTCCTTGCTTTGCTGAGGAAGCCCAGGGGAGCATGACTGCATGGCCTGGCATTTCCTACCTCCCCCTGGGAGCCGGGAGCTCTGAACTCATCCCTCTCATCTCCAGGAACAGCAAATCATTTCCAGCAGGACTGAGCCATTTCGGGAAAAGTGGAGCCTGCCCGTCCCATGCTGGGCATCAGCGTGGTGGCTGGGGGCCTCGGAGGAAGTGGGTTTCAACTCCTTGGGGGCAGCGTAGCACTTCAGAGAGCTAAGAGCACGGTTCCCACATCCTGCTCTGCCTGGGGCTTTTAAAATTTTTTATTAAAAAAAAAAGAAAATAAAAGGAAAAACCCTACACTTAGCTACAAGACACAACTCTGGGTCTTTAGGGCAAGCAAGTGCTCAGGCTGTTCTCTGTGCTACACAGAGAACTGCGGTGCTAAGCTGCAAGGAAGAGCAGCTTTAAGATGCACAGCAGTTTCAAGGATTCCTTCCCAGCTCCACTGGCTGATGCTGGGAAGGGCTGGTGGATGCAGACCTCATTCTCATGCAGAGCACAGGCACCGTCCGCATGCTGAAGGATACTGGGGTCTACCCCAAGCTTCACATCTACCCCAAAGGCTGTACTGACACCTTCAAAAGGCATCAAACCCTCCGTTTTGGCCCCGTCCCCCTGAAGAGGAAGGTTTGGCTTTGGCTTCACCTGCCTGTCACCTGCCAAACTGGGCAGCAAAATCTGGTTTCCACCATCTGACCTTACGTGAAGCATCTCAGAGGTGTCACCAGCCCTGTGCTTGTCACACTCCTCACTAGATGAAGAAGCAAGTATTTTTTAGTACTTACTGGTAAACTTGAAGTGATTTGTCCAGAAAGGCTCTGAATGATTAATCATCTTTTAGCTGCCTCTTGCCATCACTGCTTGGTTTCTGACCTGCACAAGCATCACAACGTGGGAATCAACGAGCTGGCAATCTTTTCAGCTCCCCGGGTGCTAATATTTCGCTTAACTTTCAAAATGAAAGCAGTATTAATTCCTATTTGTACCCATTTCTATTGCCCATTTTATTTTTAAAGCTTACTGACAGGAAACAAGCCTTTAATTACAAATTTATTAAGCTTGGTTATAACTCACTTGCCATTTGCAGTGCAAAGATACAGGATGACTCATCATTACCAACACAACGAAAAGATCTGTTCTCCCTATCTTATAGGTACAAACCTGCACCCAGCAAACAAACAAAACATAGGTTTTGCTTGCCAAAGCAAGTGTGACCAGATCTTCAGGATTTATGAGGATCACCAGCTCCCCTTCTGGCCTAATAGCTCCAGGTCCTTCTTGTTACATCCTTAAAAAAGCTTCTTTCTCTGGCTGACATAAACTGCACATGCATCAGTCCCTTCCTGGCATCCATGCAGTCAAGCTTTTGGCTTTCCAGAGAGATCACGTAACATTATTAGCAGAGAAAACCCAAGGAAATAAAACAATTTTGGAAGCTAACTTTTCTCCTCTCATTTCTCCCACCGTTTGACAGTCTTGGAGTATTTGGCACCATGCAACAATAGCACATATTAAAGATAACGGATGCTTCCCAAAGAAGAAGTGTAAGACTAACCAGTGTCAGCACTGCGTCTGATTTGTGAAACACCTACAAATGTAACTGCAGCTTCTAAATGCTATATACACAAATTGGAGTATAGGGAATCACCATGAGGTTTGTTAATTGTTAAGCTAGAACAAAAAAAAAATCATGTTAAAGACAGCTGAAGAGAGACTTAGAAACAGGGTACATTCAAATTGATCCTGCTGAAGATAGTTAAAACCAGCATAAAGTGGCTAGGAAGACTCAGTGCCAGGGAAGTCTTAGTGATCTGATGTGCTTCTGCACACTTCTTACCATTGGAACTTGGTNTGTCAAAGACAGCTAAAGAGAGACTTAGAAACAGGGTACATTCAAATTGATCCTGCTGAAGATAGTGAAAACCAGCATAGAGCGGCTAGGAAGACTCAGTGCTGGGCAAGTCTTAGGCATCTGATGTGCTTCTGCATCACTTCTTACCATCAGAACTTGGTCTGAAATCAGAAAGAACCAGGATTACAACTCTTTTTTTAAAGCAGTAAAAATCCCACTAAATTCTGATTAAGAATTGTAAAGCAGCTGGTTGGGGAAAGTTCCAGTTACGAATTCCCCTTTTTTTAAATATTTGCAAAGCTCAATTACAAAGCAACTTTCTACACACTCAGCCTTTCAATTCTCTCTTCCCTATGAATCAACTTTTGCAGAACCTTTGCTCCTAAACTGACCCTACCGTGTATCACCACAAAAGTGCCTGAAGGGCCCATCTGTAATTACAGCCACCTCCCAGAGCGCGGGGGAGGACGCAGGTCACCTGCGCTCGAGTGACAGGAAGAGGCGGNAATATTTGCAAAGCTCAATTACAAAGCAACTTTCTACACACTCAGCCTTTCAATTCTCTCTTCCCTATGAATCAACTTTTGCAGAACCTTTGCTCCTAAACTGACCCTACCGTGTATCACCACAAAAGTGCCTGAAGGGCCCATCTGTAATTACAGCCACCTCCGAGAGTGCGGGGGAGGACGCAGCAGGTCACCTGCGCTCGAGTGACAGAAAGAGGCGGAAGGAACAAGATAAAAACTTCTAAATATACGGGGTCAGGCTGCATGTTGAGTGAACAGAATCAGAAGTCTTCTGACCACAGGAAGCAGAAAGTTTATTGTTTCCACTTTCTGCATGCATGTGAATTTTAAACAAACCAGAGCACCTCCTGTCCCCGAAGAACTTCTCTCCACAGACAGCAACTGCCACCTACTTTGTTAAGGCAGAAACTGTCACCTACTTTGTTTAAGTAGATGGTAGATACAATCAGTACTGCAGTGCTAGGGGCTTTCCTACAGGTGTCAGCTGTTAAACTGCAGGTGGGATTTGTTCTGAGAGGGACATGTGCTTAAGCTTTAATAGACAACTCAAAACTGAGAAAGTAGGTTGGCCCATCCTGGCATAGTTAGGGCTGATTTTTTCCAAAAGGCTCTGTTTAAAGACTCACCAGTACGAGATAACCTGACAGTGCGACTGACTTCTTTAACTGCCTCCTGAATTCATCACCATCACTTGGACAACTGATTCTGAAGGAAGTGAGAAACAGCCCTTTGGCTTAAAAGTACAACTGATGTCGTGTCACCCAAAAGATAACAGGCAGTTTTGAGATAAAGCACTTTAAGTACTACTTACCTTAAGTAAGGCCCTAAAGTACTTACTTTAGAGCACTGCACTAATTTATGGAACATACAGCAGTATTTCTTACCACTGAGAAGAGTAATCAAAGCTGACAGAAGGATTACTTGCATGGAGCACTAGTCTTGGGACCTTCAGAGGAAGCTGGTTCCTAGAAAAAGATATCTTCAACTTGCTCTGGTTATTCTGTCTTTTCAGCTGAGGCACAGAACAACTTCACACACCCACTTCCAACACACAGAACTTGTATTTCCAGAGAAGTTATCAGGCATGACTCCTCCATAACACAGTTCCTTACCATGACACAACCAAGGACACCTCTTCAGCTTCACTGAGAATGAATATGAGCACTTGGATGAATCAGTTCTTTATGTTAAACTCTTTAGGGGCTGAAGAAATGCCACCACACCTCCACAAAGACGACCTGGTGCAGGTGCAAACAACATTTTGCTGCAAATAATTCTTAGGGATTCTTCCTCAGGAGAACAGGCTGCAGGAGCATAGAGGGCAGTCTGAAATTCAGTCTTTTGTTGCCATGTTTGTTCTTTCCTCATCTAGGTATTTGCAAAACTGTATCCTACCAACCTCTTTCTGTTTACAGAAATAAATGTTTTTGAGAAGAAAACTGGAGGACAACAGAGCTAATGTGTTTGTTGAGCTTCAACACAATTTGGAGCGCATCTGACACGTAATTCGAAGGGGTGAGGCAGACTGGAGCTCTGCAGAGGCTCTTCCATAATCCCATGCCAGCATCTCCCAACACTGGATCACGCTTAGTGCGGCTCCACTGAAAGCAGCTCGCTCAGGAGCTCCTAAGTGAACCCTGGCACTTTTCCACTAATGTAGGGGTACCTCAGAGAACAGCCAAGAGGTGAAATAACTCAGAAAATGTGCACATACAGTAGCAAGATTCAAAGCATTTCAACAATTTGTGAGCATCTTACACATTTCACTATGATATCTCTCTCTCTCTTATATTTATGTATACTCACACATAAATTAAGAAGACAAAAAAAAGTCCATCTGATATCTGAAAAATACCTAACTATTTCTGTAAGAAGCCAAGTTTGGCTATACCATTTTTAACAGTTATCACAAAGTGATGGCTGTTGACTGTGTGACAAAATTCCCTCTCTATTCCAGCCACATAATAGGGTATTCATAATATTGTTCATGATGTTCTTTATTAAATATCCTTTTCGATACAGAACATATAATCAAAAATAGTTTTAAAACTTTTTCAGACATTCTTAGAGGAGTCTTCTATGCATTATTACAGCAGTTCCCTTTAAGAAATGGCTCTTTATCAAATGTGATGCTTTTCTTTGGGTAGAAATGTTTCATACAACGAAATTGCCAAGGTAGATACTGAAAGAAGCCTAGAGAACCTATAAAAGCTCTAAATTTAGATATTTGGTTAATAAATCTAACTGTGTCACGGACACATTATTCTTAATGGGATAAGCAGGATAACAAAATACATCCTCTAAAGTTTAAAAAAAGTACAATAAATCATGGCAGTACAATAAATACAGTAAGAGGATATGCCTCAAGCACAGGCACCTCAGTACAATACAGGTGTAAGTTTGAACGCTACTTCAAACACTGGAAATTTGCCCTGAAAAACTGTGTGGCAACTGGCAACTGCCACCCAGATGACATTCAATGCAACAAAAATCAGACAGGACAAGCACAAGCGACTTCTACCTAACAAGGGCGTTGCACAGGCTATGTGAAAGCCAAAAGATCTCCTTGGTTTCATTCCTTTCTACATATACCAATAATCTCTCTCTTCTTTTTTACATTACTGAACAGGAAGTATTTCCTTGGGCCAAAGGACAGCTCCTAGGCACAAACTTTTTCATTAAAGAGATTAGGCTCATCAGTATCCTGGTTAACAAAGCTACTGGCATGAGGAAGATGACTGGAGACAGTATATACAGTTGTACCACGCGCTGAGGGAATAGCTGCAGGGCATGTTTATATTTTTATGATGAGTATTTTAATCCTAATCCTTAAATTACAAACAAAACATTATGCAAGAGGTTGCTTGAGGTCAAACAAACCAGTCCCTCCTTTAACAACTTTTCCAACCACTAGGCATGCAGAAGGAGACCTCAGCTCATCATAGGCACCTAGAACAGAAACCAAATAAAAACATATTAGGAGGGTATCCAAAGGCTTTGCACAGGTCAATGCTAAAAATCGATTTTGTTTTACACACAAGAACTTCCGTGGCTCAGCACCCTAGGTCTGGAAAGGCAGTGCCACCTGCTGTTCAGATCGGATTGGTATTTCTGGAAGCAGAATTCCAGCACTCTTCCTGTCCCTCCCACAGCAGCTATTATCTCTTCCTAATCTTGGAGGGCAAGCAGAGGATGAGGCCACACATTCCTAAATTCTCCCCCGTCAGCACAAAAAGACAACGCATCCTCAATTCAGAGAGAGCAGATATTTGGCCTTGCACTGACCACATTTTGCTGATTAGATAAATTGCTTTAAAAAAGAAAAAAAAAAAAAAAACAGTGATGCAAAAAACAAAAAGATTCCCTTCTCACTGCAGTCTTCCCGCCCCCCCCCCTCCCCCCCCAGTTTGTGAAGCCTGTTTTCCTTTGTACAGTGAATCCTTTTGATGTGAATTTTAAATCCTTCTGGCTAGATGTGAAGAGGACTTTGCACTGGAGAGACATTCCATAAATTCCTTTGATTTTGTGGTTACTCGTTGCAGCGAAACAGTGTCACAGAACATTTGGAAGCTCACCAAATGACATGTCTGGCTAGCAGTGTTTTGCTTTCACTGTTTTTATAAGCTTTCAGGCTGCTTTTCATTCATTCTGAATACCAGCAAGCTGGAATTTTGTCATTACAGCACGTTGGAAGATTGGAAATAAAAAGAAAATTGGAAATGCACTGAACATTCTATCTTAAAGAGGACTGGGGGGGCTCCACCACAGCACTGGGCACATGTGCTTGCTGCTCTGGCCTCAGCTACAGCTGTACAAGAAAATAGCTGCTCCTAAACGTGTGCCAGCTCACAGACAAGAAAGAAAAAGCTTCTTTGTTAGATGGCTACACAAAATGGTCACCACTGCCCTGTGTGCTCACATGACGGTTAACAAAGAGTTGTTCTTTGGGCAACTTTTGCCAAAGGGATTTCGTTCCCGATGCAGACGTGCGTCTGATCACTAAACGCTCCTGGTCGTCACTGTGCTGGGTCCCACCTGCTGCTTTAGCTTCGCTCCGACTCCCAGCCCTTCTCTGCTTCCTCCTTACTGAACAGAGCCATAAGGGGGCATCTCTGCAGTATCTCTTCTAATGTACAGTCAATACCAGCTGCCTTAAAGCAAATTGGATTCAGACTGCTGCATTTCACATTATGACTTCAATTTCCATCCTGATGAAATCTATAAATCCCTTCACTCAATCACTGGAGCTTTTGTGCTCATTCCTCGTGCCCTTCTATCAGCAGTTGCATTTCATATCTTTATTCGAAATATTACCCGTACATAGAATTCACTTAGCAAAAAAGCACTTACTTCCAAGTCAGTGTGTGATATAATATAAATCCAGGGAGAGCAAGTAGCAGGACAGATCATTTTCTTTCAATGTCACTCTAAATTTGCTCTACTCCTTTTCATTTTTTAGATGAATTGTAAGCCAATAATGTAACCAATACTACTCATTAAAACCCAAATTACCCTCATGAAAAAGGAGCAAAACAGCATCAAGAGAAAGGAACTCAGGGACAAGAGTTCCTCTGCCTGACATCTGTTCAAGGCAGCTTAAGATAATCTAGCTGAAAAAAACATGCTGAGATCTCATATTATGTAGCAAAGGCAACAACACAGGAGCATCTAGAAAGGAGCATCCAACTGGCAAGGGGCAGAAACAAAGTGTTTTGGCAAAATGGAGATGTAATTAGCATCCAAGTGTGAGATCAAGCACATCATCTGATGTCAGGCTTAAAAGATGCATGTACTTTTTGGCTGAAACTCCTAAATATATGTCGAGTGACATAGCAAATGATCTGAAAGAGCTACACAGCCATGTGGGGCAGGTAGATATGGTTCAGGCCTAAGGTATCTGTATCCTTTTCAGAGCAACAGCTGCTAGATGCCAGAAAGGATACCCGTGGGCATCTCAAAAGGCACCAGAAACCTCCTGTTCAATAAATAAATCTGACTCTGTATTTGAGGAGAAAAAGAAAAAGGCAAAGAGAATAAAATGCTAGTGCTAGTGCAAAGTGGAAAACAAATACAGCAAAATTAACAAGCAGGAAGGCTGGTCTCGAAGTTCCTAAGGGTAGGGTTAGAACAGGAGAGATGAAGCGATGGAAGCTAAAACAGAGACATGAAAACAAAGGAGAGATGACAATTGCAATAGTGCAGATAAAGACAGATTTAATAGTTTGTTAGAATTTTTTTTAGTAAGTCTTAATAATCTTGAGATTTGTTATAAAAAAAAAAAAAAAAAACCCTCTCTATATAGCTTTAAAGAAAAGAATTACAGATCCCACAGATTACATGTGGGAGCTGACCTCATTTAAGATGACATAATTTTATTAAAAACATCTGGGACATTCTCAGACAAGGCCTTAATTAAAAATTTAGCCTCTGGCATTTTTTTCTAACGTAATTCTGTATTACTTAAAGTAGTGAAAAGTTAAAACGAAAACAAAGCCTATGCGAAACGCTGCAGCAATATAGTTCAAACTAAAGCATTTACCCATCATTGTTGCTTCCTTCAAGAATTTGTAGCTGGTTTCAAATGTCATCTGTTGCAGAGGGGAAGAGTTGGACTGAATTCCAAAACGATTCAGTGGCTTATAAACTCCTTCAAAACACATGTAATCTGCCACAAGGGAAAGGTGCCGAGGGTCTACCGCAATGCCTAAAACATGGAGAAGAGGGAATATGAGGGTACTCAAGGACTAAGGTTTTCGTGTGCATGCGCACTTTTCTGTAAAATAAAATACATCCAAAATAAACACCTTGACCCTAATGAACACGGAGATATCTCGATTAACACTCCTCTGGCAGCTGCACCTCTGTGTGTGTAGCTGGCATAACTGCCCCACTCGGATGTCCAAGGTGAGCAGACCTCACCATAAAACGACATTTCTGCAGGGAAACTATAACGTCAAGAAGGCTGCAATGAGGCAGAAGTTTCACTATACAGAACATCCACACATTACTCACCTCAGGTAGGACCCACTGCTAATAAAACCTGCACCACCACTGTTTATGCAGGATGGATCACACATCCATGCACTTGTCACAGGACAGAGCTCTATCCCCTCACCTGGCAAATCATATTTGCTCGACACTGGAAACACACAGGTTTTCATATTTTCTGTGTGTGATGTTATGTATCCATAGAAAACTCTATTTAGAATAAATATTTTTAAATACATTTAGACTGATGTATTTTTAAATAACATCTGTGGAATCAGTGTGATCATTACCAGCTCTGTCAACTTTCACTCAGCAGTCCTAAACAGTCTGAAGGTCAGAGCACTTTGGGCTGCCATTTAGCAATATGTTTGATGTATCTGGTTGCCAGAATTTTCACTGCATTAATCTTCTCCCTTTTCAAAAGTTTGATTCATAGCAAGACTTAGGTCTCCTAAGGCCATTTCAATAATGCAACTTCAGCAGCTGCATTTACCTAAAGCAGCTGAAGGCAGCTTAGCTAAGCCAAGTTGTCTGGATTCTCTAAATAAGATAGAGAAAAAACCCAGATAACACCATACAGCTATTTTAGGGAAGATATAAAGGTGGTCGAGACTCCTACCATTTAAATGACTAGAGTTAGACAAAACTAATCATGTTCTCAGGGCCATTAGGCAAATCTTACATAGTGAGGTTCTTCAAATGTTAATAACTAATTCCTCTGAACCTTCCGGCTGGCAAATTAATATACCAGAAGAGAAAAGATCTGTGAAGAAGGAAATAAATTCAGCTTTGCCTAGGAAATTTTCTACTGATTAAATGGAACCTAGCAATTAACTAATGAAATCTTCACAGAAGGCACAGTAATGAGGAAAATTATGAAGAACTGTAACCTAAGAATACACATATAAATGCAAAGATCATGCAATGACAACTTGCTGAGCACAAAAAGATTTCTATGCTTTTCCCATCTCAGTAATAACACCTTTAAAAAAGTACAATCTTTTAAAACAAAAAACCTACCATATACAGCAAACACATCTTTTATTTCCTTTATAATAACCCTCAGGGCTGACTCAACACCATAATTCTTAGCCATGGCATGAATATCATTGGAATAAAGTCTGTTCAGGTCCAAAATCTGAAAACAAAAAAAACACAGATGCAAGTTAGAACAGTAGTTAACTGTATTTTTTGAAAGGTCCAAAATCTGAAAACTTTTTCTATACTTAAGATAGCTTTTTCTGTACTCTTCATTAGTTTAAACTGCACCAAAAATTGCAGACCAACTAGACAGCAGCTCAAAAATGACTGTGAATTTACATTTAAGCTACTGACCACTAGGATTTTAAACATGTGGAAGAGTGTTGGAATCAAAATTTGGCACAGAAAAATAAGCTGACTTTAGGGGGAACTAACAAGCAGGAGAACATGTAAAAATCCCCAGTCAATGCAATGTGATGCCATGCCCAGTCTGCCTCAGACATCCAAAACTTTCAGCAAAAGAATATGTAACATACACAAAAAAAATCCTGTACTTGTAGAACTACATGGAGTAACACAACTATTCATCTCCAAGTGCTGCAATTCATTTAGATGGAAGAGCTCCCTCAAGAAACATTTACAGAGATAGTTACAAGCATGGGGGGAATTATTTGTCATTAGATACTGGGCTGCTGCACAAAAACTCATTTGCTGTCTGCCCTTGAGAAAAGATTCTGCTGAGCTCTGACAATATCCTGGGGGAAGAGGAAAATTTATGAGCTGAAAAGGATACACATCATGCCTGCTAAATTTAAATGGTACCCATTATGCACTGTTCCTCCCTAGAACACAAAAAGATCATTCAAATTCAAGTTTAGAAGCAGATTACGTACATCAGAGTATCTGAACAGTTCTGCAAGGTTTATCCCTTCAGTATGTAAAATGAGCTCCTTCTCTCCTTCACTATTGGTATTTTCATTCAGCAAGCATCGTGTGATCCCCTTTATCTCATGAATAACTGTGTTTCGTGCAAGAGTCACCAGCAAGGAGGTGAGGTCGAAGTACACCTTCATCAAAGGAAGCGTCAGTGAAACCTAGAAGAAACAAAACACAACAGTGAAGAGTAGGGTAGAATTATCTAGTTAGATAGATCATCTAGTTAGATCTGAAATAAAGTTTTGTTCTTTTAAAGAGATAAAAAAGATTGTTAAAAAAAGGGAGAGCAAAATATTTCCGCATCTACAAAATCTGCATTCCCAATAGTGTCAGCAGAAAAACCTATCACATTCATTACAGAATTTATGCTCCTTTTAATTACTGTACCATAAAATGAAATACTCTGGTTTTATTAATTCTAAATTCCTCTATGAATATACATACTTCATCATATGGAGCAGGCTCTCCTCCCTACCATCTTCAGGACATATTCACAAACAGCTTCTTCCAGCAGTCCTGCTGTCACTTTTCTTTGTCAATCAGTTATACAGGGGTGCATTAT
Source organism: Crypturellus undulatus (assembly GCA_013389825.1). NCBI lineage: Eukaryota > Metazoa > Chordata > Aves > Tinamiformes > Tinamidae > Crypturellus > Crypturellus undulatus. The sequence goes on along the minus strand of VWPW01021620.1, from coordinate 24,926 downwards.
GTATTTGAAGGGTAAAACAACATGAATTTGCCAGTTGTCATAAAAAAATTTCAGTAGGGGTTTTGTAAATAAAGGATTGCTGAATATTATGTCAGCTAGCCCAGTACTTGGAGGCATGCACTGCTGTTTTTTTACATTAATATAAGAGTGCTGAGACAAAGCAGCAGAACTGCAATGAAGAGATGTATTTGCTCTGAGCTCTGTGCAATCATTTTGCAACACGGATGTTGACAGGCACTGTCAACTTACCTCACACCAAAGTTCATTTTCTGTATCAAATGTGTAATCCTGTATTGATGGGTGGCTGCTCAGGACAGCATTTATTCGTAACGTCGCTGATTTAACTATTCGATCCCTCTCCTTTTTGTTCTGAGACATAAAGGAAAGATGTTGAGAATCATCACCCTCTGCTCCATTTTGATCATTTTGATCTCCTCCTTCAGCATTTTGAGGCCTTTCTTCTTTGTCTGATTCAGCCTCTTCCTCTTCTGGGTTCTCACCAGCCACTTGTTCCTCCCCATTCTCTTCTTCACTCTCATAATCAACCTACAGAGAAACAATATTGCACTTTTTTATATTTTTTTATACTCTTGCCATTACTTCTCTATAAAGTCAGAGATGATAGAGGTTTTTGCGACTTCAGCATAATTTGTTCTTTTTTTTATTTATATACATATTTTTCTAAAACACTCTTTCCATAGTTTCCATAGTTCAGCTCTTGTGATGGAAGCGTCTCAGGAGATTTTCAATTACTCTGCCCTCCAGCTGAAATTACAGCAGCTCATCTTTAAACAGCAATTACAAGACAGCGAACATGAAACAACATGAACAGCTGGGGAGAGTGAAGCATAGAGAAGTTTAAAATACAGCTAATGGCATGAAATAAGCAAGATGTAAAATTAAGGTGAACTGCAACACAGACAATGTGACTGCCACACATCTGCCCAACAGCTGAAGAACATGGTTTAAAAATGGAAAAAAAAAATTTTGCAAGGCTTCAGCATTTCTCTTGAAGGACAACAGGTAGTGACCAGGCTCAAGCTCATCACCTTTGTGATGTCTCAGCCCACATCTGCTGCTACAGATTTCTCCTCCATCCAAACCTCATCAACAAAAAGCACAGATTTCCACTCCCTTAGAATATATTTTAGTATTTTGTTTTGAAGGAGCTCTAACCACTGGAAACCAGTGGAAAAAAAGAAAACCAGGGGAAAAAAGAAAATAGCATGCAGAGCAGATTGCCTGTAAAATCATTACCTCTTCTTCCTGTTTCTTCCTCCGCTTTGCTTCTGTAGCATCACCATCCCCTTCATCAGCTTCTGCATCAACAATCTTTTCTTCATCTTCTGGAGCTTCCTGATTATTTAATACCTGAGAAAAACACAATGTGAGATAATCCAACTGACTATGCTGGGCAGCTTCAACTGTATCAGAAGATACTCGCCAAACATTTGGATTTTTCAGTGCCCAGTCAAAAGTGCCCACCCTTAAAGGACGAATTAATTTCTATAGGACATCTGCTTTAAAGAAATAATGAACTCAAAATGGTGATAGCTTTAACAGTAAATAGGAATAAATTCTACAAGATAAATAAGCTATCATTCTGGTTAAGCTATCAGGTTATTTGACAGTCTTTCTAGGAAAGGAGACATACATAGAAAGAAACATTCATAAGTCAGTGAAAAAAAAGAAATTTCCTCAAAGGTTTTGGCAATGGTTGCTGCAATAGGACCTGGTTCTAGAAGGAAATGGAGAGTATCAAGCTTCTATCTCACTGAAGATAAAAGCAAATAGGCATTTTAAGAATACAGTCCTGCAGTAAGCTAGAAAGTGTATACATCCTTTATTTTCTCGTTAATTTTTTGAGAATGGAAAGATATTGTATGCACAAAAATATTTAAGAAGTAATTCAGTAGCTGTGAAGAACTTCAGAAATGGATTTAGTTCTTCACAACAACACACAAATCTGCAAAGCACTATACATTCTGCAAAGCAGAAAAGGAGTATCTTATTTTTAACACTATTCACATCACAACATGGTAAGTTTTTTTCTTTTTTCTCCAAATTCTGGTTCTCAAAAGAACAAAGGGAATAAGGCATTTTCCAAGTCACGTTTTTCTGTACCTGGTCATGATCACCATCTAAATCCTTCCGAGTTGCTTTCCGGGCACTAACTTCAGTAAAAGATTCCAGCTTTGCACTCTTCTTTTTAATTGTTTCCAGCAAGACTTTAAAGAATCTGAAAGAAAATGCAATCCAAAACATCTAAGCTCAGCAGTACTGCAGTCAATTTCAAGTTTTCAAAAAATGAATATATTTTCTTTAATAAGCTCATCAACTTAAAAGAAAACCTACTATTTGATGAATATAAAAGTACTTCTACATTAAAGCAGTATTTTTCCATGTCTCCTCTCCACTCCTTCAAGAATGTTTTGGTATCATCTGTCTTACAATACACATAGAATAAACACTAAGTATCCAAGGATAAGGAATAGGATGTTGTTTATACAGTCTATTCTGACCTCTGGAAAAGGTGAGAAAGATCTGCCCTAGTGCAGCTCCACATTGTGGCCGATCTACAGACCTAGAGTTTTATTCAAGAGCATCAGAACGTTTTCCCAAGCCTGTCCTTTGGCTACTGAGCAGACATGAAAGCATTTGAAAGTGAGCTGACCTTGTTTCCATGAAGTACAAGATGTCCTTGGGCTTCACACATTTCTCCTCTCGGTAACATTCATGGGGCAAGAAATGGAATTTGATTTTGTAGAGGCGATGTTTGTTATGCTTCTCCCTCAAGTGCAGAGATTCCTCCATTTCAACTTTCTGCAAGACCTACAAAAGTGACAAGTAGGAAGACAACTGTTTTGATGAAGGCACTCCATTTACTTCCTGCAACTCCAGTGCTTTCCATACAGGACTGGAATTATACAAGGATAGCTGGCAAACTTTTCTGATGGCTTTGGGGTAGCTCCTTGAGAGGAAGGTTATCCAAATGCAGCATTCAGGCTTAAGCACTTCCCAGCAATCAGGTTAGACAGTATTGGGAAAACAGCTCCACATCCTCCTCAAAGGCCAGCCATACTTCCTGGTGGATCAACAAATCCATCTTATTGACCCTTCTTCCTTGCTCATGGAACACCACAGCCTCTCAGCATCAAGCTGAGACTTAACTCCACCCTTGCAGTTTTCCAGTTCTCCAGTTGGAGAAAGGACTAAGGCAGAAGGAGGTAGTACATGCATTAGACCAAAGAAAACACTGTGGTCATAGAAAGAGAGGAAGCATGGAATAAATCAGGCTTCAGCAACCCTTTCTTTATGTTCCATAAAGAGCTTGTAGCCTGTGGCAATGCAGTAGGTATTAATCTGAATCTAAGCCTAATGGCCAGTTACTGAAATTCCCTTCAGAGCTCCACCTCTCCTAGCAGTTTTCACAGGTTCAGTAGGCAGGAGATGAAAAGGACCCTCCCAGCTCCTGAATCTTGTACCCATTGGGGTGCCTTCAAAAAAGGAAATCACTACAAAGCTGGACTGACACATTCCAATAAGAAATATTTTGTTTTAGACTTTCAAAGGATATAATGAACAGGAGGCTCACCTCAGCTAAGCATACTCTTGTCAGCCTCTTCTTAAGCTGTTTCACCTTCTTGTGAGCTTTCTTGGTATTTAACACAGGGACACTCATCATTGGTGTTTTAATATTTGCGCTGGCTACCATCAATATCTCCCGCAACCTTTAAATGAAGAACGATTTTTCAAGTTAAGTAATAAAAGCATTATGCAATCAAATAAACCTCCAGCTCATTTAATAAGGCAGTATGCAGCAGGATGCTCATTTAATAAGCTAGCAATTGCCAATTCTAGTAAAGCTTGATGTATAAAGAGCAGTGGTTACCATTGAACTGCCCTTTCTCACATTTCTGTGAACAAGTTAACGACTGGCTGGTAAACACGTGTACCAAATGGCAAAGTCACTGTTACCAAACGGTCAAGGGGAACCTGGCTGGTTTAAAAGAGGCTTCTTTCTACCCAGGTGATGACAACCCTAAACCTGCAAGACTATTTGTCTTTTAGATTCATTCTTTTTAACTTCCCTGCAATTAACTAACAAGTTTTAATGTTACCAGGAAAATGAAAGGGTAGGCAGATAGCAAATCCTCAAAGTTTGATTCCTTTAGGTTTGTTTTCGTATTTTACTCAGTACAGTATAAGCCATTTGCTACGCATCAAATAAGATTGAATGGCCTTCACAGGTTCTTTTCTATCTAGAAAATAAATCAAAACACCTATGGAACTGGAGAATGTTAAATATATCTGAACACACACAATTTATAACTAAATTGAAGTATCATTTGCCCTTATGATTTCATGTGTAACAGCCAGTAAGATTATGACGTACTATGTAAGTACCAAAATGGTAAGGAGATTATTCAGACCAAGTTTCTCACCTTGGAATGCCCAACGTGACGTTCATTTCACCTCTGCCAGCAAAGTGGAAAGTGTTCAAAGTCATCTGTGTGGAAGGTTCCCCAATACTCTGGGCTGCAAGGAGACCCACGGCTTCCCCTGGGTCACACAGGGATCGTTGCCACTTTAAATACAACAAATCCTTTAATCTGAAGACAGAAAACAAGCAGAGATTTAACTCAAAGTAGGACAAAATAAAGAAACATTGCGCAGTTTAGCAAAGTCACATCTTTCAGCCAATATCTCTTGGTAGTATTTGGATAAACCTTACAAATTACAGAACTGTTTAACTCAATTGGATCCGATAAACACATTTCACTAACATAACTGGGATAGTACAATATGGTTTGTCTATTTGGTGCCAATTCCCAGATTGTTAAAAGAGAATCCATTTAGTTTCGCTTGCTCATCTCAACTGCCTGCTAACCCCCAAGGTGTGTTTGTTTCAAGATCACAAATACAAGATTTGACACACACTTCTCATTTTTAGCAATCTTCATTTGAAGAATTGGGCATTTTCCCTCCCTTCAGTGCAAAGAAGTAAGCACAAAAAAACCTATGACCTATCAGAAGAAAATGCTGGTTGCATGTAGCACCCTTGGTTCTCAGATTTCCATTTCTTGATGTAATTGTCAACTCCATTTTCAAATGTCTCTGAAACAGATGCAAAGTAAGTATCTGGACGCCAGACAGAAAGGCTTGGGTCAGGACACTTAGCTGTCTTCTTCTGATATTTTCTTCGTTTCTTCTCATCTAGTTCATACCACATCTTTAATAACTGAAAATAAGCAGATTAAGCAGGTTGGTTTACCCGTGAGATCGAAACAAAACAGCACTACTTTCACCAGTAATCAAGCAGTAGAGAAGGAGCCACTTGCACAGTGCTTAAGAGCTTATGTAACCCACAACAAAGAATAACTGAGCTACAAAAATGCCTTTCTCCACTTTTTCTGATATTTATATGTGGCACTTTTGATCCCACAAGATTTCAAGGTACTTTACAAACTTGAAATAGTCAGAATATCCACCCACAGTAATCACTTTAGACACCAGTGAAATACAGCCCTGAGAAGGATTTTAGGTTAGCAGTGACATGTCTCTTATCTTACTTACTTACATTGCTACTTCTAGCTGGCTAGCACCTCGCTTGTCTACAGCTGACATGAGAAAGGAGCTCTTCTTATTTACATGTGAGTATTTAAGTCCAATAGTCCAGAGATCTTCCATTTAGTCTGCATTTTGTGCATGCTAATTGGTCTTATTTCTGTTCCTCATTTTCTTAATATTTCAAGTGACATTTTAAAAGTTGCATTTAATAAAGAATAGTTAATGATAGTTTAACAAAAGTACAAAAAGTGCTTTAAATGCATCTTTAACCAAAGCCTTGCTCTTTTATGAGACAAGAATTTGTTTTGTGATAAGAAAGTCTGTCCACTAAGCCTTTTAACATATTTACCTACAGATATAGCTATTTCTATCCATCTTTCTATAAGGAGAGGGTGACTGAGAATGAATGAATAAATTGGAAAAGAATCACATGGCCATATTGTTCCAAAGGTTACCGAAAGTGCCAGTCTCACAAATTTAGCATCGCTGCATAAATCAAATCAGTGACAAGACACAGCATCTTCAGACAAGCGACCAAACTTAGATCTGACAAAATCTTCAACTTGGAGTTTCATGCAAACTGCTCATGTTCTAGTAGGGTAAACTCCTTGCAAAAGCTAGGCCATGGATCTGTACCTGCCTACATTGTGTGTCTGTACATTTATTCCTCATTTGTAGCCACAACATATAGATTAGCATGCGGAGGTACCTTTTCAAAATAGGCTAAATTGGTTCAATTATTTTTGCTTTACCTGTAAAGTAGCAGGATCTCTTCCATTTTTGCTCTCTCCAGCAGGAATCTGTGCTTTTACACTTGCCATTTTCTTCCGGGAATACATCAGAAAACCTCCTTCTCTTTGCACAGGGGTTTGCTGGTGCCTGGCTCGCCACTTTTTGATGGCTTTGAACTGTTGGTTAGCTTGGTGAGATTCCATCTTTGCTAAAGCTTCATCCAGATGGTTTGTTTTTTGGATCACCTAAAGAAAAAAAACAAATCTTTATGATCGTCTTTTCTCTACTATTCCTATAGCTGAAAAGACAAAGCAAACTGAAAAGGACATCTGTAGCCACTCAAACTTCTCAGCTACTGCAACAGAATTTTTAAAATTGGTTTTCAGTCAGCTGAGGCTAAAGCACTTTTATCTTTAGGTGACTAGTGTCATTTTTAATAGTCACTCAAGCAACAGTGATAAAATGGAGTTATCAAACTTGACAGGCTGAATGGTTAAATCATCTGTATGGACATGAATCGAACTGCAGAAATAAGAATAGGAGAGACTAGGGAGAAAACTTGGTGCTCAGACTTTGAACATACCAGCAAATAAAAACGCAGGATAGTCTGAGTGACAGGCAAACATCTATGCCACTAGATCACTGGCAGATGCTAACATTTAACTGCATTTAGGTGAATGAAGTGTTTATCTTCATCCCATATAAATACTTTATTTAGATTTTAGGTGTTCTACCTCATAGTTTTCAGCAATGAAAGGAAATTGCTCGGGTTGCAAGAACTGAGTTTTGGGGATATCAAGGCCATCTTCTCCATACAGAAACTGCACCACGCTGCCATCGCTGTCACGTACAGTCAGGTCATACTGAACCACCAGCCCTTCCAGATGTTTTATGATACACCTGCCGCAAGGGAAAAAAATGTGTTAAGAAGCTATGAAGTAACAAGGATGACAGAACTCTAACATAAGATATTATAAAAACCAGTATTTTTCAGTTGTACTTAATGGCTGATCAGGAAATTATGGTAGCCAAAAACCTTACAGATGAAACATGAAATTAAACTGCTAAGTTTTATATTGCTTGTTCCCCTATCCTTTGGCTGAAGGGGCTGGGAAAGTCCTGGAATAAATATTCAACACTTCAGATAGCAAACACTTTTTATTTAAAAGAAAACACATACTCCCAAGGTAAGCAATACACGCTTCCAGTCAGCAGAATGTTAGAGGTAAAAAAAGGTATTTTTTAAAAGCACCAACCTCTAACACAAGCCTCTTACCTTTGAAGGTATCCAGATCGGCTAGTTTTGACAGCTGTATCCACAAGACCCTCCCTGCCAGCCATGCAGTGAAAGAAGAATTCCTAAACACAAAATAACCCCATCAGCATCCTGTTGATGAGCAGAATCTCAAGATCAATAATTTATGTTCTTTTCACAGATTGCATTTAAAAACAGGGTGGAAACAACTGAGCCATCTCTATAAAACATTACAGTATTAAGATCTCCTTCAATTTCAGGATGAGCTCAAGCAACATTAAACTTACAGAGGGTCTGATCCCAGTGAGAAACCTGCCGGTCACAAATCCCCCTGAGCTTGGGGAAAAATCGTATGGCTGGAAACACGGCAACGATTTGCCAGATGCCATCAGCGGGGGCCTTCGACCTTCCAGCTCAATCTGGCCCAACAAACAGGAAATCTGCAAGTGAACAGGAGGTCACAGGCAAGGAAAAAGGAAGACATTAATTTTCCATCTAATTTGTGCTGGCATTAAGTGCAAAACTTTTCCAATAAAAATAACAACAAAAATCATTGAAGAAATTCTTGCTACTGAAGAGGCATGTTTTTTAAATTATTCCAGCTGCTCGACCCATCCCTCAACATTTCTAATGTCATTCTGCATATTTATTTTAATATAAAAAGACCTGACTCTAAAATAATGCAAGTGCTGAGGTCCCTACATCACCCTGACTACCTCTTAGCAGTACACTGAAAATTTCTTGAGTTTTGGTTATTCTCTGTCACTTTCTTCCCGAAGTTAGAATATATGGACAGAATTTTAGACAGCATTTTATGTATATTGTCTGTTGTCTGGAATCTCTCTGTGTTGCAAAGGGCATCCCTACCATTTCCACCAAAAGCATGGCAAGGTTTTAATTGTCCCTTATTTAGCAGTGCAAGAGAACAGAGGGGTCAGCCTCAGCAGTGCCCAAGAGAATTCTCTCTTCTGCCACAGGTCTGCTTTTGTAATTTTTAGCATATGCCTTTCTAGAAATAGCAGACCTTGCTAATAGAAATCCTTATGTACTAAGAAGAGATGATAGAAGATCACAGTAAGCACTGACTCTCCTCTATTACTTGCTGAGGTCTTCATTACATTTTTCTAAAAGCTTTCCACATCAAAGACTGTACCATTCCCAAAGCCCAAATGAATAATCTTGCTTTGGTACTAGATACACAGTTCCCACAAGAGCTTCAGTGTCATTTGTATTCCAGGAAAAATCATCTCAATTCACATAGCTGCCAAGTGTTATAACTGCCATATTACCTGCATTGTATTGACAGTAGATCCTTTGGCTCCTGACTGGACCATCAACTGCAAATTGTTCTCTGGAAAGCTCCTATGGAGACCAAGAGGCATACAAACCTAAAGGTTTGAGGTGAGGGGAAGAACAAAGCCAAACCATAATTAATAAATCATGATTAATAAAAATCAATAAACAGCAATTCCTGTTGAAGGTTTAAAAAAAGTGAAGTCAAGACTGACCACAAACTTTCCTGTTTGTAATCAAAGAAAAACAACAATCAGAAATAATAATAAATGATAGACTCAGAGAGCAACCCAAAAATTAAAGGCTTCCTTGAATATTCAAGACTGCCTTGTCTATTAAGTCATCTCATTCGAGAAGGCCAAGATTAAGATACTGGCAAGACAGTATGTGAAGCCTCATGCTGGGGACAGATGGAAAGCTTCAGCCTTCAGAACAGTCCGGCACCCCTCATCAACATTAAACTAACTTAATAAGAAAGCCTCCAAACAAGATTAGTATATACAGATGCCTCAGTGCCAACCTTGTTAACTTGATTGTTGTAATTGTTTACTTCCTCCTTGAATTTCAGATCAACCATGTTAAAATCCCTCTGGTCTTTGCAGAGATGGGCATCCTGCCATTTCCCTTGGACCTCATCACATGATGCTGTTTCTGGCAAATTAAGAGCAGCTCTAACAGCCTGAAAGCAAAAAGATTTATTTTTAGGTGCCAAGAAGACATGATGGCACGAAGCAGGATTTGCAAGTATTTAAATGATAGGGATAAAACTTTTTTTGAAAGGCAGACTTACTTCAATACCACAATGAGTTGACTTCTCAATAATTTTTTGTCTTTTGTGGTCTGCTTCAGGTTTAACCAAGATATCTTCAATCCCTGTTAAAGATGAGAGAGATCATACAATGATCTAAACTCCAAAAAAGAATGAAGATAGGAGACCACTTTTGTTTCTAGGAAGCTTAAGATCAGGGAGACCAAGCCAGGTTGGCAACAGTTACCCAAGGCTTCCCTCAGAGATAACACTGAGCTCTGTGCTCCACGATGGAGAGCAGAAAAATAAAGCAGTTCAGAATAAGGGCCAACTGCACATAGCAGCTCTGTGTGCATTTTTGCATGATTTTGTAAAACTGCAATGAAACTCAGCAATTTATCAAATGATTAACAATAGAATGAGACATACAAGAGTTGACTAATAAACCCTCAAAGGGCTCCCATCTGACTTTATCTCTTGTTATATTTTTTAGGCAATTATTTTTTTCAAAGGAGTAGGAAAAAAAGCAAACACTCATGTGTCCACTTTGATAAGGAAGGAAAGGGAAAACTAGTGGTAGACATACTCAAGATGGCACTTTTTCTTTATATTTACGAGATCAGTTATGTACTGAATGGAAAAAAAATGTTTGGTAAACAGCTACCCAAGGAACACGAGGTCTTGGGAAACTTTATTTAGAGAAGTCTTGGTGTGCGTTATGGCCAGCAGCATCAACTTTATAGGAGGCGCTGCACTACAGCACTGCTGAATGAGTCCCTGTGCTACTCACCCATCGTAAATCCCCTGTAGAGCTGCAGATAAGCAGTGAAGAGGCGTCCTAGGCACGTTAGCACTTTCCCACTAGTTTCACCCCCGTAGATTTCGTAGCAACAGTGGACAAGGCCGTAGGCAGAGCTGCCAAAGTGAGCTTTGTCCAAGACCCCACACAGCAACTCCCCATTTCTAATAATAACCTGAAAACAAAGACACAGTTAATCAAACTGAGATTCTGATCCCACTGTAATATGTGATCACATTAGGAGTGTGGACCTCTTGGTGTAATCCACATGAAAACAAGTTTAAGAAAGAGGTTTAAAAGGATGTATCAACTGGGGAACAATATCTTCAATTAAATATTTTCAGATTATTTAGAATTCCAGAGAAAAGGAAAAAGAACAACCAAGCAAAAAAAAAAAAAAAAAACCCACAACCTTCTAATCAAAGAAGAGAACTAATCGTATCTACATTTTTTTCACCTGTAAAATAAGACAATGGAGATCTATAACCTAATAAAAACACAGGTGGAGTCTGTATTAGAGTTAGGATCAGAAAAGCATTCTTCCTGACTTCCAAGCTTATCCTCTTGGTACTGTACTGCCCAAAGGTGGTGATTGTTTTTCAATATTTAACTTTGTCATCTCCATGTATTCCCTCCCATTCCTTTACTGTTATATTAGATTTTTATTAATACATAACCCAGCCCAGTCTCCAGAGTCACTTACTGCACCAGCATACCTGAGATTCACACATTAAATCAAGATTAGTGTCCAAACATCTTTTTGCAGGCTCTTTTACCCATGCTTTTCCAGCAATCTTAGCTTTCCCAGTCAAATTCAATGGGATGTGGTTTTCTGGAATAATGTTTATTAGCAATGTAGAAACAACCTACAGAAAGGCACAAAAATGAGCAGAAGCTATCAATTTGCCATATTTCCTTCTCACTATAAAGAATCTATTATGGAGTAAAAAGAAAACCAACATCCTATGCATATTTTTTTCCACTGATAGCAAGGCTTTGGAAGCCCAGATCTGTAGTCTACAAGACAAGAATATCCTCCTGCCGCTCCAGCCTTTACAGTATCAATGAGCTGACACACACAGTTACTCAAGAATATATTGCACCAAATGTATAGCTCTCCTAAATAGAAGGAAATGCAGCATCCACTAGGGTTCCTCATATTAGATCAACAAAATGATGATTTCAAGCAAACTGTCAAATACCAGAGCATTTGTATGCAACCTTTAAGTTCATGTATCTAAAAGTGATTAACTGGTTCCAGCCTTTCACCTCAGCAAGAAGCTCTAACTAATGTGATCAGCAAATTCTTCTTCTGCTCTTGTGTCTGTAAATTGCAGCACTTGTTAAGAGCAACAAGTAAAAGTATGATCCTAATACTGTTATTTTAAAGGAAACAGGACTCAAGTGCCTCTAATAAGAACAAATATCTAGTTCAATATAGCATTGCTTAGGTGATAGCATTCTGCTTTTCAGCAGCTCAACAGCACTCATTTGATTATTAGTTCTGCTCACTTTGGAACCACTGGCACTCTTAACAACTCAGTACATCTCAAGTTACCTGCTTCCCTGTCCATAATTGCTGTGGCTTCATAATGGCAGGTGGAAAGATTTTAATTCTTCCCTTTTTGTCTGTTAAGCCTCGGTAAACAAGCTCCATATACTGCTCCCGTGTGAAAAAGCAGCTCCGGATTGTCATGCTGACACCAGAAATCATGTGATCTTGGATCAAGCCAGGAAGTGGTTTGCCATCCTACAGAGATGGAAAGGAAAAGGATTGGAGGGTTAGAGGTAAAAGGGTCACAGTCCCAAAAATAGTTCGGCTAGATAAAAGCACCAAGTTATTTGGAGCAGCCCTCTACAAAATCTCTTCTGAACATTGACATTAAAGGAATAGGATTTTTTTTTTAGAGAAGGACCATCATATAAAGAGGAGGAGAGGAGGAGCGAGAAAAAAAAAAAAAAAAAAAAAACAAGCCTGGTGACAAGTGGGAGATAGAAAAGGAATTAGGAGCATACTAGTGTCCATAAGCATTTCAGGCACTATGGACAGCCTCAGGGAGGTACTACAGGCAGTAGATCATACAAAAATCAAAGCCAGGCTTACAGACAGATTTCCAAATTTCTTTCTGGCCTTCTGTGGATGCACATGATTCGCGTTTGTGCTAAGCTTATGAAGGCACCAAGGCAGAGGCTTCCCCATCACATTACAAAGAACAACAACAAGAAAATCAAAGCGTGTGTTGTCACACAGAAAACAGTTCCCCTGACAGTTTCATTCACCTTTGGAACCAGGTACTGTTCATCCGTGGAGGCTAAGGTGTAGGCCTCGGCTCTGCCCAGCTCACTCTGGGGAAAATGGGCGTTCATCTCGTCGCCGTCAAAATCGGCGTTGTAGGCCTTGCAGTTGGCGTAGTGAAGCCTCAGCACCTTCTCTCCGGGCAGGATCCTAGCCCGGTGAGCTTGGATGGAGGGTCTGTGAAGGGTGGGCTGGCGGTTCAGCAAAAGGATGTCTCCATTTTTAATATGACGACACACCTGCAAAACAAGTTAAATTGCTGCCTGTGAGGCACAGGCATCTTGAAAAGGATGAAATCTGCAAATATACATGCATCCAAAATATACATTTTCTAGTATTGGTGTTCTGTGCAAGCCTTTATATGAAAATCAAGTCTATTTGCCCCTGAAACCTTTCTGTTCTCTACCAAACCACACTAGGACTGCAAATGTACCATTAGCACCCACAAAACATAAAGATCAAACCAAGTTAACAGCATGCAAGCCACATCCTATCAACCTCTCCTCTCCTGCAGAGATCAAAGACCAAAAGAGAAAGGAAATTCCTAACTCATAACTACATAATTTGTAAATTCTCATTTGTAAATGAGAACACAGGTTGTTTAGTCAAAGCCCTCAGGGCTGACTTGGTAATCACCATCATCATAACCTCTGTCCTGCCCCAGATCACAATACCACTAGCTGGAAGCCGTGGACCTCTGAGATCTAGTTTCAAGTTTGAATACAAAACATGAAGGTCTCCTCTGCGATTTAGTCCCTCAAAATAGTCTCATTTTAATCTCTCTGTCAGCATATGCTTGCTATAATATGTATGTCTAAGTGATTATAAACTTAAGCTTTCCAAATTTCAGCAGCCATAGTGGTATCTCCAGCAGCTAAGCACTAACAGAGTTCAACTATGTTGTGCTTAGTATTTCACAAGGCTCATTCACGGCCTTAATATTTCACAAGGCTCATTTGCTCATTCACACAGTGGGAGCCTTCAGCACGTATTGCAGCAGTGCACTCTGGTTTGGCATTTGTTTTGTGCATCATTATCCCACCAAAAAAAGCTAAGAGAGAATTCTGAATTTTCTCTTTCCACCCCAACTCTGGTGAACCACACCAGCATCTGAAAGCCTCCGATACCAACTTGTGTGTATGCAACCTGGGTGGCATCCTTTCCAATTTCGCTGTGACCCTCAGTCTAAGGGCTCACCATGTTATGTCATTTCAGGTAGGTATGATTTATTTCTGCCCAGAAAGAGATGTTGGGTTGTTTTCACCTGACACTTTGTTTGGAAATACCCAGAAAGTTCAGAACTTGAACAAATACTTAAATGTCTGAGCCCTGACATTTGGTAGCCCTCCAAAAAGCTGTTTTTCCTTCCCTGAATATTTGCCACAACATAAGCTTTTGTGTGGCCCTAAATGATAACCCTCAGCCTCCCATATGCACTGTAAGAGAAAGCCTCATTGTAGAAGTTAAGGAAAAAAGAAGAGATCAAAGTGCATACTAAGCTGCCCAATCATTCATCATTCTACTTAAGGATCTTTCCACACGTACTTAATCAAGCCAGAATTACCCGATTTGGTGATTTCAGATATTTTATATCCTGAATAACACCAACATGTCACAACACTAAATTTAATTCCCTCATCAGGCAGCCATGGTTTTCCATTTTCAAATCAGACTGGTCTGCTATTCCTGAAAAGATCTGAGCTTTAGCACTCCAAATCTCAGGTGCTTTTCTGCACACAATATGAGCCAAAATTTCAAGCCCTGTTCAAAGTGGAACAAATTCAGACACCAAGAAAAATCCTGCTTGATCCAGTTTCTCTTACACAAGTACTTGACAACTGAAGTGCCCTCCTTGAAACACCTTGTTGTCTAATAGAATATTCTCTGTTTCTGCACTTGTTTTATCATTTCACAGTATGCTAAAAGCTGCTTTATGTTCTGTCTTGGGTATAAACATCTGTCAGGGGTCTCCATATACTGTTTGCAATGATGGACTCTAAGAGGAGATTGCTATCAAGGGTGACAGCTCAACTACCATGTTTATTAACAGCAACCTGGGCTGGAAGCCAGGAATTTATGGGCTCTTCTCATCTGAAAACAGTCCTCTTCACATGAGACTATTCCTGCTTTGTGCCCATCAGAAACATAGGGGCAATACAGAACTTGCACGAGCAATAAAAATGTAGTATCTGTGACACGCTCCAAGAGAACTGACACCATGAAAATACTGAGTCTTAAATCAAACTATAGTAAGGCCTGTATTAGAGACACAGATATGTGTAATAGATTTTGTGAGAAGACTATTCAGCATTTCTGCAAAATGTTTTGCTCTAGCAGCTAAACAGCCTTTGCAGATAGCAAATTCTCCATTCTTGCAAGACAGAGAGACATTAAGAAATTTCGTAGGTTGATTAAATTGTGCGTTTCACAAATGCTAATGTCTACATAAATAAATGAGCATCAGGGTGGCTGTTCCTTGTCTTGCAGTCTGTAGAATGAGATGGTTAAAGGAAGACTGATCCTTTGCAGGTCAAATTGTTCCTCTCCTGCTCTGTGCCACTATGAGCACTGCTGCCCTGGAATAGACATTTGACTCCACATGTGCTCAGGGACACTCACTCATGCTTGCCAGGAGACCAGTCCCATCAGCTGCTCATGTTCCAATATTCTACAGGTACACTGAGTTTCAGCCTCCAGAGCTACCATAAAAACTGTTCAAAATTTTCAAACTCCCCCTCACCAAGTTTTTCTCAATTACCTACTAAAAGAGAAGATAATCCTGTAATGGAAGCCTTTATTAGCAGGCATATTGGAATCACCAGCAAGGACTTTTTTTAAAAATAAATAAATAAATAAATAAAAATAAACGGAGATCTCTGACAAGCCAAGTCTTTGCAATACTCACAATCTTCAATCCTGACTGAGGAGCACCTGAGGAAGGAGTAAGGAGCTGCTTAGCTATGGCTTCCCTCTGGGTCAGGCTACTGGCACTCAAAACTGTACGAGATCCATCTTCATTAATGACCATGGAGGCCCCAGGATGAACCTTTGGGCCATTTATGACAGCCTGCCTCAGCTCCTTGACATTCCAGGGAGTGACTGGCTGAGGGTAAGTCAGTTTGGTGGCAAATACCTAGGCAGGAGGGGAAAAAAAAAGGAAAGAGTGATTTTTTTCAACATTGGCTTAAAACAGTATTGAGTCACGCAGAAAACAGTGCTAAAATCTCATGCAACATAAACAGAAATTATGTGAAGCTCTTTCTTAGATGCATCCTCATCTCAACCAATTGTCACGCTTAATAAATCCACCTCTGTTTTAAAATCCTCTAGTATAAGAAGAGAAAGTATGCCTTTTTATGGCTTTCTGCTGCAGTTAAAGATGAAAACTCATTAAGCAGTTAAACAAGCTACATGATTTTATAATCTGAAAAAAATGACAAAAATAAAGGGAATTAAAAAAAAAGGATTAAAAAGAAGCAGCAAAATCAGCATGCCCACCATTCTCAAATAGACAAGCAGATAGGCAAGCAGAAATGAGTGTTATGAGAAGGCTTTCTGTGACCTCTGGAAGGAAGCAAAATTATTAGAGGTGAACTGTTCTTAAAGGTTGTCATAGGTGTTACAAGATACATTATACAAAGACAGAAACAGAATCTAACTGTAAAGTTCGTATTAATTCATAGTCTCAGGAAACAAGCACAGCTTTATTTTCCAGCCTCTTTTCTAGCTGTGGTGTTTGGCATAATGACATTGTATATAAGCAAGTATAAAGGTTAGCATAACAGCATATCCTGTCCTTCAGCTCTCCTTTATCAACCTGGTGTTAACACAGAGCTATAGACACATCAGAGATGTAAGAATTCGCATGAGACAGTAAATTATTTAAAAAGCAAACACCTCAAACTGACTTTTGGAGTTTTGCTCTGTAGCCAAAAGTGCTACACATTCCCCAGTGATGCCAAAAAGAAATTGTCCTTTATTTCTTACCATGGGAATGCCAATCTCATTCGTACCAATGTACATATCAGGGCAAATGACAGATCGAGCAGCGTAGTCCACACGTTTTCCCATCATATGCTTGCGAAACAGACCTTCCTTTTTCTCTAACAGCTTTGAAAATAAAAGTTAAAATAATGATTACAATGTGAAACACACATTGCAAGCCTGAAATATCTGACAGGCTCAAAATTTTAATGATGAATTTTACGAAAAATGACTGCATATTAAGCACAAACGTTTCACTTTTTTTAATTCTATCTATACTTCTCATTTATAATTGCCTGCAAAACAGCAAGTCTAAGGTTCTCCCTGCTACCCACCTGACGAATACCAGGGTATTTATCTGTTGTTAGCTTGTCCATGTCGCTATCAAACACAATGTTGACATGGCTCTGAAGACGAATCCAAGCATTGTACAGCTTATCTGCAATGGTCTGCCCTGAAATCATGGACAGGACAGAACGGTCCAGAGGCTCATCAGGCTCACCTATCTCCTACAAAAATAGAAACAGAGAAACATCCTCCATTCACTCAGAATTTTAACATTAAGCACCAGAAGAAACACAGGCCAATATTTTGCACTTCACTAAAGACACTGAATCCCAAAAAGCATTAGTAGTATAACTGTGATTTTAAAATTATTATAACCAAGTTCTTCGGACTGGTCAGCTGTCAAACTTTAGATACCCACTTGAATGGGACATTTCCAAAGACAACAGCTACATAACCCAACAAGATTTTAAGAGATGGTTGTTTGGTGACTGTTTTCTGAATTACCTTTCTGCTAGTGATTCCATGCTAAGAATCACTGTGTTACTGAAAAGTCCTATTTTTACATAAAATAATATAAATCCAAGAGTCTATATTACTTGCATCACTTTCACCTCATAGTGATGATATACATTCTAATGGTCTCTATCACAGGATCACTGAAGCACATGCTACAAGGCACTAATGTTCCGTCACATCAAATTTTTAAGAGTGATCTCCATCTAGTGGCCACTGGAGGAATATTAAGACATTGTAACAATGGAAACAAAATACTTGGAATTGGAATCACAGTCTAAAACTGAGGTATAACCATCACGCCAAGACTGGGGGGGTGGGTAAATAAAAAGGGACTAAGGCATAAAAGCTGCAGATATCCTGACTGAAGCTAGTTTACTTAGTTTCCTTTACACTTCTGTTCTAAAGGAGTGGGTTTCAGGGCAAGAGACACATCTGCTTGTGGGGATGTTTGATGCTCACAGCACATCTCAGTTGTACTTTCAAAACTGTTCTCATCACTTGTTAAGATAATTAACATGTATGTATTGAGAGCTTCCCCCTTAGAGGGTCAATTCCCTCTGTAGGTCACAACCTCAATTTACAGGCTGAATTCAGAAGCTGAAGTTTCCCCAGCTTCCTCCCTGCACGTCTTTGCAATAGAAAATATTATGAAGTTGCACAGCTCATAGGATTGGTGACAATATATGATGGTATTTGTCACTATATTACCACATGAACTGGTCACTAGTAATCAAGCAGTTATGAGTTATTGTTACTTGTGAACTAATTGGTTCCATCTAAAAATAAACGACTAATAATAACAACTACCACAAGTGACGGTTGTTGTTATTATTTTATTATTATTACTATTAAGCTTTTAAGATAGATCAGCCTTTCACCACTACTGCTTTCTATTCACCACAATGCTGGAAAAATATTGCCCCAACTGCTTCTCCTGTACGTATTTCATTCTCCAATAGCAGAAGCCCATTAGTTCTCATATAAGTAATCAAATAGAAGAATTATGCAGACTTCTTTAGCAGCATTTAAGGTTTTTGCCTTTGCACCACATAAGTAGAAAGTGACATAAGCAAAGTTATGGAGAACACCTACACGTGCACTTCCTCCAACAGCCTACGCAGAAACTGCTACAAGGAAAGTATTTGAACTTCGCCCACACATTGAAAAAGGAAAGAATAACATAGCCAACAACTCTTACTGCTTGGATTTCATTTTCTGTTATTTTTATTGGCTGACATTGTTCTTTTGCCATGAAAACCAAGAGCTTCCGTATCATTTGCGCATCTTTCATGACAGCCTGCAGGTTCACAGTCTGTCCATTTGTGAACATCCGATCTCCGAGACGATTTATGGGACGGTACCTAGAGCAGATCAAAATCATTTTGGAAGCTTAAAGTCATCCTCCCACCAAAAACAAACAAACAAACAAAAAATAACACAAGCCTCAAACATTGTAATTCAATGAAATGCATGAAAAAACTATTTTTTTCCAAAATAAGTACTTCCATCCTTTGTCAACTTGA
This sequence comes from Crypturellus undulatus, assembly GCA_013389825.1. Taxonomy (NCBI): domain Eukaryota; kingdom Metazoa; phylum Chordata; class Aves; order Tinamiformes; family Tinamidae; genus Crypturellus; species Crypturellus undulatus. The sequence continues at coordinate 5,921 of VWPW01021620.1, read as the reverse complement.
AGTTATATTGGAATTTATAATCTATTACTGCTGTGACTTTTAACACCTCACTGATACTTTAGCAAATTGATGCTGTACTGTAGGAGTTTACATTCCTGACCTCTGCAAGAGCACGTGCCAAAACCCACGATTTCTACAAAGCTTTTCAGGAAATTTACTAACCTGGAAGGTGGAACCACAAGAAGATCTAAAAAGAACAAATCTGGACTGAATCCTGTATTCCCATGATTATCTATACCAGGGAAGAGGTAACGCAAAAAGAAACCTGAAAGGATACAACACCAAAGACAAACTCACTAAGAGTGCTTTTCAAAGGGCATGCAAACTCACAAAAATGCATTTGGTGAATCAAGTCAAAGGCATTTGCTGGGTTAAAATAAAACTCAGTTTAATAAAACTGAGTTAAACTCAGTTAGTTAAACTCAGTTAAATTCATTTAAAATAAAAACATACAGGACTTGACTAAAATAAAATCACATAGGCATAAATACCTTGGAAAAAAACTGCCCTTATTCATTTTGCTTTGTTTAGAAATAATTCTGACTGAAAATACGGACTATAGCAAAAGAAATGAAGTAAAGCATCAAGAAACAATTGATAGCTACTGGCTGTGTCTGTTATATGAAGCCCTCATTTTTTTTCCCTGGCAATTGTAGACATTCGGAGCACTGGGTGCTCAAAATAGAAGACACTAAATGCTATATCAGAGTTTTTAATATGTCACTGTTGGGAACAGTAGGCACAGCACCATGTGAATATCAAGCTCTCTGTAAATAACAAACCAGCTTTGTGGGGAGACACAATTTGAGAAGAGCTGATCAACAATTTAATTCACTGAACACAGCTCTCTACTAGCTACTAGTCCTCCTGTGACAAGTAACTGTCTTGCAGCCAGGTGCCATTAAGGCAAAAGGCAAAGATCTGAAAAGGAGTCCATATGAGAACAAACACCTGCAGACTCTGTCCACTCAGTGAAACAAAAATCATGAGGTAACATTGCTTTAAAAAGAGGTACCTTCATTCTTCCACAGAGACAGGATGTACTCTTTGGCAGTCATTGGGGTTAGATATCCTCTCTTGCCTAATTGGGTTTCATCAATAACTGAAAAAATAAAATTAATAAAAGATGTGATTTTAAAGAGTTTTCTTAGCTTATCTTAAGTGTTTTTAGCAAAGACAAGAAATGAAAAGAAGCAAATACAAGCTAAGTACATCAGCTGACATCTACATTAAAATATCATTCAAATGTTTGCTTTGGGGAACTAAAAGAGAAAACTCTGCAGTAAGAAAAAAAAAAAAAGAAAAAAAAAATGACAAAACATACATGACAACNAAAAAAGAAAAAAGAAAAAAAAAAGGACAAAACATACATGACAATTGGATATCAGTAAAAAGGGCTGAAACAGCACTCAATTTCTAAGAGCTGCAAAATTGGAACAGTCCTGAAGGGGCTTAAATGAAAAGATCAAAGTTGCACCCAACAGTTTCATAGGGTGAAGTTACATTTGTCACTCGTAAGTATTTAATATTGGGATATGCATATCCTTGCTTTTGTTGAAAATGTTACAAATACAATGTTAAAGCAGAGACCTCGCCACTTGAAAACTCATCACTGACACTGTGCTCCCTAGGAACAACTCAAAGACTTGATCTGCAGACTAGCAAACAAAGTAAGCCCTATTTCTAAATCTAACCAATACACAAACCTAATTTCATTCTATCTGGTCACATAAAGGAACAGAGACGGAACAGATGAGGGAAAAGGGAAGTTTTAAGAGATTCACACATTCATAATTAGGCCTAGAAAGTGTTGCCAACGTTCTTTCCAATCTTTTCCTCTTTAAAAGGAAATTCTGCTGTCAAAGGTAGGGTATCTACCCTAACATTAGGGTTCACCATCTTCCTTGTAGCTCTCCTTTACAATCACTGTAGTCACAGACAGGCCTAAGTCTTTTGTTTAATTTTCACACGCAAGTTGCAAGTACGTAATCACCGATAGGAGTCCTTGCACCTTAAATACAGACAAAAAAGGGTGCAAATGTTGAGAAGAGAAATATTTCACCTGCTGGCTCTTCTAGGTTGCCTTCTCCTGACTTCTGGTATACTGTGGAAGGATAGGTTACTGTCAGTTTGCTGTTATGCTCTTTTCGCACTAGGGATCTCCTAGACCTAAAAGGAAAAAAAAAAAAAAAAAGGGAAAACAGACAAAAATCAAGAAAAAGGCTTGCCAAGGCAACCGTAATTAACTTTCTTTACATCATCTGTTTACTTTGTTATGTAGTTAAACTTACTTGCAGTTTGGGCATCTTTTTGAAGACATATGTGCTTTCCAGAACTGTGATATCAATTTATTCTTGCATTCACATACATTTTTTACCTGAAAAAAGTAGAAAATAAAATAGTAACTAAGAATTAACATGGAGGCTGCTACTATTAAAACACTCATTTAAGTATTGATCTCTAGCATCCTTCCATCCTCCTCCTATGTTTGCTGGAAACCTAAGGATTCCTCCTTCCATGTCACTCAACCCCTCTCCTTTTTTAATTTATTTCATAAGTAGCCTTTATTCTTTAAGCTGGTGCTAAATTTTAGAACTTTTCTCTAACAATAGTGTACAACGTTTATCAAGTTGCATTTAAATGGGAGCAAAAATTCAATTGCAGTCATTTAAATCTTTTTTTTTTTTTTACAGTAAGTGACTCTGCAAATCTACTGGATGCAAGAGTTCTCAAAATTAAAAAAAAAAAATCTGTAGATCAAACTACCTGAAATATTGCACAGAATTATCATTATGGTAGACAGAGTATGAACAGTAACATAAGATTACTTCTATACTGCATGTATACCATCAAAGCATTTGCTTTAACAGAAAATAAAGCGTAGTTTCTAGACACCTAATATCTACTCTAACTTTTTATGGTCAGGAAAGAAAACCTTTTCAACCTTAACTTCAGACATTTGACCCAAAAAGTTCTTTTAAAGAATAACAAAATTCAAAGCTGTATATTACACAGAAAAAAAATCTATTGGTTTATCTTAAAAGGACATAAAATCCAAGATTCTAGCAAGAGCACTCATTCTACTTACATTTGAACATTGATCTCCTAGTTGATTATTTTGCAGTATTTCATGAACGTGGCGATTCAACTCTTCTTCAATTTCTAGGCCGGTTGCATCTGCATTCTGCTCTAGAAACTAAGAGAAGAGAGAATAAATTAAATAAGAAGAGTTCTGGCATCACACAGCTATCAACTCAAAAACAAATGTAGGAAGACAGAGTACTTGCCCTGTTCAGGACGACTTCAAGATCATGGACTGCATGAAGCAACCCTCTCTCCAGAACCTTCAGCTGACTTAGCAGCAAGTGAACAACAGCTCGAGTACATGTCAGCATGTGGCAATTTAAACAAGAACCTCGAATTAGCAGGTATAATTTCTGTAAAGGAACAGAGGAAAAGAAAAACAGTTATCGTTGATTTATTCTTTTGCACAGTATGAAAGCAGATAAAGTTGTTTGAATTTAAGAAAAATACTTTTAAAAAATAGATATTAGCCTAAACACTAAATTAAATTACAAGTAATTGGGTGAAGATAAAAAAAACAAGCTCACATACAAACTATATGTTGTCAACAAACTATCTGGAGACTGCCTATGTATGGGGAGAAAAGCCATAGCATGCCACCCCCACAGCCACTTAGGGATGAAGGCTGCTCTCACACAACACTGCCAAGATTCCTACTAGCTCGTTCCATAAACACATACAACCTCAGCTTTACATCATGTCTCCAGCAGCCCATATAAGTAGAACAACTGTAAAGCTATGAAGAGGATGTCTCTTATTTCCAGGTGCTAGAAATCTTCTTGGCAGCTTTTTTTTTTTTTTTTTTTTTTAGTGAAAACAGATTTTCTCCATCCAGCTTAACTTTTTTCAACTCTCCACAACTCTCAAACCTACAACCCTGTGTTCTTCTATCTGTTTAGCACGTGCTGTGTGTCACATAGCATATGGCTGGACAGTGTCTTGGGTCTTACTCATACTGACCCAGTTTCCTGAAATAATTGTTCTGGAATAACAGCCTGAGAAGAATATGAATGGTCAGTTTACTTAGATATCCTAGGGTAAAGGCTTGTGCCGCAGGTGTTCAGATAAGTTTATAGAAGTAGTTTAGAAGGACTAACTAATAGTTTTTACCTCCCTACTGACCCTGCAGTCAGTCAGGCAGTTCAGTGATCAACACTTTCCCTCTTTTTTGTTGTGAGTGAATAAAATGATAATTACAGTAAACTGTATGTTTTAAAAAAATCCAATGGGACTCTTTTTATGAAAATTTCATGGTACAATATGATTTTTCTACCACATGCACTTACTAGCTATTACAGTGGAGCTACACTTAAACTAGGAGTAAAGGTAGATCTCTGCAACCTTAAATTTTTAAAGGCTTAAAGACAGTTTGAGCAGCAGCACCCATTTCATTCACAGGAGAAAAAAACCACATATACTTACATCAAAAAACAGAGGGTTATAGACAGTCAGGGGCAGTTCTATATGGCCAAAGTGACCCGGGCAGTTGCTGAAGGTCTGCATACAAGTTGCACACGCTTCTCTGGAGTCTGGAGGTCCCAAAGCCAAGTCATACAGGCCATTAGCAGCTGGATTCCCCACACTATCCAAATACTGAGGGTTTGTTATGGTTTTTACACTGAGTTTCCTGCAATTGTGGAAAAAAAAAAATCACTGTCAGCAGTCACATAACACATATTGAATACAGTGACCAGCTAGCTTGAATTATTGTGACTAATACTTAACATCTACTTTTACATATATATGTGTGTGTATATGTATATATATGTGCATACATATGAAAAAACATCTCTTTCAGAGCAGTTTTATGAAATCAGCAGGAATTTCTGCAATACTAGCTTTATTAATTTGGTCACTCATCCCACAGGAAATTCTTCTTTCAAGCCTTTGGCCATATTAAGAAGCCACCTTGTTTTGGCCAGTTTTGCCCAAAACATCGCAGCCCTGGGGCTCCTCCAGGTCCNGAATTATTGTGACTAATACTTAACATCTACTTTTAAATATATATGTGTGTGTATATGTATATATATGTGCATACATATGAAAAAACATCTCTTTCAGAGCAGTTTTATGAAATCAGCAAGAATTTCTGCAATACTAGCTTTATTAATTTGGTCACTCATCCCACAGGAAATTCTTTCAAGCCTTTGGCTGGTATATTAAGAAGCCACCTTGTTTTGGCCGGTTTTGCCCTGGGGCTCTTCCAGGTCCCCTCCCATCCTACAGACCCCTCCTTCATACCCAGGCCCTCTCCGGAGGGTCCGACCGGCCCCACAAGCGCTTCCTCGCCCCCAGGCCCCCACACAGGGCCCGGTCGCCCCACAGCCCCTGGCAACTTTGGAGGGGAACCCAGTTGCCCCCTCATTCCAGAGGCCGGCGAGTGCCACGCCGCAGCCGGACTACATGTCCCAGCATGCCTCGCGCGGGCTGACCGCCGAGACCGGCTAGCGTTTGTGCGCAGGGCATGCTGGGAGTTGTAGTCCCCAGAGTCCTCACGCGGGGAAGCGGGCCCGCGCCGGTTCCTCACCTGATCTCGTCAGCCGAGTACATGCCGAATGAGACGCGGACCAGCCGCCGCCACGGCACCACCTTCGGCGGCCTCATGGCGAACGAGCGAGCCCGAACTGCTCAACGCTTCACGGGGCTGCTGCGCCACGGGCGGCACCACGCGGCTCCCGGTGGCGGCGGCGGGGGGCGGGGCCGGGCGACACCATCGATCCTACGTTGAGGGGAGGCGCGAGTGACGTCACCCCCCCCGCAGGAGCAGTGGTCGCGGCCCCGGTTCCGGCGCGGCACCGCGCGGGCGCAGGCATGGCGGCGCGGCGGCTGAGCGGCCG
>VWPW01021617.1:0-125919 GCA_013389825.1 Crypturellus undulatus | reverse complement strand
CAACCTCAACCAATCTGTGATTCTGTGGCTCATATTCCTTCATGTGACCACAGCAGGTGTAATTCCCTTATCTCATGAGCTGGAAGCATGTGAAAAATTTAAACCAACTCTATTAAAGAACCATTACATGTTACTATCCTTTTGTTGGTCAAATGAATTTTAAAGCTTGGATTATCTACTCTCTTTGAAAAACTTATGATCTGGGAAAAAAAGCCTATGCTCACTAAACTTTATCAATAAATAAAACCAAAGTGCTTCTCCTACTAAAAATAATATTGAGGCCCTCATATGCAATCAGCCAAACTATATTGTGGCTTATATTTTTGATTGGAAAAAAATAAATATTACATACAAAAACAGTTTCATATATCTTGTTTTTAAAGGACCTTAAAATTTACATACTTTTAAAGATTACTTCCTTCATATTGGCAATAACATTAATATTGAGATGACTACCCTTTTAATACAGAAATTAATTTTCCCATTACTTCAGAACAAGTCTCTTTCTTTGAGTAGCAACGTTTCTCTTTTCACACTGAATTACGGTTTATGTGTAGTACTTTTCTGAGAAGAGCTACTCTTCACTAGAGACTAGGCTGAGCTCAAGAAAGTACATTTAATTTAGGACTGCAGGTTTAACTTGATTAATATAACCCAGTGTCCACTAGATGTGAACAGGAAGCATGAAGCAGATTTCCCTCAGAAGTGGTAGGAATGCATCTGAGAAAGACAGATAGGGAATTGTAAACCCTGTCCTACTGCAGTAGCTAACATTTCCTAGCAAAAGGGAAAACAGCTACCTTGTTATCAGAACACGTCCTCAGCAGTGGTTTCTTTGTAAATAGTGGGTCAATTCCAATGATTAACATCCTCGGCTGCTTAGACACCGCATGCCTTCAGAAAACCTCTGGAAAGAATACTATGAGAAGTGAGGCAGCAACGAAAAGATTGTTTAAGTAGTCTGGGAAGATTAAGATGCCTCCTCTTAAAATAAAATGACAGATCCCGTGTGGAAATAATTCCTCTAGCAGTAGGCTCCTGCTCACTTTCTGTTTGGTGTTTCAGCTGCGTGCTGATGATGTAGAGATTTCCATCTGAAACTCCTAGGGCAATATGCTTCCTCCTTGCAGAAACTAGGGCAGGGAAGCAAATGAAGGAACATGTCTGTTTGGCATGGAGCGACAGAATCATGGGAAATGCCCTGACTCAAAGTCTAATTTTTATATTTTTGTTGTGTGCTTTCCTACTCATATTCTTGCATTCTTTGCCTCAGCCCTGGTCAGGGGGTACATGAAAAGATGAGCAACTAGTATAAACATTTGAGGGTCTTCCCATCTCCATTCATGCCTGTGCAGTATGCCATCTTCATAAATACTTTTCCTCCTTTGGCCAAAGGACCCTGTACTGTATTTTTGCATGAAACTGTATTATAGATAGATATTTTTATAATTCCCAAAGTAAAACTGTCAGGGTTTTATTAGGAAAGAGATAAACATCTTAGCCTGCTGTGCAAAATCACTGGATATACTTTCCTAGATGTAAATTACCATCCATCTCAGTAAGAGCTGCTAACTGGGTCTCTGCAAGAAACTCAGAATAATAAAGTATAAAATGAACATGAATAATTTCAAGCATAATAGTTTAAACAGATATTACAAAAATTTTGAGATATTTCAGGGGATATTAATAAATTGCAGGTCAGTTCACCATTGGCTATTGATATAGAAAAAAGATTTTTGCGGGGTTGGAAAGAATTCTGTTAAGCATAAGCACAAACTTTCATTTTGTTTGGAGTGCTCATTGTAAAAAATACAGTGAGGGTCAATAAAAGTTCTGCAAATGTATGGTGCAGAACTGGATGGTTAGAAGTTTTGTTCCAATTGCCTCGGAAGATGATAAATGATGAAGGTTCAGAATTTCATAGTTGAATTCAGCTAACATGCCTTGAAAACACTTTGCTTTTGATAAGAAGCACAGCATTAAAGAGTTGCTTCAAGCATTTTAGATTTTTTTTCTTTAATGTGTGAAGTAAAAAATAGATATGCAATACTATTTTCAGTTGCTGAGTTCTTTGATAAAATAGGCCAGCAACAATGACCAGCAATTTTTATTTAAAGACTGTGTTTCTCGAAGGAGGGAAAAGCAGACTTTAGTGAACTAAAACTTCAGACCCCTAAAGACCCCAATTTGAAGGATAAATTGCTCTCCTGCCCAAAGTAAATCATAACAGTCATGATTTACTTTGATTCAAAACCTCTCTCTCGGGCATTTATGTCTGACTACTACTCAGCTTCCTCCTCAGTGTGATACTAGTTGTTAGATACTGTAAAATCCTCCATTATGCACAGAGGTTTAGGTATTCAGGGAGCTGTAACAGAGTTGGAGAGTTGCATGGTTGAAGACCTGCTGAAGTCCATTTATTTATTCTTAAAATACAGGAACCAAATTTCAGATCCCGTATGTTGCCTGCCTCTGTATCAGGGATGAGGAGATGAGTCTCGGTCCTCCTCTGTGTCCTCTTTCCCAACCTCCTGCCAACTCCTTGATCTGCAGCCTATTCAGATGAACACAGATGCCCATGGTTTCTGTGTGGGACAAGCATCTTTGGACATTTCAATTTCCCAGTGAACAAGATGACATTGCTCTAATGATATCATGTCAATGGTAAGTCATTGCTTATTCACATATTCCTCCCTTGTAACTAGTCTAAGCTTTCTGACGTATTTTTGAGCATTTACAAAAATGCCAATACTGATTTTTTTTTATATAGAGTTATTTAATTAGTCAGATTTTTTTAACTCAGTTTCATATGGTATCCAGCTGGTATCCTCAGAACCTGGCTGCTAACATCAGTCGCAACAAGCTGGTTAAGCTGCTGCTTTGGCCAGGTGCTCGCTGACATTGCCAATGCAAGCATCTCAGGGATGAAGCTACATTTTTCAGAAGTACACTCTAATTTTAACTTCTGAGAAATGTTGCCTTGGGGGCTTTGGCAGTGCTGCTCTGTTTATGATTCTGTTGGCCTTGGTACAAGTTCCCTCATTCTTTGGTTGGTTTGATCTGACAGACAGTGATTTTACCATTTCCTCCTCTTTTAGCTATATGTAATGTCTTGGGATTGTAGATTTCCTAGTAAGGTTACAAACACACAATTGTGACATTGCTGTGATATAATGGCTTTTATGGGTTTCCAGCTGTTACTGTGTTTGAGTAGATTAAATAGTTGTGTGTCCTTTCTTATGTGTGTGTGTGTCTTTGCGTTTGGTTGTACTTAACACTTCTTCCTTTTATATGCACCAGCAGATTATACCTAAATATTACTTTGTCAGGCTTTTAAAAGTTCAAGTTTGCTATGTGAAGTGAGCAAATATATTGTTATGATTTGTTAGCAGATCAAGCTCTCTTTTTAATGAAATAGCTTGTTTGGGGATTTAATCTCTCTTCTATAAATACTGAAATAAATTATGACCTACTTATTGAGAGTAGCTAATGAGCTTTTGGAAGTGTCCTTTGTATATTATTATCTCCATATCTCTTTGTAGGTACACTTTACAACTTATGCGGAACATTTGAAACATTATTTTCTTTTTAATATCTAAGCTATATAAATAAAAACAAAAAATATAAAATATATTTTCTCTGCTTCTTTCAAACAAAAATAACTGCAGAGAAAAATATGGGACCTCAATTTTAGCTTGTTTTATTATGTTGTCTGAAAAAATGGTAGAAGTCCTTCATTGTGGTACATTTTTTTTGTGAAATAACTCAGATGTGGAAGAGGACGTTAAAAATACTTTTACTTACTGCTATTACACATCTGACCTTGATTTTCTGCATGGATATCTCCTACACCCATTGAACCTATGTACAAATTGAGAGACATACACTTAGTTTCTTTCCTTTATCTTTGATTTGCATTAGTCCTATTTACTAGCTCATCCTTCCTGAGCTGATTGAATTAGATTTTGTATCCTGCAGTAGATTATAAAATCTTAGTGAACAGAGAATCAAGATATCTTTTACAGCCAAAGAAAACAGACGATAATCACTCAGTAGATTTATATGAGTCCTATCTTTACTAATGACTTTGGTAGCTTTGATTCAAGGTATTTGAAGTATTTGCTGGAGCTGATGTGTCTTTCCTGAAAAAACTCTCCAGATCCTTGTCCATCCTTAAATTGTAAGAGTGTGGACAAGAAAATACTATATTCTTTAGCTTCCTGAGGCAGGATCAAGCTATCTTCTCATATATAAATATATATATTTTTTTCCATAAAAATGTCAGAGAAGGAGATTCCATATTCAGCTCCAGTAACCTGAATTACTGTTCTAAAATAAAGAAATTTTCTTTTTCCAATTTTCAAATCTTATTGTTTAAGATTATGTCCTTATGTAGTCCTTTTCAAGTGGTTTTAGCAAAGATTAAGCAAGATTTAATACTGACAGAAATGCAGATTAGGCTTCTCATAAACTCCTAGACTTTGAGATTGAGACAATATATTCTGTAGAGGATACTGTCATCATAGCTGTGAAGAGGCTGTGCTAGATTATAAGCGTACAGGATAAAACATATTTTTCTTGCATTCATTGTTATAATAAAAATAAAGCAGTTCAGTGGTTTCAGTGGAAATAACAGTTTCATAATTTGTGTTTGTTTTTGTTGTTGCAGACATGTCCTCCTACTGTGATTTCAGCTACTACTTTTTCTGGTATAACTGATATGTTACTGTTACTGGAATTTGTATGGTCTTTAAAATTGCCTGAATGTAGTGTTTGGTATGTAAATATTTTAAATTTATTGAAGAAAGATCAGATGTTTAACTTCCTATTTGTGGAGATATGTAGGTGGTAATATCATTGGAATCAATTTTGCTTTATAACTGTATACTAAACTATTTGCAGGGATACAGAATGTTCAAATTATCAGTGATAATGTTGGCTCAGATTATTTTCTCTTTTCTGCATAACAGTGATTTGACTGAATCTGATTATAACATTCTACATCCACTTATAATTGATGGTGTATGAAAAGTCAATTGTATAACAGATGTGTTATCTAAATATCTAAAAATATCTGACCAATGGATAACTTTACTAGTTCCCCCAATAAAGTTAGTTGTAGTTATGTTAAGTTCTTTAGGATGATTATGGTCTTACATTTATAATAATATTTTAATTGTGTTACTGTCATGGTTGCTAAAATTTAAAAACTTGGTCACACCTGCTAGCATCCTTCGTTCTAGCTAATCTAAAAAGCAACTAAAACCCTTTTGTGTAATGGTTATGAAAGCAGTAGAAGTTGCCACCCACCATGAGAGACTGAGTAGAAATTAATGGACTTGGTGAGTGAATGGCACTGGATGCATTTGAAAGAAATAAAGACTTTGACAGTTTACAACAACCTACATTCATGCACCACTACCAGAAAGCTAGCCGGGTCCAAAAGGACTGTTACAGAGCTTGATATTCAATAGCAATTTACAAGACTGAATTTTAGCTTCTCTCGTAGCCAAATGATGCCTTCCCTATGTTGAGGCAACTTCTGCTAGCCATGGAACTGTATCTGCTAATCCCCAAAACAACAGCAAGCAGGCAGTATAGCAGAGAGTGGGGTAAGATTATGGCCTTTTTTGCCTTTTCACTCTCAGCTGCCTGGCCCTATTGACACCACGTGTTTATCTTAGAAAATACGTCTCATATTGAGGATTGAATGAAAAATACTCTGAAAATCAGTCAAGCTTGTGCAGTGAGTTAAGATCATTGCCATAGGAACCTTACTCAGCCTGTTCAAAAGAAAAGTTCTTGTGCTCATGATGGTTGAACACTGCCCAGATCCTATTGCCGCTAAGTTGCTGTGCGATGCTAGGCAAATTATATAAATGAGACGTCAGCAGCTAGTCACTAATGTCTTCCACACTTGTAATTATGAAACTTAGAGCCTGAAGCGCATGAATAATTAAACTGTTTAAGATCTGTGCTCTGAACACAAGCCTCCTGTATTGCTGAGTTCCAAAAAAAATCAGACAGCTCAAATGTGTGGACATGTTGAAAAATTTTGGTGTTAATTTCTATATGTCAGCTTCTGATACATTAAATAGGGATAATAGTGCTTGCAAGTAATGTTCATCTCAGATGGGAATTGTGGTGATAAAATACTATGGTAAGAGAACCACAGAAATTCCCATGAGAAAAATAATAAATCTGTATTCAGTACAGAGTTTGGATAATGTGTGGTAAATAATACATGCATCCACACTGTGAATGTTAAAAATAACGCCATACTGAATAGCTACACAGTCTGCAGGCACTATCCATCCTACAAAATGAAGTAGCCAGGGGTGGTATATTGGCAACGTAGTGTTCAATTGTTGACTTGAAAGCTGCATCATAACATACTGAAACTAACAGGTAGACCTTAATTCTGCCATTTTGCTACTCTGTTTTTCAGAGCTAATTATACTTTTAAACTTTTTGTTTGCTTGTTTGTTTTGTTCTCTATTCATGCAAAGATGGATAGGTAGCTATGGAAGATAACTATGTTCTAGTTATACTTAATTACATATTTGGAAATAAAAGCACATTACTTGCAGTAACTAAGCACATATTCTGGTTCTCAAAATCACAGTTTAGTACATTCTTAATTCATTGGATCACATGGCAGGACATTCCAAACAGATTTATAGTTAAGAAGATAAAGTGAGACATCAAGATACTCCTATTCAGTATAAGTGTTTTATATTTCAGTATTTCTGTTTTCAGTGACTGCCTTATAAAACAGCAATAAAATATTTTTTCAAAGAATACAACAGAGCAGTTCTTGTTGATTTTTAATCAATAGCTTAACAAATTCATTTTCACTACCAGGAAAATTTTTGGAAGAACTGTATGTAACTAACAACTTTGTGTGTAAAAATGTTGGCCACGTGAAAATATATTAATATAGAGGGACATAAGTATGTTAACTTTTTTTGTTTGTTTTTGCATTCCAGCATGTGCTAAGTTTTCTGGATATGAACCTTACTCTTAATCAGAAAATTTTTTTTTTAGGGTTTTTTGTATTTTTTTCTCTATCTTTCTTTATCCTTGCTAGATTTAAAAGTAACCTAATTTGATTGTTTTCTGTTGTAATATTCTCTGCTTAATTAAAATTTAGATAGCCATATTTTGCAGAATAAAACAATAGTCCATCTGTCCCAGTTTTCTATCAAAAAAAAAAGTCTTTAAATTAGGACTTTTTCCTCCCTGCACCATCTGAAAAACCTTTCAAAGTGGAATAGCTTTAAATGTACCACATATTTTGGATACTATAATCATCATATTTCTGCATCTTTCTCTGTTACATAGAGTTTTTATTTAATTTGTTTTGTACGTGGCAAATAATAAGGAATGTTGTGCGCATATTTTAAAAACGGACCATATATTTGCATATGGCTCAGGTTTAAAGAGTTCTTTTCCGGTGATATATTTAAAGAAAAACTGAGCTCTTCCACTGCATACAAATTGACGAATTACTTTTTTTGACATTTCCAATTTACAACAGTTCAGGTATAAAGACACAGAATTTGAATGTCTGCTGCTTCCTACTCTTGAATCTACATAAAGATTAATTTCCTGTCTAAGTAGTGCTGAGTTATCAATCATTCATGCTGCTAAATGTCAAAGGCAAAGAACTTACTCTGCAATAAGATTAAACTCTTTGTTGTAAGGAAAAGATAATCTATTTCTCAGAGAGAAGAGGGAGAGAAGAGGAAAATGTTTTAATTGTTTTAATCTTATTTACTTGAAAAATGCTCAGACTGGAAATTTACCCCGACATTTAAGTGTATGCTATGGTCTTGAAAAAGCTTATGGAAAAAGCTGTAAAAAAGACTGAAAAAAAAATCAGTAGTATTCTTGAAGCTGGACAAGCTGATGCCAAATGAGAAGCAGGCATTAAAATAGACTGCTAAGACTGGTGATTCAGAGAGGCTCTCTGTCAGATAACAGAGGAGCCAGATAGGCGTAAGGCCAGAGGATAAAATATTTCAAGGTTTCTTTACTTGTAATGCATACAGAAATGTGGGATACTTTCATTCCCCAGTCCCCCTCCTCTTTTCACTCTGCTGTGCCTAGCGCATGCAGTTAATATGATGTTTAATGTGGAAACGTGCTCAGGCACTTGTACTTCCTGCTAGTTAGCAGATGAGATCAGAGCCAGTGGGAACTTTAGCCCTCAATTTATTGCCCATGAGCAAATGCTTTCTTGCTTCAGAAGAGAAAAATACATCCTCCTTAAGCCCAACATGTATTTTAGGCTAATACGATTGAAATTCTGAAGCCTTGAATGAAATTCTAAATATACATGCACACACACACCTTGTCTTGAAGGTTTTTTATTTATTTGTTGACCTGACAAAGTGTTTTCTTGCAGTCACTGGAGAGGGACCTTGAGTGGTATTGTTCTATCTATCATATTCCTCAAAGTATGAGTGCCACTAAAATAAAGTTTGCATTGGAGGCCATCTCAGGCCAAAAAAAATTGTATATATATATATAAAAGTATACATATATGTATACTACATATAAATACATATATATATAGTGCTATTGTTTAAGATGCTAGTACCTTAACATTGCTTACTGTCAAGGTTTGAACCCAAATGGTTGCTTTTATTTCCTAGCTAATGACGTTTCCCCTCATTATCTTTGGCCTTACAAGGCAAGAGAATACAGATTTCAAGGAGGAAACCTTCGTAACTTTTGAAAGAAAATTGATTTTTCTACTAAGGTAAATGAATGAATGACTCTGGGAACTGGGATAACTAGTTGAATTTGGGGAACTTTTGCTTGTATCACCTTCTTTGGCCTTCTATAGATGCTAAATTGCATGCAGTGAGCAAGGCTATATATAAAATACCCAGAAGGTATATCATTATTTTCCACATATGCTGACCACTGGATATTTTTAGCTGAAGTTTTTCAGTGACAAATAATATATGTTTAATAATAGTTTATTTGCTACTGCTGAATATTTTGAGAACTATTTACTTTGGATTCTTTTATTTCCTTCTAGCAAATGGGAAGGAGGAGAAATGAAAGGAGGTAATTGTCTTTTATTATTCAATAATTAGTATTTATGTCAACTATAAAACAAAAACAGCTTTTAAGGAGTTTGGTCTTATTATAAATAAGACGTAGGTTAAATATTTCAAAAGGACATCTAGCAGTTTGTATACTTACTCTGAAATTAATTTTCTGTAACAGAACACTGTAATCAGGAAATGCATGTTAGTCACTGTTTGCATATGAATCCTTCATGCTTGTGTACAGCTATAAGAAGTAGGAATACAGGTGTAGCTATAAGTGCTTTCAGAAGAATATTGTAATTTACCTTAAGTCTTATAACAATTTCCCTGAATTATTTTCTGTAAGAAATATGCCTTATTCTACTGATACGATTGCCTATACAGACAAGACTCTTTATCAAAACAGCCAAGTATAAATACAACTAAATGAACCACGAATCATCAGTATTATTCAAAAAATAAGTCTTAATCAGGACATTCTTTACTAAATCCAAATTTGAGTATTATACTAATTAGTAAATGGATTTTACATTTTCTTTTACTGCAAGGTTTTATGGAGGTAAATTGCCTAAACAGCCCTCCGGTTGACATCTTCAGACTAGTTCAGTGCAACTAGTCAGAACATAAAATATCCTGAAGTGTAGAGTAGACTACCACACTGATGCTGTTTTTTGATGCTACCTTTTGTCTTACTCTCAGGGCAGAGAATGCGGATAGAAAGGACAGACACCTCCCAAAGCTGCTGTGGTGGAGACCAGTCTAGCTCTAGGTGGAGCAACAATCTAGCTTCCAAGAGCGAGGGATACCACACTGTGGCATAATCTGTAATGAAGTTTGACTCTCAACTTACAGTTAAAGTGTTATATAATTTCTAAATTCCTCAAAGCCAATGGGTATTATAGTAACTCCCTTACACCCAAGATTACACTTTAGGACTGATTATTTACTTATAGAAAGCTTAGAAATAGGCTGAATATTGAACTTTGCGATCATCTAGTAGCCAAAAAAAAGGAAGGTGATCTGACTTTAAGTGGGCAGAAATAGTCTTTACAGGTGAAATGTTTGGTTTAATGTAGACATTCATATCTTTTTATATCTTTTGTTTCTTTGCTTCTAACTCAAGGCCCATGTTATTACTCAGGGTCCTTGAGTTAAAGGAGGTGAAATACAGTCTATAGGATAAGCAATGTTAGAATTAAATAATATAATATGATGGTGAAATTTCATTAAAATAATTGGTGTTATATCAGGAAAGAACCTGTGTCAGTGGATTCCTGTTTTTCTAGAGAAACAGTTTAAGCTAAAGGGATGGAGTATTTTTCAGTGCCCTTCAGTGAATCACTTAATTTTATCCTGTCTTTATTTTGTCACTAATAGCATTACCTGAAAAAAAGCTGAAATGGAAGCTGGTAGAATGGCATAGGTGGGTGGTGGTTACATTTCTGTGCACCTGAGTTAGCAGAAACAAAGGAACAATAGAAGGAGGTATCTGCTTCATCTAGTGAAAAAACAGTGTATTATTTTAATACTTTAGAAAGACTTTTCTGTGGAAAAAGCTAACAGCACAGTGAAGCAACAGTAGCTGGTGCAGCACCGACTGCAGAACATTTACTGCATCTCTGCAGTCTGCATAAGGGTCAGCAGTGCCCGGAGCTCCCAGTCAGATCTTATATGGATCTCATGAAAGCAATACAAATTATTCACACAGCCGCATGGAGCAAGAGTTTGGCCTTGTTTTGTGAGGATAATTGTCAGTTTACATCAAAGTGTACTTACCGGAAAACTGTACTTCAGGCATAAGGATGATAGTTAAAGATGCTGCAAGCCAAATAAGCATTATGGACTGTGCAAAGACATAATTTACAGCAGCTAAGTAAACAACTCTTCTTTCTGAAAGCAGCCTCTTATCTGCAAGTGGAATATAAAAGAATCTGATGAGCTGTAACTCCATCACAAACCAATTCAATTAAATTATAATCCTCTTTATTTTTAATCTATTTCTATTATAAACTCCCAATTCATTTCTGATGTTCTTTGGTAGGCATTTTTGTTTTGTTTTGTCCCTTCTCTGTCCTCCTACTAGCTTTTGGTATAAATAGCGAGGATTTTTTTATAAATGTTACAATCCTGGAAAAGTGTTCCAACTAGTCTAATTAGTGTCCAGTATAATGCAATAATATTTAACTTTCAATTAGTCATCAGGGTCAAACACTGTCCTCTTGAGTGGAGAGAATAAAAAAGCATTACTTTAATCTCTTTATTAAAAGATTCTCTTGGGTTACAGAAGCAGGTTAAAAATTATGCTATCAAAGATACTGCATCTGCCAAATGCGCCTTTGTAAAGGGCTAGGAATATTTTCAGTATGCTAATTAATAAAATTAAAGGGGGCGAGGGGAGAAATAGCACCATCAGAAAACTGCTTGATCTAGCCTTATTGCAAATGGAAACAATCATCACTTGTCCTTCTAGAAGCAGCCCTTTGTACATCAATTTTGCTTCTTTTTTTTTCTTTTAAAGCTGTTGGAAGAATTCTTCTGATCACGTCTGGTCTCTGGAACAGATGTTCATTAGACATATGCTTTGGTAAGAACTAAGAGTCTTACCAAACTGTTGTAGTATTTATTGTCTAATATCAAAATACAGGATTGTTGTGTTAGGCTGTTCTTTCTCTAGATTGAGTGCTATATATGACAAAAAAAATAGAGTTTGAAGGAAAAATAAAAAAATAAAAGGCAGAATAGGTTAGAAGAGAAGCTATTCATTGCAAGCTACTCTGTTCAACTCAGTTTTGAACTTCTCCCATTTCACAGTGTGTTGGTCTCCCTATGCAAGCCTGTGCCCCTTGTGAATTTATGTATTCTAATGTTCTCTCTCAGAACTGATTTTTTCTTTCATTCAAATTCTTCACTTTAGTTATTTTTTAAATAGCTTCACACTAAAGATGTGACTGGGGTTTTGGTCTGCATTTTTCAAAGGGTTGTTCCAGCTCTGGGTTTGCAGTTTCCCCAGCTATTTACGGGTTGTGCAGCATGTATTCTCTGGAGTGAATTAATCCAGTGACAGGACTGGCAGAACTTTAATATATGCCTACCTCAAAGGATGACTATAATTTAAAAATAGCCTATTCTTCTATTTGCAAACATATGAATAGAAATGTTTGGGTTTTTTGTTTGTTTGTTTGTTCGTACATCCTTAGATGGTGTGTATCATCTTGGTGATTATATTAAACTGTATGAAGATCTTATGATTAAGATCTGCATATAATCTTTCTTTAAACGTTTATTTTTTATGAATCTCTGAAAGCCCTCTTCTTTTAACTGTTGCAGTTTCAGTCACACACAACTAATTAAAATCTTTATTTGGTATACCTGCCTTTGCATAAGGGTCCTAATATTATTTTTTCATGATCGGGACTATAAAGAATCCAGATCTTTTCTTTCTCATGTAGCATCAATATGGGCAGAGGTAGGGCAGTGAAAGCATGGACAGGATATTGCTAGATTATCCTAGACAGGATAAAAAAATGTTGAAATTTCATTTCACATCTTTTCTAGTTAAAAGCAGTAATATCTTTATATTCTGAAAGGAACTGAGTGTTCTAATCAGGAGATATAAGTTATTTTATAGTTTCACATTAGCAAAAAATCATTTAGTAATATATTTTATCTCCACGGTCAAAAATCACATTTCACAACCAATATAGAGTGTACAAAGACCTATGAAAGTTAATTTTTATATTTTGCCTGTGTAGCTTTATTTTGCATTCTTTTTCCCAAAAAGATATTAAGTCTTTTTTGTCATTGTCTAGAAATTATAAAGCAAAATAATTAAATAATTTATAATAAGTAATTATTTATAATTAATATAATAATATAATATATAATTATTTATAATTAAATAATAATTATAAGAAAGAATGGTAGGGATGTGATATTATGCTACAGAGAATAAATTGTTAATCAGGAACTTTTTATAATTTATAAGGCAGACTGTCTACCAGGAACAGCTCTTCATATAGGAAGTTTTATGCTAAAAATAATTTCTAAAATGTGTTGTTTGAAGATTTTATTTTTTTAGATAGTTAAAATATATTTAAATAGTTAAAAAAAACTTGCTATCTTAAAATAAATGTAAATAAATGACTTTCATTTTTACTGGCTCACATTTTAAACTATAGCATTTTTGCCACATATCAAGCACTAGAAAGTAATTTAAAGACTTTAAAAAATCTACTATTATGCTGCTATCTATAGCACAAATGCCTATTATTTATTGTCAGTCTTGGTTTCTTTTTTGCCTATTAATCTGACATGCTGGGAACCAACATATGGTCATCAATAAAGAGATCAAAATAAACTATGTGCTGGTATGATTGCTTAAGATGTAGTCGTGGCCACTCTTACATTAAAAACGGGTGATAATATCTACATCAACAGTATCAGTTTATACTAGTACTGGTTTCAGTGCTTATTCCAGGTTTCCTGAATGTTCCAATTGCTTAGTGATATCAGAGATTATTGGTGTATTTGACCCTAAAGAAATGATTCCATTCCATGGGGAATTATGAAAATAGAGGAATTACAGGAATTACTGAGGAATGCTTTGTAAAAAATTAGTGTCTGCTTGTGTCTCCCTTTATCTCAGATTTTGTCTGCAGCTTTTCTGAGGTCATGCATTCTTTGAGAAATGCTATTGCCAATTTCAGACATAGCTTATGTGCAGTATTAACCATGATTCACTTTTTCTTCTCTCCATGACAGCAGAATACCACTGTGCAATATATAGTGATGTGTACAAACTATATAAAGTTTTTCTATGAAGTGAATTTGTTATGATGAAGAGCCATCTAGTAGATACAAAAGAGTATAACAGGAACTCCGTGAGTTTCTGTGATTTGCTTTGCCCTCTGGGGCGTAGTGAATTGATGACCAAAGGTAAGGCCGTTGGCACTTCTTTATGCCTCCTGGTATCTCAAGCCATCTTGACAGATCTAAATAAAACAGAATGGGGAGATCATGCTCTAAATTTGGGTGCCAAGTAGCACAATCTGTCTGGATATAAGCTGTAGTTTACTTACTTAGCTTTGAATCTTCACTGGGTCCCAGGTCGTGACACTGTTGCTTGTTGCCTTAAGACATATGTGTGCGTGTATGTGTGTAGTTTTTCCCTTTTCAGAGCGCCTGAAATATGGTGAAGATGGAATCAAGCGGTATTTTCTTACCATAAAACTGAAGGTGTATGTTGCAACTCCTGATGTATCACAAGTGAGCAAGTGTTGAGAGCACTGATAGGAGGAAAAGTTTGGAAATTTATGAGGGAAATTGCGTTGTACTGAGGAGGATGGAAGTTCGGAATACATGGCATACGGTGTGGTTTTTGCTGGTAAAAGCACCTTTCCTCATTCCTGTCCTTGTCAACTCCTTGCTGATCTTGTGTTAGCTTTCTTCTTGTTAAGCTTGTGATAGCTTCATAAGTTCATAAAACATATTAAAATGGAGGTCATTAGAAACAAAACAACCAAAGAACTAGTATAGATTTTTAATGATGGTTGTAAGTCGTTCTGTGAAGTTGTATGAAGTTGATGATACTTATATACATCCTTATTTGCAGCAGTTATTTACCCACAGAAACAATTCTTTTGTATATGGATTTTTCTAAGACAATAGGCTTATTCAATAAGGTCTCAGTCACTGAATTTAAAGCAAGCAATATAGTTTTCTCTGCTACCCTGAATGAAAATGAATATTGAATTAGTTTCAAGAATATTAACTGAATCTTCCTTCTCTGTTAGAAAACAAAGTATGTTTTATTTTTCTTTTTCTTAGTCAGCTGAACAGAGTGAAACGTAAGTTGTTTTTTAAGGTTCTTTCTATGCCTATATCTTTTTGTTTGGGAGGTATGTGGGAGAATATCTGTAAATCTCAAAATCCTGTAAAAAGATAAATAGAGAATAAGAAATGCACTAAGAAGCCAAAGTGAGGCTGTATGAAATCGTTTAGTCAAAACAGGTAGAGAAGGCATAAAGCAGTTTTTTAGTTTTATAAAGTAATTATAACATTTCAAGAAATCTTTTGTAATCTAATCCTTTCAATCTATTTTTTTACAATAAGTTGTATGGGAAGTGATTGTGAAATGGTACTATAGAACTGATCACTGAGTACACGACTATGTTAGAAATATTGTAACATATCCCAGAAACATATCTGGGAATTGGAAGAAAAATATGAAGAGAAAAGGAATCTTATCATCTCCACTGTTTATTATCTTAGTTTTCCTCTGTCTATAGTCATATTCTAGACATGTTGAGAGTTTATTTGATTTCAGTGCAAAAATGCAAGATAATGAGTCCCTGCATGCTGTAGGAGTCTTTCCTTTTTTCTGTCTCTTTGTCTGCCTGCCTGCATGATGTCTGCTGTCTGTTCATTCTAATCTTCAGGAAGAAAGTATCTGAGGACATTTTAGACTTGTTCTTTATTATAATGGATACAATAATTATTAGAGTATAAATTGAAAAAAAATGTATGGTTAAAGCCAGAGCTGCCAAGTCTTTTTATTTTTGGGGTGTTTTGAAAGTGCGTAGGTCCTATAGTGTTGATAAATGAGAATGTACTTCATCCCATATCTGTTAAATACTGCAAGTAGCACTTGTTTATTTTTTGTGATAAAAGGCTAGAAAGTTCTCTGATATCTTGATATTTAAGCCACAGAGTCAGGACTTAATTCAATCTAGTTTTCCTGCTGCAATTCGGTCAGCTCTCTGATATTTAGGGACCCATGTTTATTTTCTTATATTGTACTTTCTTGGGTCTGTTTTTTCTGAAGACTAGGGTATGGGATGTTCATTGTGGAAAGCTATCTGAGAGGTGTTATTTCTTGTACATGCAAGAAAATTCCTTTATTAAGGTTACTCTTTTTACTAAACCCAATGTAAAAATTGTCCAATGTCCAAAAGCCACAGTATTGCTAAACACAGAGTCCAAGACAAAAAACGTCCAATTTTAAAGAAGTAATGTCTGAAGAAAGAGTTGCAGCAAAACCTCTATCCTTTGAAAATCTGCAAACCAAATGAATAGAATGGATTGAACTATTTCTAATTGTTTTTTGTAAATTTGTCATAGCATTTCATGAAGGAATAAAAAACCCTCTAAATAAAATAAACAAATAAATGTATAAATGAAGGAAGTTCATGAAGATCATGAAGTGCAAAGTGCTTGGAAGTGGAATATACAAGTGAAAGTTTGCTGATACGTTTTCTCTTCAACACCCACCACTGTACTTTGAAACTACTTTTATTTTTACCCCAACTATTTTTTTCCTTTTCTGTATTTCATGTCTTACTCTATCCAATCTATCATCACAGATTAGTACTGGTGATCAATATCGATATCCTCTTCCAGGATATTTTTTCTCCTGTACAAACTCCAGAAGGCATTCATAGCTCTGCTTTAATTTGCACCATCTGGTGGTGTTTTTATCCAGACATCTGTTCAACACTCACATTTGTAGCTACAGGCCTACAGAGAGGAACACTGACATTTCTGATTTCTTGTTTCTACTTTCTTGTCAGTAGTGCCATGTAGGCAGAGCTTGTGTGAACAGAAGGGAAGACACCACTCCAGTGCTCTTGTATGTGCCCACAGAATAGCTGTATCATGTTGTCCTTTCTATTTATTTTCATCTAGACCAATCTAGACTAGAAATTCATAAAAGATGTATAATGATCTGTCATTAGATAATAAAAAATGCTGTACTTGATTTATGTCTCTAAATGATACACTATATATCATATAACATGGCAATGCTAAAAATGTCTGCTTAGTAATGGACTCTGTACAAAGAAGGAGTCCCACACAAGCAGTAAGTTTGCAGTGTTTTGACATATTTTTATTACAATGCACTTTCTTAATTGTGTTCTCTTCTTGAATTTGAATGTTATCATCTTAAAATCACAGAATAAGTATTCAAAACACATCAGAGATGTTGAGAACTATTTTTTACCTACTGGCTCTTTTGAGGAAGTCCAAGCCCCTCTGAACCATAGTGGGAAGGGAGAGACACCAGCATATCCAGTGGTAGTTTCCATTAGTGTCTGGCGAACTCCACAATACACTTTCTTGAACACTTTTCTTCTATATCTCCCTGCTTAAATTACATAATTATAGCACACCTACAATGCTTCAAGAAAAAAAAAAAAAACATTTGGTAAGTTCAAAGGCATGCATCAATTCATTGTACCTTAGCATACAAATCAATACACAGAAGTGTTTCCTCTCAGCTACAAAAGCTGAAGAAGATAGAAGTCAATTACTACTCTTAATTGACAGTTTATCTGGACAAGCAAAAGAAAATGTGAAGAAAACCCCTCTGGCCTTCCTTTTATTTCCTGAAGTCACTTATCCCATGGATCTTATCTCACTGTGTTACAGTGAGACTTATGTTGTTGCTCTTGATGAAGACAAAGTATTGGGCTAAGAATATAAGTTATTAAATAAGAAGAAATAAATCATGCTGCATGCATCACTCTCCCCGACAAAGACCTGCGGGGAGAATGGTGATATAAGTAACATTAGCTGCTGGGAGAAGCTGATCTTTAATAAACTGGCTGCTTTCCACAGTGTTATATTGTACAGCTTTTGCTCTATTTTCCTCTCTTCTTGTGAAATCTTATTTCAATGTAAAGCTTCCAATCAATGAATAATCACATAGTGATACATGGACTGTGTAAATGTACAGTATTTGTTATAATCTCCTAGTGAAGTTTTGTGTGTGTTTATATATATATATATATGTATGTGTGTATATTTATATATATATATATATATATACAGTGTTAACATAAAGCAGAATTAGGTAAAGATATATGTTATATTGCACAGATTTCTTTATTAACTTTAAAAAATTGCCAAGTATTTATAGATTTCAAGTGAAGCTGTTTTTATACTCAGAAGGTTCTTATTTGCTATTCCATCATATAAATATTTACAGTCAGCTTGAAGTACTGCTTAAATTAAAAAGTAGTCTTTCGGGACTGATGCACAAAAAGTATAAAGTCTATTTTGTGGTCCAGTTGTATTCCTTACACCTGAAACACTCATACAAAGAAATCAGGAAATAGCCTGAAGAACCAAAAGACTGACTCATACATGCATAAAGCTAAGAGGGTAGAAGATAAAAGTTCACAAGTATTCATGCAATGGATGCTTTTTGCCTCGAGCATCACTTTTATGCCATGTGAACATCACTCAGTGCCTTACAGGAAGCTTCAGGTCTTTAATATAGAGGTAACTGAACTAAAGCATTATCTGCTTTTGTTCAGCTCACTTGTTCATGTAGTTCTTACAGCAGTGTTAAAAAGCACCCAAGTATTGCTAAGGACAAATGGTAGTTGTGCAGTGTGGTTTTAAAAGTAAATTCATAGGATTATAGTCTTGCTATGCAATTAAATCAGGACACCAAGTGGCACATAATCATCAGGCAAAAGTTAAAATATTCATTTCAGATTTTGAAGGCATAATATCAAAACCTGAGTGAGCTGGATGTAGATTTTTTCCATTAGTATATTTGTGATATTACACAAAGAAAGAGAAAATAGCAATTCTGAAGCATCTTTATTAAGAGCACCACATCAACAGCTCTTTTCAGTGTGTCAGGATGGTGCAAATATGTAGATTTTCTTTGATGATTATCCCTATTGGTTAATCCTTCTTCATGAAAAAAAATACTAATTGAAAACATCTTTCAGAAACTCTCCCTGATGAAAATAAATGTATATTCCAATAAGAAACAGCAATATAGGAGCAGATCAAGTTATTCTAAAAATTTTACTATTGACACTCAAATATTATCATACTTTTTTTCATTTCTACATGTAGTAACAGAATTATATGCTTGCTTTATATTATATATATAAATATACATGTGTATATATATATATAAAGCTGCTCTTACATATTTCCAGTTGCAATGTGCCTGAAGTATATTGCTACAGCTAGAATACTTTATGTCACTTTGTAGCAGCTTTATGTGAGTTATCTTCTTGCTCATTAGTCTGACTGTGATCTAGTGTTGTACTTGCATTTGAACTTCAAAGTGGATCTTGGTTTTACTGAGAGTTTAGACCAAATGACCCCCAGAGGTCCCTTGCAATCTGTCCTGTCCTAAAAGAGAGCCAAAATTAATCCATATGGAGCAGTGGACTTAGCTAGTTTAACTTGCCAATTTGAGTGTAAAGTACATTAGTCTTCAAGCTTTAGCTTAGATAATAATTCTCATGAATACTTCTGGACTGAAGCTGACTTGCATAGAGCCAGTCCAAGTACTTCTTTATGCATTTCCTTCAGCTCCTGCCCCAGAAGAAAACACACTTTTAGCCACCTTTTTATACAAGTTTGCTTCTGGGAAATTGGGATGACACATTTCAAGGTCACATGGATGTTATGGTCCTGTTTGTGTTTATAAAATAATACACAAACTTTGTGGGAGGTTGTCATTGAAATTGTCTAAGAGGAAGGTAGAAGTCTATATTCAGTATGTGGTTTGAATAACATGTTATTTAAGGCAAAATACAGGTAAGATAACAAGAGGGTAAAATGGAATATTTAATACACTGAATCAGGGACTCCACTGCAAAAATAGCATATTCTAAGTGGGATGCAATAGAGCTGCACAAGAAATATGACATAAAGTACACAAAAAATTACTAAGTCATGATCTGCAACTCATGTAAATTAGCGGAATAGCACTGAAGTATGTAAGTCTGTATGAGTTAGCAGTGGCTTGGAATTAAGGTACAGCAAAGGACAGCAGGTATGAAGCAAGCCTAAATCTATCATTAAAGCAGTATTGCCAGTAAGCTAATGACAAAGATGACTGGGTTCATATGATGACTGTTTTTTTTTTTTTAATTCTGAGCAAGGGTCTAAATCTAAATATTTGCCTAATTCTTTATAAACTCAATTGAATGAATGAATGAATGAATTTCTGGCCCTGATACACTTGTAGCACTTTTTACATACTTTCATCCTTCCCTTGTAACTGATCTATAAAGAAAAAATACTTTACTATGTAAGTATATTCTAAAAAATAATAAAAACATGCCATATATTTTTATGTGGAACTTTTTTTCCTTCATTTTTGTTCTGCCTTTGCCTTCTTAATAGATAATACCTTCTAAAAGCCTTGTAAAATGTTTTTCTGCCCAGTACTCTTTGTCAATATTTTTATTATGTATTATGTTTTTTTTCCCCTCCTCTTCTGCTTGTGCCTTAGGATCCTTTTTCTAATGTGCTTTTTTATTTTCTCTTATTTTGTATTATTTGTCTCAACACTATTTCAATTTTTTTTTCTACAGTGGTGTTTTAGATCAGATTATGGGTGGGCTTCATTTTATTTATTTATTTGCTTTCTTAGTTCTCTGTGAATGGTCCCTCTTCCATTTTGTGCAACCCAAGTGACTACAAAGTGCAACTGGTTTGATATTTTACAAAATTGTCTATTGCTGATGATATATTGCTGTTTTTATGTCATATATGTTTATTTTTAGGAAAACTGTATGTGGTGAGGTTGAAGCATCACTATTGAAATATGACAGGGTGGCCAGCTCTTAGGTGGTGTAGGAGTCTGGAATAATGGTAAATGGAAGAAAATCTTGTTTATTTCACAATGAAACATAGTAATTTATTTTTGGAAGAATTTTTTAATGTTTTCAGAAATTAGATGCATAAACAGAAAGCTTCCTATCACCGGTCCGCTGTGTGAAAAATGTGTTTGTTCTCATTTCTGCCCCAGGTTTCAGTGTATGTCTTGGTTTCTTGGAGTACAAATATCAATTAAAGACAATGAAATCGATTTACTGGAGTGTTTTCACTCTGTCTATATTGTCCAAATATTATTAAGGATTGATTTTTATATTCGTTCCAGTAACCATGCTATAATGGATGAATTGATGCTTGTAATTAAATATAATTTATATTTACATTGTATATTCATCCTTCAGACACTAATAAGATTGTGTCTTTCCTGCTTCCTCTGTTTACAGTGCAAACTTGTGCTTAGTCATTATCAGGACTTTTTCTACAAATGTATTCCTCTTCATGAAATCTTTCTTACTGAGTGACTGAGAAACTTTTTAAGTTGTTTCAGTGGGCACAATGCCAATCTGAAAGATGGTGGCGCTAGATAGAAAAGTGAAAGGAAGCAATGGTTTTGTTTTGTCAAACGATGGAGGAAAAAGCAGGCAGCAGCCACCAAGAAGAGACTGGCTCCACTGGTGCAGTTTTCTTCAGGCTAAGAATGTTTTAGGATATAGAGAGTGGCTAAAAATAGAGCTTATTGTAATGGAGTGGTCCACAGGCAACACTGAGTGCTTCTGAACTCATTTGAACAGACAGCTTTTAGGGATCTAAATCAGCTTGGCTAATATCTGGATGAGAATAGCTTGTTCTGAATGATACTAACATTCCAGGAAAAAAAAAAAAAAAGGAAAAAGATGTTTTTGCTTCATTTGAACTGTATTTGATTGCCTTTGGTATATTTGAACTGCACATATTTCTATTATAATAGAATAACATCCCAGTGCATTTGAAAACCCTGAAGGAATTGTTATGTAGAAGCTGAATTGAAGACCTCTCAATCATAAAGCATATGTTTTTTCTGGTGAAACCACCCTTCAGGTCAGGATAGCATGTTGCTATTATTGTCATATATAGAGGCTAGCTGCTAGTGGGAGATGACAAAGCTGCGCATTGTTTTGTGGAGACACAATTCCCCTTAAGCATATGGTCTTTTTGCCAGTGTTCAAGGAAGCTCTGCTTGACAGATAATTAGAAACTTCTGGATGAAGTCTCTGCTCTTTGGGCAAAATAATCAAAAACGTGGTGAATTAACACCAGCAGCAAAACGTCTGGGGATAAGAAATACAGAATTTAAGTAAGGTTTCTTCTGAAACAGTTCATCTACTCTGCATTAAAGTGAATGTTAGTAAAATAATATATTCTTAGCTAAAGATTTTAATGGTAGCAGTGGTAGACAGAAAGTCATATGGTACACCGGAAAAATGTGCCCCTCTCCATTTGGAAAAAAACAATAGTTCTCTATTAAGAGAACAGTGTCTGGAGAAAGTTGGTGTCAGCAGTACCAAGTACCAGAGATACGCCAAGTTTTTTATTACGTTTGTTTTATACAGAAGTTACTTGAGAATGTGTCTGCTTGTTATGTATATGTACCTAGACACAAAAATTCAAAAAGAAAAAGTAGTTTCTTTTATCAGAATTTACAATTCTTATGCCAAAACCTCATGAGTGCTGAAAAACTATACCCTCTAATATTATTCTTTTTTCCTGATGTTTCTGTGCCTGTATTGAGACAGTTCACAAAGAAGTGATTCGGTGATTTGGGTGAGCTTTCTGACTTCATATTATAAAAGTTAATTCTCTTTTAATGTATTGTTTCACTGTTTAATCCATTATTCCAAGGAGTAGATGCAGAATGTTCCATACCAGTATTTTCTATGCAGATAACTAAAGTATCTGCCATAACCATTCTGCCTCTGTAAATACAGCCAATGGAAACAGAACTTCCCAGCCCAGCCAGACTTCTGCTGTAATGTATCTGTTCAGTTTATGGTCCAAAGCTGTCTCACAGCTCTCTAAATAGAGCGTGAAGACGCCCGTCGCTGGCCGTCCCAGCGAGGCGTCCGCAGGCTGCGTGATCTTTTTCCGTCCTCCGCACTGTGGCGCCGGATTCCCTTTCCACCCCCAAGAGGCGCGGCTCCCTCTTGTAGCTCTCGGAGGAGTAGCTGCGAGGGGGCTGCAGCTACTGATGATCTCCTTCCTGATCCTCAGATTCTAGGGTTCCGCGATAGGTGGGTACCCGTGGGGTGTGTACAATAACACACTCGATACGAGCTCCAGTCGATGCCAATTTATTCAGGAAGTAACACAAACTTTTATAACTTTAGGAGAGGGAGGAGAAAAGGGAGGGAACAGGGAGGAGCAAGGGCATGATAGGTGCTATGCTAATGTGGTGGTCTCTCCGGACTGGGCAAACCCTGTTGGTGGGCGGGCAGTCCTCCAGGGCAGACTGCTCCTGGCCCCCACCACCGGGATTCTAGCAGCTTCTAGAAAGACCTAGGCACTGCTCAGTCAGGGGCCACCGGGACCCGCCCCGTACAAGCTCCCGGTGCGCATGCCCCATTACCGGGTAGCTCTACTCCCCGTTTATGACTCCCAACAATAGCGTTTCCATATTGTTTAAACATATTTCTGAAGATGAGCTTATGGGTCCTTTCCTAAAAATGCAAACACCTCACATACATACCTACTTATCAGAGTGTTTGTTTTGTTGCTGAGGCTTCTCTGTTACTTTGTAACTCAAGATTATTGTCATNAATTTCATGAGGTTTTTGACCGCCCAGTTGTCCAGTCTGTCCAGGTCCCTCTGGATGGCAGCACAGCCCGCTGACATGACAGCACAGTCATGTGAAAGTGAAAGGAAGGGCTAAAAAACTTCCATAGAAAGTCGACAGGAAGTGATAAAGGAGTTCTACCCATGAATACAGTATTCCAGCTATGCTAAAGGTGGTCAAAAAGGTTTTTACTGGAACATTTATCCACAAGAAAAAGCTGCATTGGCCTGAGAATTTTAAATTTGCTGTCATGTGCTATTGAGTCAGACTCACACTCTGGTTTATCTTCATGAATAGTTCTCTTTTAATTTGTTTGGAGATGTTCTGAATTAAGTAAATCTTAAATTAATTTCTTTGATCAAGGATAATTATTTTTCCTTAGCCAAAGATTATAGTAATTCTATTTAACTGAAATTTTAAGTCATGGTAACCTTGACTTCATCCATCTTTAACCAAATCCTTTTATTAACTTTTCCAATTTATAACTTATCAAATTTTAAAGCATAATACAATTGTTCAGATTTATAAGTTTAAAATGCTCCACAAAACCAGTTAACAGCTTTTGAGAACTGTCATTAGATCATATCTAAATATTGTTAATTATATGTGCTTTGCTTAAAAGCTTGAAAGCTTTCTTTGCCTTCTTGAATCATAAAATCTCCAGTCAAATGAAGAGCTGATAATAAAACTCATAATGAAGATACATTTCAAGGGCTGAGAAAAAGAATTGGTTTCCAAAGAACAGAGTAATTCATTCATTTATTAATGAATCTCTTAGATAGGTGGATTATTATCATCTGTTTCTTCTTCTTTTTTTTTTTAAATGGCATTGTGAAAACTGATATTATGTCTCCAACTGCTCTGGAAGTATTCCTGAGTTTTACATAAGTCTTATTGTACAGCTTAGCAATATCAGAACTTCAGGCTGATTTTAGAGGAAAACAGCATCTTTTCAGAAAACTGGTATTTTGATGATATCTCCTTTCAAAGTAGTGAAAATGTTCTTGAGCTAAAAGGGAAACCTGGAATATTACAATATGCTTTTGATAAATAAAACACTTCAAGATAGCAGGAATATTTCCTGAAAGGAAGTCTGTATTGTGTGCTAGTTTTATTATTTTTTACCATTTATTTATTCATTTGTTATTACAGAGCACAGAGTAGGAAAAGATCAATTTCTTCTCTCAGGAAAGTTAAAAATGTCATAGCATCGTGGCTTCTGCCTAGCCCTGCTTAAAAAGAGGCCATTACAGAGGCAGCTGTTTGCTGTAAAATGTAATGATATAATGGATTCTCTCCTGTTTAAACAACAGATGCCTCTTCAAACTAAAGCTCACTGGTGGCTTTGGACAGACATATGTATTGAGTGGTAGTAAAGACTCTGAGTGATAGCCTGAGCCCATCTTCTTAAAGGATTTATTGTATTGTAGTTACAACAGGACAAAACACATGTGGGTTTGGACCTGTTTGGTATCCATACAATACTCTGAGGAGCGGGTACTTGTTCTTAGGATTAAAAATGCACTGGGGACAAACATAATCAACACACTCTTACTTAAAACTGAAGCAAAGATTATGCTTTTGAAGGTTCCTTTGCTACAGAAAAGTATGGCACAAGGTATCCTGTTTTATCTCCTCACTTCCTTCCTTATCCTTACCTGTTTCTCCCACCCCTACATTTTATTTTCTCTCCTCTTAAAATAAAAGGAGAAAATAAACAGTAATAAACCCCTGACTGCTCAATGTGAATGATTTCTTCTCGTCAGTGCTCTAATGCTCTTCTTCTACTGCTGGTAATAGAGATCTATAATGCTTTATAATGATGCTTTATAATAAAGAGCCTTATCTTCAATTTTTTACGATATCATAAGAAAGAAGGAAGGAAATGTTGTCACCGCGCATAATAGGAAGAATTATCTCCTCTTTACTGAAGAGCAGAAATTTGGAATTCATTGGAAAACCACTTTTCTGCACTTTTTGCCATTACAGCTTGAACTTATTTCCTAGCTAGTACACAGATGAAATTCTGGCTGCTCCACTTCCAGTCAGCTGGTTTCCAACACCTCTGGTTGCCGTTTACACTGTGCTTTAACTGAGCATAGTCCAGCCTAAATGAAGCCTCTCTCTCCAAGGGAGGGCCCAGGTTACCAGCAGTCTTGTAGTCAGGGAACCATGTGTGTCTCTGCCATTACAAACCTTACTACCCATTTTGTCTGGATGCAATGAGGAGGGGAAACTCCTTGACTAAAATGCGCAGTTGGAAAAAGCAAAATCTAAGGAGATGGGTGGGGAAGTGGGTTCTGTAACAGAAAACTTGGCAACATAGTTGGAAAGTGAACAGAAGCTGATGAGAAAGTGAGACTACATCCTTGATGTTTTTTTATAGGCATTTCTTCAACCAGTAGAGGGAGAGCTATTTCTGAGCAACATGGAAAATGGTAACTGTCAGTGATTTTGGTGTTATGTTAATAAATACAGAGAAAAATAATATAAGAAGATGAGAAGTTGCTGTGGTTTCAATAAATAAGGCTTTGCTTGCACTTTAAATAACTGCGTATTAATTTTTTTTGTGGTTTATATTGTAATGTGCACTTAAGCAAACTGGGATTTCTAGTGACAGGATATCTTGCCTAAGCTTCCTCCAGAGAAATAGTAAAAAAAAAAAATGAAACTCAAAAGAAGAGATGACAAGATTTATAATTTGATTTCACAGTAAACAGATTTTAAATTTTATTTTAGAAGATAATTGTTTTACTTGTCCAGCAATCTGAAACCTCCAAGGATAAAATGGATTCACTGTATGTCAGTTCTGTCCCTGTTGTATTTATTGAGACAGCTCAGTACTATCAGCCTTCATACGACAGCTGAAATAAACATTGATATCACTGTATTAAATTGTTCTTTATTGATTTCCGGTTGACTGCAAGTTTCTCCTTAGAGATGTATCTTTTCCTTAAATATTTTTTGATTGAGAGCTTGCTAGAATTGCCCATCTTAGAGTGCAATTTCCTGCTTGCTTGCATGTAAAATCAGACATTCAGTCTTACTCAGAAGCAAGGTCTGCTCCCAGGTTCACTATAAGTTAATCTTTTTGCAAAGCTCTGATTTTTGTTGATTTTGAAAGACTTATTTTCTCCTCCTGTTATGCTCTTGATAACATATGTGTTGCTAAGAATGAGAGGTCAGATGCAGATACCACTGTTAAATGATAACGCTACCGTTGCCACTGCAGCATCTTCCTACCTGCAAGGGAAGGAAGAAAACTTATCCTAACTTTGGCTAGAAAAAATTGTGACACAGTCAACGATTACCGCTCTAAGCAATGTCAGAACCCCAAGATACTTTGCTTACAAATAAAGTATTTTACATTAAATATTTCCAAATTCTGGAGTTAATACTGGTCTGTAATGATGAAAAACTTGTGCTAGTGTGCTGATACTTCCAGCCCTCAGAAGGGGCTTGGGTGAGGGAAGATATTTAACCTCTTAGTTTTGCATCTTTTATAAAAGAAGTATGCTAGAAATACTTTAGATTGAATTCCATATTTGCCTTACCACATGGTGAGAAAGTTCAACTTATAAACCAAAGCTGAGAATTTTGATTATATTCATATATATCTAAAATAATATTTTTTCATAAAAGAATGCAATATTTTTAAGACATAAAGAAATTTCATAAAGCAGAAGAATCCATATTTATTGGAAAAAATCTAAGCTGCTTTTTTTCATAGTTCTCTGCAGTAGCTAAGAATTAATAATGAGAATCTTTTGAAGGAAATGCAAAGTCACATACCTGTGTGACTAAAAGAATTTAAGAGTCAGCAACAAGAGCTTGACCTGTCCTGTCTACATTTAAAAAGAAAGAGTGTGTGTATGTATATAATAATTAAGACTACTGCAAAAATTGCATAAAAGGATTCTCTTAAGATAAGTGCTTTCACACACTTTTATTTACCTAACTCTCTACATTTTTCTGTTTTTTAGAAATACCAGCACTGCCTTTCTCTTGATTGTTAAGGACAATTGCCATATGTATAATTTCTGTAATAGAAGAGAGATCTCTAATAGAATAAAGTAGAATCCAGACAGAGCAATCTGATTTCACTTTTTTTTTCCTTTTTTAATAGATTCTTAGCTCATTGTCTGTAATACATCCCTCATTTCTGCCCATAACATTACATACTTGGTCCTTTTATTCAGTGCATGTCCATACAACACTTCAGATAATCCTAATTAAGGAAAATTGACAGAAATGTTTCTACTACTCTTGTCCAATCTTTAAATTGATTCTCATGACAGCCTGTAATAAATGACTGTTGAATTTTAATAGTTATCATTTTTTCTATGTTTCTGGAATACAGTTTATATTAAAAAAATGAAAAAAAAAAGCTTATCTCTTTTCATTACTGAATTCATCTGCAGCATTTGCAAGTAATATGTGATAAGGCAATTTTTAGAAACAGTGGTCAAATTTATATGACTGGAGTATTTAGGCTTCATCCCACAGCGATGTGTGAAGCTGCTAGCTTGTCACAGATTTCTGCATAGTCATATTCCTCTGACTGTTTATTTAGAATTGCATTCTTCTCCTGTAGCTGTCTTGGAAAGTGTTATTTCTTTTTTATATTCTTATTTTCTTTCTAGTTTTGCTTTTGAAAAAGTATTAATCACAATCCAGGTTGTAATGTAAGACCATCTAAATGAAAAGTCTTGCCCTTTGCCATTAGTAGAAGAATGTCTGTTTAGTTTCTGAGCATAAAGATTTGTTGAGCCATCAGGATTATGAAGATATCTTGCATAATTTCCTTACTGGACTGTATTTTGGCCACTGACAGTTAATTATCTTTGCATTTTTCAGTAGATAACTCTTACAACCTCAGTGTGCTGGATAGAAAAGATTCTTGCTTCCAAAATCCTACTGTCACTGGACCTTGCCACAGTTCTGTAGGCAATATTAACAGTCAGAAAAGATACCATCATGTCTGGATGGCACTGGAGGAAACTGGCTTCCGTGAAGAAACTAGTAATATTCTACCTGTTGCAGGAGGTCAATGAACACATTTTCAAGTAGATTTTAAAAATCAGTATTAAAAAAAAAAAAAAAACTATGTATATATTTATGATTTTATGGAAAATATTTCAAGAAAATACTGTTACTCTTTACAAGTTCATGAGTTATTAAACACAAGGATTCTGTTTCTCAGAATCTGCATTTTATTAGAAACATCAAAATAAATCCAGATGCATTTTTTTCAGTGATCTATATCTCTGCAAACTTGTTACCTTTTAGCTTAAATTCAATATCATACTTACTATTGTTATTATATTTCAAGGTTAAAATGATATTCTCCTTGGTTCAAAATTAAGATGCAGGGAAAATATTAACACTTTAAGCATGAAATATTAAAATTTGCTCTCTCAAGTCTTGGAGGAAGTATTTCATCAGATAATTCTTTTGATTAACTGTTGAGATAATTTGGTGAAGCCAAATAATGTTTTCTCGCTAGATAGAATTTTCTAACCATGAATAACTTCCTATAGGCTTTATGAATGAAAGGCATTTACCACTGTGTGTTCTTATCCTAACATTACATATAAAAACTGATCCAATTTGATAAACCAGTAGATAATACTTACATTGATAGATACAATCTTAGCATACAAACAGCTGATTTAGCAGAGGAATCATTAACACTGATAACATTATAGTAACATTTACTGTGAAAAGACAAAACAAGCAAACAAAAACCTGCCGGTCCCATACTCAGGTGTGCGCAGCTGCAACAGCTAAGATGTTGGAGTGTCCATAATAACCTTAGAGACAAAAATCTGTGACACTTGCTATTTTATTCATTAATAGTGCATGTTACCAAGACCCAAATCGTTTCATATTATACTGTACTGAAAATGATTCTCATGTATTTTCATTAGATTGCTGCAGTAACTGATTCAGCACTTGTCATGAAGTAGTGGGGAAGGTGAGAGCTGATCAGAGCTCTAACTGTCTGGTTTAAACTTAGTAACTTAAAAATCTTCCATCTCCACTTCTTCCAATGACTGTTTTACCATCACCAGAAGAAAGGTGTTAGAGTAGTTGTAAGTCAAGGAGAAGCATCCTTTTCCCAATGCCTCCCCTCTTTTTGGACCCAGGGAACTAAAGGATGAAATTCTAGTTGCTTTATGGAAGTAAGAAATCATATTTTGTAGAGCCACAGAGTCACATTCCTTCCTCTCCCGTGTTCTCAAAAGCATCATGAAGGTCAGATGAAAAAGATAAAGCTGTCTAGAGGTTCCCCAAGAAGATTGCTACTGTGACTTCTTAGAAATATCTTCCTTGGGCTTTCTCATCTCTGCCACATTAGGAGAGAGAGTTCTCTTTCAAGATTTTCCACAGGATGTGGGATATGCAGTTATCTCAGATGTGAGTTGTTGCTGATGAAGATATTCTCTGCTTTGTTACTTACAGAATTCTCATCTCTTCTTACCTATTTATCCAGCTTCTTATTTCCAGAAAGGAAAAAAGCTCCCTGCCTAAAATAGTAAGGAAAGAAGAAAAAAGTTACAAATATTTCACTCAGGGAAACACATACAAGCTTTGGTTTGACTTTCTTCATTGAGTGATAAATATGCTAATATATCAGCTATGACAGCTGAGGGATCACTCTATTTTGTTGTCCTTAATCAATAACCTAGAAGGAAAAAATCTGTAAAACTAGACTGTTTGCTTTGTACTATATAATAATACACTAAAGTGTCTGTAATAAGATCTTAATAGAAGGCAAAAGACAATGACTAATAAAAGCAGGGACTCTATTTCTTATTGCAATAAGATACAAAAATTTTGCTCCATAGTCATGCAGAAAATCAGGGACAAGGAATGAAAAGTAGGAGTTACAAATTTGCATTTTTTTCTCTTTCTTTTTAAAGGCTTGTATGTTTCTGTTGAAATTGGTAGCACAAAGTAACTACAGAATCAACCGTTTACTTGTTCCTAATAAATTAAAAGTCACAGTGAAAGAGAAGAGCAGCCTGCCAAGATGTCCTGGGAGCAGAATGCTGTAGTCAGGAGGAAGCACCTTCATTACAAGCATCATTACCTCTGGCATGCATGACTTCAGTGAATGTTTAATCCAGGACAAACAAGTGGGACTAACATTTCCTACTCTCTTCTTCTAACCCATGCTTATCTGAGATTAACAGCTCGTGTTGGAGGGCAATTATTTTCTATTGGAGCCAAACTTGGGCTGGACAAACCAATGACCTGGTGGTTTGTCTTCTGCACTTAGACAAAATAGATTCAACCTTTTCTGTTTACCAAATATAGAACTACTAAGGCAAAACAAGTTGTAATTAACACTACCCAAAGCAGACTTGAATCCGCTTGTAGATTTGTTTTGAACTGTGTTATTGACATTACTTTTTGCACAGCAGTACTTGCAATTTTCTTGCTAATTAACTCCCCTTTTTAAAAAAAGCAATTACTTATGCTAAGAGAGGAAACTCTTGTTTTTATAAAAAGCTTCTGCGAGTAGAGATGACTTCCTGAATCTAATATATTCAAAGTCATTTCATTGCTCTTTGTGACTGTACTTATGGAAAATAATTGCATTGGCCCAGGAAACCCAAAGAAAGCATTCTAATTGTTGAAAGAAGGAAATGATAGATAATTAACTCCCCGGTGTGGAATAGCACTAACTTAACAAAAACAGTGTTTTTTTCTCAACTTAGCCATATTTTTCTCTTGAACTGTTTTCTTATGTGAGCGTCAAGCTCTTTGGATGAAGTGATGTTCTTTACATGCAGGATTACTTAAAGCATTCTCACTGAGAATTTTTGGATATTAGCAATGCTGATTTTTCTTTCCTCCCTTTATTAATAGTAAAATAAAAAAGATGGGTCTTAATGGTCTTAATGGAAGTCTTGTGTCATTAAAATTAGAATTTTAGGTTTAGAAAAAAATATTTATTTCTTTGTATTATGTTCACCACCTGGTACCTTTACCTATATTCCAGCAGCATATTATTGTAGAATGTATAAATATGTTTTATTCCTGAGAAAAATGTTGTGCTGATTTTCAGTTAAGTTTTTCAGTTACAAAGAACAAGGGAATTTTATCTTTTCAGATTGAATAAAGTCTATTTTAAAAACTGGGCTGCTCCATGAAAACAAAATATTAGTGTACAATAGCGTATTGAGAGAGAATTAATTCTCTTGGAAAAATAACGAGTTGTTAGTGATATGAGCTGCATTACAAACACCTGTTTTATTAGTAATAGATGTAACTGTTTAAGAATAGAAGGGTTAGTTTCAATGCAGTGTTCACCTTTGGGGCCCCAACACAAGAACATGGAAGGAGTTCAGTAAAAGGGTTCCCAAGAGGGTTGGGGGCTGGAACAGTTGCCTAGGGAGGGGAAACTGGGAGCAGAGACTCATTCAGCCCGGAGCAGAGATGTCTTCGCAGGAAGCTCTTCCCAGAGTTACGTGGTAGGAGGATGAGGGCAGCACTCACAAACTGAAACAATAGAAGTGCAGTACCAGTGTCACTAGCACCTCTCTGTCATTTCTCAGCATTAGTTCATTCAAACTCTCTTCTTGTACTCATTCCAGTTGAGTTTTTCAGTAGTCAACATTTTCCTTGAAGTGTTGCATTAAAACTAGGCTGGATACCTCGAAAAGGCATTTAAAATACTGCCTAGAATACTTACTGTTACTTGCAGAAGCATTGTCCATAAAAGTCACTTGTGTATGTGCTTATGTGTATATATGCATACGTATATATGTATATATATACCTGACATATATAGTCAAGTAAATTTTTGCTTTTGTGCAAAAGCATGATGTTATTAGTGTCCAGTCAATTAATGAACCCTACGTAAATTAATTCTTTCAGATAGCTGCTCATCTATATTTCGGAGGTTGGTTTTCAGATGATTAGAAACTTAATTTGTTTGATATTGGATTGGAAACAGTCAGAAGGAAAAAAAAATCCTGTTTTTTATTCCTCTTTTCTCTACCGATAGGTTAAGTCCTTGGTTTCTGGTGGACTCTGAACTCAGTTATTTGGGTTGTGTTTGTATTTGTTTTTTACTTGGAAATACAGTAGTTTAACTAGGAGTAATTTAAAACAACAACAAAATAAATTTATTTATGGTATAAATGGAACACAATCTCAGAGGTCAGATTTTAAAAATGTTTTCTAGGTTTGTCTGTTCATGTGTGATTTTCCTTTCTACATGTGAGGTCTCTAGACCTCTGTATAGGACTGTGTAATGGGTATTACTGAGATCAAAGTAAACTGTTTCACCAGGAGCAAACCTTCAGTTTCTTAAATCTGTAGTGACTTTTACTTGTGTCATAATCCTTCTTCTCCCACATCAATCAGTTTTTTATAACATTTTATAGGGTGTCATCTATGAGGACATGAAGAGGGAAGAAAGTTTTAGCTGAATATGTAGTCTGTATGTTGTATTCAAATGCTAATATTAATTTCGTCCTAGGCCTTTGCTGGTTTGACAGATGAAATTATCACTTAAAGCACATAACTTCAATTTTAGTTGCAAGATATACTCACTGGCAGTAATTTTCAGTGTCAAGAATGCTATTAACATCAGATATTTCATTTTTACATTGAACATGTGCTTTACTATTTAAAATGTAAGATTGAGTAGATCAAGTTTTGAATTACGGCTCGGCTGTGCTTCAGAATTTCTGTATGATTCTGTGCAAGCCTTGCAACCTTTCCATGACTCCATTCTTTCTTAATACAATAGAGTACCTGCAAGTGGTGAGAATTTAAATCAAATTGTCATAGCCATGCTATTTGTGAAAGTTGTAGGATGTTACAATCTTTCCAAGCTGCCACAAAAATGGATCCACTTGGAATTTTACCCAAGCACTACAGGGCTAAGAGATGCTTCGAAGTCTGTTAAATTGTATGTTATCCTTATGATTGTTAGATATCTTGTCAGCTCTGTTTTAAGGGTATGTGAATAAAAGACAGGTACACAAAGAAATGAACTTTGTCACAGAATTGTAGTTTGAGATAGAAAAGCTAAATTTAGAGCATGATCAGTGCCTTTTTCCTGCTGATCTTCACATATATGCAATACGATTTTTGGAGTGTGTATGTGATTCATATAGGAACTTAAAATTTAAAGTGCATTTGGAACTATATGGAATTGATGGTTGTTTAAAGGAAAACATAAACAAATAATAGTAATAATAATAAACCACCTATGTTTCCCAAGATCATTTGAATCAAATGTGAAAAATAAAGTCTTAGTTTTACATTTTTACATACATTCTTACATTTTTCTGTAATTTGCCCTTTCTTTAGAGATAAACCTGTTCCTGAAAATAGCATTCTAACAGGAAAATTCTGATGTGTAATCTTTAATTTCACTTTTAAGCATTCCTGTGAATGCAACTTTATGACAGTCATCAATCATCAAAACTGATTGTTAAATTGGCATAAACTTGAACTCAGTTTTAAATTTCTATGAAGCCAATGTCAGAGACAGTAAATTTGAGTGCAAAACTCTTTCATATTCATTCACCATTGAGTTATTTTAGCCAAAGTGTTCCACTCCTATACATTGTTTCAAATTTTGCTTTTTCCTGATGTTCTAATTTTGAAGGATATTCAGCTTTGGATTTGCACAGTGTTAGCAACTGACAACTGTTGCATTGTTTTGCTCTTTGGCATAGGGGCACATAAAATCAGAACCACATTTTTTTATAAAACTTTTTAAAAATCCTATTTCACCCTCGTACACCTTAAAACAACTTTCTACTAAAATGACATCACCACAAAAGTAAGTTCCATGTTTTCTTTCAGTTAATTTTTCTGCTTTCTAAGCTAGAGTAAGACTCAATGTGATTTGAACATTTAAATTTAATATTAGCTGCCAGCAGCCATAAGATAAGTAACCAACATGTTTTTCACATCTATTTTGTGTCCTTTTTTTTATATTGTTAGTGGCCTAAGAAAGATTATGATACAGTATATGTGTGTTTTCAGGCATAATGTACCTTTGACCTAATTCAAAAATTGCTGCTAAATTTGGGCTAAATTTAAGTTATTACAAGTCCTGACCTAATACAAAAAATATTAAAACTCTTTGTTAGGAGGTGCATTCTAAAATAGATCTAAGCAGTTTTTGTATGCATGTATGTATGTAGAAGAACAGAATGCATCTGAAAGCCTTTGCTGCTATTTGTTAGAACCTGAATTATTGACGCTTGATTTATCAAGACAATTCAAAAGAGACATAATAATCCTCATTGTCAATAATCTAATGAGATGTGTACCTAAGATGACGACACAGGAAGTTAAACCTACCTTTCAGGGGAGGGGAGGGGAGAGGAGAGGAGGGGAGCGGAGGGGAGAGGAGGGGAGAGGAGGGGAGGGGAGGGAAGCTTAGTGATAGTTGTTTTCAACAACTGTCTTATATTATCAACCTATTTGCTGATACAAATATACAGCACACAGGCTTTGAACAGACTTAAGAAATGTCTGTTCTAACACGGAGTGTTCAAATATTCCTCAACATTTAACTAATATAATTGTACCTTGTTTTTAATGTTGTTCTGCATAGGTGCAAAATGAAATCTTCAAAAAAGATTAAGATACAAATGCAAGTGGGAATGGTGTTGTACAACTAGTAATAAGTTTTGGTGTCATTTTATACAATATTTTCATTTGCTTTTCTTATCAGTGGACTTCTCCCTGAAAAATACCTGTGGCAGAAGAAAAGAAATCTTTCTGAGAATGTCTAAGTCCAATCTAAAATTGTAATGAATTTTCTTGTATAAAATCTTTTCTCGTATTTTGAATCTTTTAATATAAACAGACTGTTAGGCAGAAATGAAATCATTATTCCTTCCCTCTCCATAAACACTTACATGCAGAGCACCTCTTGTTTTATGACTAAACCTCAGCTGCACTGCAGTGGTGTCTGTCTGGTGCTTTCAAAGATAATTTGCCTCTGTAAGGCGCATAAGCTGCCTTGATCTTTTCCCTTACCTTGTGTTCTTCCTTCTCTTTTGTAATTATGACTCTTCTCCCCTATGTCTTTTTTTTTTTTGTTTCATTTTGTTTTGTTCTTTCACAGTATGCATGACAGTCTA
Organism: Crypturellus undulatus; assembly: GCA_013389825.1. Lineage (NCBI taxonomy): Eukaryota > Metazoa > Chordata > Aves > Tinamiformes > Tinamidae > Crypturellus > Crypturellus undulatus. The sequence goes on along the minus strand of VWPW01021617.1, from coordinate 90,321 downwards.
ACTAATTGTGTGTTTCAGTGGATGCAAAAGTTGTGTTTCAGTGGACTCAAAAGTACAAAAACTTGTCTTGGAGTCAGTCTTGATGTTAATAACTTATGCATGAAATAAGTACAGTTCATTTTCCTTTCTCTAATTTTGTTTGATTTGTAAAAGGCAAAGCAGGAGCCTTGTGTTTGGAGTGCTTTTTGGAAGAAATTTCCATTCAGAGTTAGCATAACACAGCTATTAATCTAAATTTGTATAAAGTGGCTTTAGTGATCTATAGAAATAGAAGCTGTTTTTAGAATATAGGCTTTTGTTTTCTCCATCTTTTTTTTTCTTTTTACTTACCTTTAAGCAAGAGGGCATTCCCATCATATTCTTTAATTCACATATCCAAGAATATTCCTTTTTTATTCTGTTTACTTTCTAGATGTAAAGAAATAACATATACTGTTAAAACTTTCACTTCTTTATCGACAACCTCTGCCACTTTAACAGCTCTGATAAACTACTAAGTTAAATGAGAATCTGTTTTGTATCACTACAATTAGTGATAATACAGTTATCTATAGAAATCTGTAATGGCTATGTTCCTTCTGCTTTGCCTTCTACAAATCGAACAAAATTAGAAAAAGGAAAATGAACTGTACTTATTTCATGCATAAGTTATTAACATCAAGACTGACTCCAAGATATGTTTTTGTACTTTTGAGTTTTGTTTAACTGAATACCTTTATTGCCTAAAACAATTATCACTTCAAATCCCATAATAATTACCAAAAATGTTGCATACTCTTTACAGAGGTGATCTGTGTTACCACATATAAATTATTTTTATTGACAGTTAGTTAATAAAACCTACAACAAAGTGAATTGCTAAATATGTTAATATTTTGCTACAACTTTTCTGTGTGGAGATTTGCTCAGCTTTAACATGACTCAAAATTCCAGTTTTCTGTTATTTTGATTCTGGAGTTTTTAGGGATTGTTATATGATAGGTATGATTAGGTTTAATAATTAAATTTGTTTTTTATATGCACTCTTCCATTTCTAAGTTTGGAAGGCTCAAATTCTATTGAAGATCAGAATAAGAGATATTTTAAGAAGAGTATTTGCTTTGGGAGCAATCTCCAAGGGCCATCAGTTGCTTTACTGAAGTACTTCTGTTTTTGTATTGGTTAGAAATATAAGCGTTCAATGATCCTTTTGTGTGTAGTGGTAATCTTATGTGTAATCAAGCATAGACACCCTGTCTCAAGCTTCTGAGAAATGCTTCTGAGAAAAGCTTGAGTAACAGTCCTTATTTCTGGACTTGTTTAACTCTACAATTAAAGAATCATATTTCCACTTATGAGTAAGTCTAAGCATTTGTTCTGAGCAAACCTAATGACTAATTTGACAAAGGGAAAGAAGAACACCAGTCTGTGTATTGCAGAGTATGTATGCTATTGTTTGGTTGCCTTAGAGAATGTCTACTTTTATAAACATTACTGAGACAGGATGAATATTAAATGTGTTAAATTGTTGGATTTTGTCACTTAATGCAAATATTACATTAGTGAAAAATACATGTACAGTTAAACTCCAAAAATCTTACACTATACTCCTTTTTTAAGAAGTAATTTGTTTACTTTTATTCAGTTCCTAATGACAACACTTTTTCAGATTGGAGGCTCTATTATGTAAGTATTAGCCATAGGACTGATAACTTTCTGAAGGTAACAATGTGAATGTTTGTCCTTTTTTATAGTCTATTGATACAAAATTTAGAAGCTACTAATTTGGATCTCAACTGAAAAAAAAACATTTTTTAAGTGTATGAAAGATCATTTTACTCCATAAATATCAATTAGCTATCTAGTCTCATGATACACGTTCAAGCACAAACAGCTCTAATGCTGTTTTTTCCCCTCTCCTGTGCGCTGATAGCTACAACGCAGACGCAAGATGCTCTTGTACTGTGTTAAAGGGAGGTACAACACTCCTGAGGACCACTCCTTGCCTCCTTGCTTTGGGCTGCTGTGGTACCAGGTTTGATGTTGATGCATCGGCCGCCTGCCTGCTCGGTGCGACAGAGCGATAACACTCAGAGCACATTTACTGAGGCTCTCAGTGGGGAGGGACTCTAGAGCCCCTGTGATTTAAAAAATATTCCTACTTGGTTGAAAGGCCTTATTCAGACTGTTAATAAGCTAGTTAGATTCTGACATGGAAAGTGCTATGTCAGAGTGGGGACACTAACGTTGAATTTCTAAATGAAAGCACTTGTGTTCATCGAAGGAGAAACTATTTTCTTTCTATACCACGATTACTGATGGCCTATTTTAGTTTCATGTTTCCTGCTCATGTGCCCCATGGCCATATTTAGGAATTGGTCGTATTTAGGCATTTTGGCCGTATGGGCATTTTTACCATATATGGAAAGAGCCTATATTTGTGCATCTGTCACCTGATGGACATATTTGAGCATTTTGACCATATATGGGCAGGGTTTTTTACCCTATATAGTCAAAATGCCTGTTTTTGGGTGTCCTCAGTTGTGTGACCATATTTGGTCAGTTTGACCAGATAGGGGGGGTTACCATATATGGTTATTTTGACTTTTTCAGCATTTTCAACTATATATAGACTTTTTTCATATATGATCATCTTGTCCATATTTGGGCATCTCCCAAATCTCCTGACAGCTATATTTGGGCATTTCTTTCTGACATTTTTGACCATATATGGTCAAAATGCCCATGTTTTGGCATCCATCATCTGATGGCCTTATTGGGACATTTTTACCCTATATGGATGTTCTTAGCATATATGGTAATTTTGGCCATATTTGGACACCTGCAGCCTGATAAATATATTTGGACATTTTGACCATATGTTTGCATTTTCACCATATATGTTCATTCTGACCACATTTGGGCATCCCCATTCAATGGCCATATTTGGTCATTTTGTCCCTATATTGGCATTTTACCATATATGATCTTTTAACCATATTTGGCCATCCTCTGTGGGCATTTAGACCATATATGCATTTTAACCATATATGGTCAAAATACACATATTTGGGCACCTGCTGACAATAGCTGTATTTGGGCATTTTGACCATATATGGGCATTTTATAATGTAATACCATTTTGACCATTTTGGGGCATCACCTTCTCAAAGGCCATATTTAAGCCTTTAATCATACTTTGAGGAGTGAGTCTACAGAGAGAACTTAATCTTTCATAGGTAGTCAGGAGATGTTTCTACTGAAAAAGCTGCTGCTAGAAATATCATTCTCTCCGTTATATTTTCAGAGAAAGTTAGTACACAATACCCTGGCTTCATTCTAAATGTGATTTTACACTCTCCAGCTCTTACTCATTGTTTTTCTTATTAACTTTAGATAAGATACAAACACAAGCTGCAGGCAGAGCATTTTTTCCCAAGATTTTTCCCTCTGGAGGTAATTTACTAAGTGTAATAAAAGCTAAATGTGAGAACAAATTATTGTATGCCTGTCTGGCACCAGGTCATCAGAAGTTTCTTGTCATTTAGCTATTCCCCATGCTATGCTTCAGACGAATTTCTTCGAAAGAATTTCTTCTCTATTCTCACAATGCAGAGCAAGTCTGAGCAGAACAACAAAGTTGCGAGGAACCATCTGAAAACCTCCCGTGCAGGCATCAGGTGCGGATACTCTGTGTGTCCTGGGATTCTAGGAGACAACAGGGCACCTTCCGTGCAGGGGGTTGTACAGGACTTTTGTATCATATGTTCATTCTGACAGGAGGAGAAGGTTGCTGCCCTATGAGGACACTTGTGGGCAGATTCACACAGCGTGTGAATTTACCCTGTGCAATGTTTATGGCAGTTCTCCGTGGTGCGGTGTATCTCTTCCCCAAAGAAACTGAGGATGCTCTTTCCTGGAGCACATATAGAAAATGTCACCCAACTTCCTGTGCTTCTTGTTTACTTTTGCCTACTCTTAGTTTTCCATGAGCTTCTTTCCCGCAACATCCCAAAAATCTGATCGGAAATAGATTGTCTGGGGTCAGGCTTTGGATTGGTGTGGTTCACCCCTGCAAGTGGAAGCAAACAGATGACTACTGTATGTGGCTTACTGTCTGGATAGCAGTCCCTCTATTTGTTTTACGGTCTTTCAATACCAAAAACAAAGAAAAAAGAAAATAAAAATAGATAAAATGATGTCATATGCATGTCCATCTTCTTCAGGACTATGTTTTCTATCTCTCACTAACACTGGGGACTCATGTGGAGCCTCTTTGCACTATTGAGGAATCTCTGTCTTGCATAGCCTGAACAAGTTTGCTCAAGTATCATGAACTACAACAGCTGTTTGAGTTTTGTTCTTTTTCTCTCCTGCTCTCTCACTATGAGGACATCATTTCTTATTTTCTAACATGATATTTTCTGTATCAGTTAGTATTTTAATGAAACGCAAAGTTTAGGAAGTATTTTGATAGCTTAGTAATTGGATTAAACTTCAGGATTCCTATGCAAAACTCATGTAGTCCAGAGTCCAAGCTGATGTTTGAAAGATGGATGAAGTCCTTTGCTTATTAAGGTTTTGGGACTGTAAGTTCTGGATAGAAGCAAAATAGACAATCAAGAACAGAAAGGAAGGTTAATCATATGCTTAAGAAATAAGAGTCAGGATGTATGGCCAATTTTGTTCTATGGTAGACTTTCTGCAAGGCCGTGCTGCTATTTTTCATTTCATTAGGTCGTAGTTTCCTGCCTGTTGTATTCCAGTATTAGTGCTCTTTACTCCAGATGCTCTTCCAGCCTTACTAAAGAATTGATAGTTCTAAAGTTCTGAGTCTCGCAAGTGATAAAATGTGAAAAACTTAGTAAAACTAATAAACAAATAGGCTCTTAGGTTCTCTCTTTTAGCCCTTGTCTGTTTGTTTGTTTGTTTCACAAAGAAGAGAAAAAGTATTTCTCAGTGAACAGGTTTCTGAAATGTTATAACCTCATTTGGTGAGGGAAAAAAAATGAGAAAAAAAAAGCTTGTGTAACTGATTTAAGTTCCTACTTGCCACCATCATAAAAAGCCTCTTTGTTCAATGCAATCATCTATCTGAAGAAACACTAAAGTATCACTGCTTCAACTCTTCATATTGCCAAACAATCTGAGTTATACGAAGATATTGACAGTACATATTTTTAAGCTTATTGTAAAATATTCATCAAAGCCCCTCCTGAATTGAAAAACAAAGTAATACAAAAACACCCCATACAGTACACTTGTTTTTCTCCTTACTGCAAGCTGAAAGGCTTTAAGGACTTTGGTACAATCCATTAAAATGACAATCAATAAAATTTGCTTATTTAGCAATACTCAAGGGAAGGCAGAGGATTGCATTTCCTATACCACACTAAAGCATCAGTGTGATTGTGATAATTACTAACAGATAACTTGCCTCACTGGCAAGTGGATTGTGTAAATTGGATGGGTTCATTTAAACTGCTTCGGAGTGACAGTTTATTACTTTTGCTGATTATCCAGATTGTTCTCTATTGACTTTATGTCCATATTGCACCTTTAAGTAAGACCTGGCATGCATTCTTATTACAGCCTCTGTGTGTTTCTGCATGTGCGTGTTTTGGCTTACCTGCTATATTACAATAAAATAGGACAGCTATATCATAGACTAATATATATAACCATGAGAAAACCATTTGGACACCTTGTGCTTCCAGCCATAATTAGACAGTTGATTGCAGGATGGTATTAGTAAAATTTTCAAAATGTAGACCGTAGAAGTAGGTAATGAAACAGTTGATAATTAAATGTAATGATAAGCTTTGCTGACTTTATAGTACTTCCCAGTATGAAAACTGCTTATAAATTATAAAGGAAATTATCTATCCTTATAAAGATTCTGCTTTATTGGATTTCCTTAGCTAAGTACTTTAATGCCCAAGTAGTTATACTTGCTTAGATTAGGTTTTATTTTTAAAATAATATATAATATGTATAATAAATATATAATATATGATGTATGGTATATATATATCAACCTTATTAAAAAAAAAAAAAAAGATACTACAACAAAATTAAAGCTGTGTTTGACAACCTAACTTGTACATACTGCAGACTAGTCCTCATTTTGAAATACATATCCACTGTATTTTGCAGTTTGCCTGTCTTCTTATGAAACTGAGTTGTCAATTCAAGAAAAAAAAATGATTCAGTTGCATTTAAGTTTTGGCCAGATCTGGCACTACCTGACTGTGATCGCAAGATCGTCAACACAAGTGCGTGTAACATCTTGCGATACATTACAGAGTATTTCTGATCAGGATACCTCATTGTTTATAGAAGATACAGTATGGACTTCCAAGTCCTATTTTTAGGAGTGGTTGTGAACTACCACCCAGGTTAGAAGGGCCATGTGCTCTTGGACATATATCTGTACTAACCTGGTTGGCAAAGTTGCTCCTACAAGTTTTAAAAGTAGTATATTTCAATTTATGTTGAATGAGGATGGCTCCACAGCAACATTTATAATTGCATTTATAATATACAGGTATGTACTGGCTCTGCAATTCTTTAGTGGAGTCTCTCTTTCCCTCCCTACCCCCCCGGTCTTTTCTCTTGACTTTATGTTGAGATTTTATTTGTGAGGCTGCATTTGTGTATTTGTTGGTTTAAGAACTAAAGTCAAGTTTCTCTCTTTTGCTAAGACTACAGGTGTCAGGTAGCTCTTTGTGATTTGGGAAGCATCACTACTCAAGAGGCTGAATTCATCTCAGCAGCATCACCTGGTTGCTATAGGAACCACAATTCTGAACTTACAGATTTTTCATTATTAACAGTACATCACATTTGAGATTGTCTTTTTTTTTCATTTATTTGATCTCATTTTAATAAAAAGGCAAGTAAAGAGGAAATAGAATTGGCCTGTATATTTCTAGCTGCTAATTGATAGTTTAATTGTTAGACTATCATCTCATTAGCAGTCCATGTCCTCTTCTAACACAGCTCAGTGCTCAGGAACTGAAGTTAGAACCACCCCATTGGCAGGTAGAAAGCCTGGGATCTACATCAAAAGGAAAGAAATCAGTATGTAATTCTGCAAGAGTTCCTGGGCAAGAAGCAGGGAGAGAACTCTAGAAGCTTGGAATTTTCAGAAGGGATCTAGGAAGAATATTATTTGAATTCTGCTCTGAAGCTGAATCAAAATATACCTAGAATGTACTTGATAAGACTTTCTCACCATAATGCATTAAAAAGCTTCTCCTGTGGTTGAAGTGCTCTTCCTAATATCTAAATTAAATTGCTCTTACAGGTGATCAGTTCTCATGAGTTATTACAGATAGCATAATACCTCATCCCTTTTGAAACAGCTTTGTTTGAAGACTGCAGTTTTGTTTTTTTCTAAAACAAATGAAAATTTCTTCCTATTTTTTCTCATAAGAGAAGTATACTGATAGGTATTTTCTGCCTCTGCCCAGCTTCTTTACATTCTTCTTGAAATATAATAGACACAGAATTTTTTTGAAAATTCATGTCATGCTTAATGTGAAACAAATACTTCCTATGTTTATGAATGACATGACAGTTATGTGATTCATATAATTCACTTTTTTTTTTTTCAATATCATCCTAAAAAGGATGATTAGTAGTATTAGTAGCCTCTCATTAATGGTTTCCTATTTAATGCTTACACATTTTTTTCACCTTTTCCTGTTTTCAAGGGTATTCATTTATATACATATTTCAGTGTTGCTGTCCCTGTACTGGCCTTCCTTACTTGAGTTATTACAGAACATCATGAAGAACTGAATCAGGAGGAGTGACTTTATCTCAGAATGAGATCATTGAACCCACCAGAACTGTGTAAATTTATTTAAAATCTTTGCCATTTTATCCCAGTAGAAAAATACAATGGCTATGTTGCACCCCATTGTTATAGGCAACAAATTTATATAGCATTTTGTTTGTTTGTTTTTAACCAATGCTGAAATGCTTACTGTCCATTCCTAGACAATTTTCAGCTGAGGATAGGTTCAACTAGAAAGCATTGGGAACCATTACTGGAATCAGGGAACTGATCCAGAACTTTAAAACTAATCCTGCAAAAAATGATTATTTTTGACTCAGGTCGGCTCAGGGCTCCTAGGCAACCCTGCATGTAGCTCAGGAGGGCTACAGGAGGAACAGCACAAACAGAAATGAATAACCAGGGCTTAGCAGTCACAGAAAGAGGTCTGTGCAGCTAAGCCTGGATATAGTACTTCTGTGCTTGCATTCATTGACTTTAAAATGAAGAAGCTTTTCTGAAATCAATGAATTATCAAGATTAATCTAATTGCATTCTCCAGAGAGGTCTGTCTGTCAAAGCAATGTATCAGGAAAAGCCAAGCTCTTGATGATATTATCTGTTGATATTCCTTCACTGAAGAGTGTTTAATCTAATAAACAAGGTAGTTTATAATTTCTGTCTCTGAAAGTCCCTTGTCTATGGATAGATGGAGCTGCAAGAGATTACTAGAAGAAAGGAGAAAAAATTCTTCTCCATATTATTCTCTATCAGCCACTGTCAGAAAAAAGGTAATAAATACATAAATAAATAATAAATAAATAAATCTTTGAATAAATCTTTGATGCTATCTAGCACTGATTTATCTGGGGGAAAATGTAAAAATGTAAATGTAAATCTTGCCAAAATGCTGTGTTGAGAGTGACCTCTTAGGATTAAGTTAATGCCAAAGAAATGTAGATATATTTAAAGCAAATCATTGGTTGTAAGAAAAAAAAAAAAAAGAACATGAAAGCCCCATTCGCCACTTACAGTGCATCTCTAGAAATCCCACTATGATATTTATGGATTGGCTAGCCTCTGAGCAGTAACTCATTAGCTAGCAATTAGTACCTTTTAAAAACTATTTATAATGTAGTCCAACCAGAACAGAACCTTTCCTTAGACTAAACAGATATTCTCTTTCAAAATTATCTACATGCCAAAAAGATGCTGATTAAAATGGAGATGTTTTTGGTAAGAATGCTTGGAATGCTTCACAATATGCTTAAACACAACTGAGTGAAAAATAATGAGAATTGAGCGAAAGAGGCTAAGAAATTGTCCAAACATCTGCAGATGGTGGTAAAGCCAGGTTCTGAAAATAGAGGATTTTAACATCGTATTACTATACTGCTATTTTTTAACCCATGAGGTGGGGGAGAGGGACCAAGCAAGTAGTTTTTCTTTTTTTTTTTTCTATCCTACCAAAGCGGAGTAAAAATACCTTGCTGATACAGGGGCAAAGTGATGGGGGATAGTTCAAATACACAAGTATCAGAAATGCCAGTGCAAGAAATGTAATAGAGTAGGCATTGCCACCTATTGACTACAGTAGACAACAGCAAGATATACAGAAAATGAGAGGGACTAGGTAGTAGCAACAGATGCAAACTGTTAAAATCAGATGCTCAAAATATAAATTCAGATACTCGTACTCAAATAATTCATTCTGGTAAATGTTGTTTGTTGTTTTTTTTATCTTGACTGTAATAGGATTGCATCCCTAATTTGGATGGTGCCCAAGATTAGGGTGGATTGTTTTTTTGTTTTATATTGTTTTTGTTTGTTTTTCAACTATTAGGCTTTTATTTTCCTTGTGGACTAGACAGCTCAGAGGGTTGTTCTGAAGACAGTGGAAGCTATTGCCTTTAGGCCACTTGATCTGACTTGCCCTAGGTTAGTAGGACAGTGACAGCCACTAGTTAGTTATAACCCCATGGCAGCTTAGCAGACTGTACAGAATTAGTTGATGGTCTCCTGGTAGCAGGCAGGTTTTAAGTTAATGAGAGTTCTGGGCCCCTGTTTGAAATATGAGCCAAAGAATGTAGTTGTGGGCTGACAGGAAATGGCCTCCTACCTTGACTCTCTTGAACACCAGATGAGAGACAGTGACCGTTTGCTGTTGTGTAAAGAGGAAAAAAAAAAGAAAAAATAACTCCTATGATATTTTTGTGCTATAGATGGGCAGTTGTGATAAGTGCAGAAATGGTTATTTATTTCAGAGGAAAAAAAATAGAAATTTGATTTTCTGCCTACATTTACATTTTGCCTTATGACTGCCATGGGAAGACAAGAATTTTATCAATAAGTATTGTAGAAATGAGTGAATTAATTTTAATTTGACCATATTCTGGTTTAAGATATAGGGTTTTATAATAGTAAAATAACTACTGAACGGAAGATGATCTGGATTCATAAGTTCTTGGTGCAAGAGAGAACAGATCTTTGCAATCTCATTAATGTTAAAAGCGGGGCAGGTAAAATGTGAGAAGGCATTGATCACTTATTTTGATTTGATGGATTTCGGTCCTACTGAGGCCACATCCTTTCTGCAGTCAAACAATGACCTATGTAAGAAAGACATATATGTTACTGTGTAGGAGTAAAATTATACTGTTTTTTCCACTTACAAAGCCTACAGAACCGTAAGCCAAATGAAGGTTTTGAATACACATGCAGAACATTTACACATTTACACAAAATATGCCTTGAACAGAGTGCTTTCAAAAAGGTGTTTTCAAAAATACAGTAATTTATGCCATGTCTCTTAGAAATTTTTCTATGGAGATATTTTACAAAACATAACTTTCTTCCCCCTCAAAAAGAGTGAGTATTTCATCAAAAGCTTGCAAATTCTTTTCTTCTTCTTTTCTTCTTTTCTTCTTTTCAAGCCAATAAAATGTGTTTTTTATTTCTTCTGTTAATGATATGCTGGATGAATATGAGAAGGAACTTATTCTTTTTTACTTTAAAATTTATATCTTATATTAGCTATGATCCTGACTCCCTGAAAAAGCCTTGTTTTCTCAGGATTTTTCTGTACAGAATGAAGAAATGGATTTCATTTTGCAAGAAAGAAGTGGAAAAGCCAAAGAAAAAAAGAAAGTATTGCAACTTAAATCTTGCAAACATTTAAGATTTCTTTTTACATCAGACACGGCCCATAAGTCCTTTGAAGAGTAAAGCCTGAATGTCAATATGTGGAAAGAGCAGAAGTGAATCTGCAGAAAGCATGCTCAAATATGAAGTAACCCAATTCACTGGCTGCAACAAGTGCAGGAAAAAATTCTTCCTAATAAATGTTAGCTAGTCATAGTATTATGTAATAAATGTTTTATTAAAAGAAGATAAAATTAAATGTATTATCTAGAAGAACTATTAACAAAGCTAAAAACTTTTAATCGATATACAAAAATTCAAAATGAATGTCTATATTAAATTATTAAACTATCAATAATGCCTACTTATTGTGGTATTCATTATCATCTTTCTTAGTGCATAAAAACTGCTAACTATTTAATGCATCATTAAAAGTCCAATTGTCTGTTAATTAATGATGTAATTTCCTCCGGCTTTGATAATACATGATAATACATTATTTCTTCATAAGTATCCTCAATCTTCATTGTGCTCTTAATAATAAAGAAGTAATGCCTACTGAACATATAAGCATTAAATCACAGGTCTACATGGAAAAATAAAATCCTACTGTTTAAGTGAATTATAAAGTAGAAGGAGCTAAAAAATGATATTTTATGATATTTTTGTGGCATATTTCTTTCTAATATATCCTTTTAAAATTGGATGTCACCTAAACATGTTTTGGTGGGAACTTTCCTATTAGTTTTGGTTTTAAGTTCTTTCCTCAACTTCTGCTTACTGAAGTTCAAGGGAGAAGGGGTATTTTTTTGTATTAACCATTTATTTTTCTTCTATGGAGAATGGCCTTGAAGAGATATATTTCTTTTTTCTGAAGCATTGTCGATTACAGAATCAGGATTCTCTAAAAGTCTCATGTGGAGAGCCATGTGGACCACATTGACAGCTCTAGGATGTTATTGGACTGCCAGCTGCTCCTCGTGCCTCTCTTGCTGGCGTGTTGTTTTGCTCTCAGCAGGAAAGGGCTTGCAGCAAGAAGCAAAGAAGTGTTTCAACCATGTTTTTAAAATCCATTCTAATTGTTTTTTCCGTTACTCATGTTAGATTTTTTTTTTTTTTTTTAACTAGATCACTTCTGGCAGAGCAATATAATTAGTGGCAACTGTCTTCTGATTTTGTTCATCTTGTTGATGGTATATTTTGTTTTACTACCTGGTATTAAGCAAGACTCAATAAGATAGCAGCATTTTAGGATTAAATAAAACACTTGTGATTTGACTATAAACTCCTTTATAGGATATGCTTTAGCAAACTTTATTCATAGACAAATACAGTCTACCATTTCTCTCTTTTTGCTCCTTTCCTTTGCCTTAAGTGTGAGATTTTATGCTAAAAATTGGTAACACAACCAAGGCCCAGTATGGAGCCTACAAAATAGAGAATTTCCTCTAGAAAAGGAATTGTAATATAGGCTTCCATGTAGCATTTTTCCGTAGCTTTACTTATTACTTTTTAAGTACATTTGCTTCGTACAAATACACTTGCTAAATTTTTGTCAGCTTTGTTTCATGAAGAAAGACTTTGTCCACTATGTATGTTATCAATTTTCATCAGAGATTAGATCTGCAGTGACTAAAATTGTGGGTCACAGCACAAGGGGGGAAATTATTTAAATATTATAAGCATTTTTAAAGTCACTTAAAACCAAAAAAGAAAAAAACTCCCAGATTCTTATCATTCAAAATTCTGATTTTAATTATAAATAAAAAAGCATAACTAACATCAGGGCTAAACAACTATTTGTAAGTGAATGTGCATGTCCTTTGGCATACCAGCAGCAGTGTATCTCCTTTAACATCCAAGAGTACAGAAAAATTTAGAAGAAAGGAAAATGTGATTAAGTCCTACCATTTTTTGTCTTGTTTGCTTGCTTTGCAATAAAGAGAATATTAGGAAATATTAAATAATAAAATCTGTCTGTCTTTGCAAACACACTTCTTATTGTATCCTCCTCCTCTTGAGAACTGGGGAATCCTTAGTTCTTGTGACAATTTGAAGCATTTTGGCAGTCATGACTTAGGGATTTGGTTTGCACTTCTGATTTGTAGAGCAGGGAGATGGAGGTCCCACTTAATATCCCTTATTTAATTACTGGACCAAAGACCAGATCAGTAGGATGAGATTTGTATTGGTTCAGAGCTTTGCACCTTATAGCTCAAGCAGAACTATAAGGCTGTTTTTTTCCCAGGCTCTCTGTAGAGTCAGTGAGAATCAAGGCAGAAAATATGAAAATCTTCTTATATGCAAGTTTTATTTAACATTTGACTTAGGTTAAATTTTTGTTAACTATCCTGTCAGTTATAACAGAAGGTCTTTGCCAAATACCCAGATTGCACAATGTAGGATGCTTTCTTGGACACACAGGAGTGACAACTTGAATATTACAAGAAAGTGTTCAGGTCCCCTCAGTGCTGAGGAAACGTAGCAAGGTTTTTGGAGATTAAATGGCAATGGAGTGGGACAAGAAGTAAGATCGCTCCTAATCTGCCTCTTCTATTTGTTCTTTCACTTTGTCGTATCTTGATGCTGGTCACTACAGCTCAGCACAGACATACTTATATTTGAAGGTAATAATACTGTATCGTAGTCCTCTAACTTTACACTATAAAGTGCTCCTTACTCATGTATATTTTTCTTATATGAAACTGTTTGTTATTTGATATGTCAAGGTGAGCAAATTGCAAGGAAACTTTCACCGATATTTTATCACAGAGAGTGGAATGCAAAAAAAGAGCGGGGGAAATGTGGAAAGTGTGAGAGCAGTGCAAGGAGAAGCAAAATGGAGAAAGGATCAAAACATACCTTGTTCCCCCTTCATACCTTGTGGGAAAATATAATTTATTACAGCTGCTGCAGACCAGGCTTCACTGATTCTGCATTTTGCTGACCACTTTCCAACCTTCTTGTTTTTTTTGATTTGAATATAATAAATAATATTTAGACTTCTATGCTAAGAAATGCACTCTTAACCTGAAAAATCATTTTTCTCTTGTGAGTATTTAGTAGAGTCTTAAGTTTTGTTAATGAAATGAATTTTGGGGTATCTGAAGTGGCTGGTTTGTTTCCTATCATTTCAGATTCAATTGATTTAATTGTGGTACAGCTTTCTTCAGTGAATGGAAGATGTTGATTGAGAGAGAGTGATTTACTGTCAGTTACATAGCCTGAGTGGCATCACTGGGTAACCTGCACAGCTAATGAAGTCCCCAAAGTAGGAGAATATTATATTAAAACTGGCATCTGCCTGCACTGGATTTTTTTCTGTTCTATCCTTCAAATTAAAAATACAAAAGCACAGATGAATCTAATGAATTAAAAATAAGCTGCTCATTTGAGTCAGAATGCAGTTCCAATAGATAATAAATTTCAAAAATGATTAAATAAAGTTTTGTTCCAGTTTAAAACTTTAATATGCTTTCAGTGTCACGTGTTTTTCATGTTCATATGACATCTTAACTCCAGTTATATTAATTGGCAAAGCACTTTCTTAGGGCTAAAATAATTGCTTGTACAAATGCTTTTTATTTCCCTTTTAATTAATTATATTAATTAAATTAATATTCTTTTTTTCCCATTCAATTGTTTTTATTATTTGTCAGCGGTATTAACTATTCTTAAGTGTAATAAAGTATTGCTCATCAGCAGTCGAACCTTTTGCATAAAAATCTGATTGCCCTAACTGCCAGAAGGAAAAACACTATTTGATAGTTTATAGTTTATTTATGGATTTATTTATCATATTTCCCCTGGAGCTAGATTAATTCTTAGCTTAAAAAGAGGTCTAAAATAAAATAAAAAAGCCACAGACACACTCATGCTCTCATGAGTCTTGATTTCAGAGGTCACAAAAGCGCTGATTCCACTCACATTTTTTATCCTCTCTGGTCCCAGTGGAACAGGAATCATCATGAAAATGTTGGATTAGGAGGATGTAAAAGGACAGTTTTAGAGTCAGCTTATTAGTAGCTTATGGTCTGAGCTATATTCTTGACTGATGAAAATATGCAGCACTAAACTCATCAGTATAACTCAAATAGGAGTAATCTATGCTTCAGTCAAGGGGTAGTCATCTTTTCAAACTGATACTGAACCATTCATTTAGTTTTGCCATATGTTTTATTCTTATTTGTGAGGTTTGAACATATACTAGGTTATTAAGATATAATGGAAAAATAATGACATAGTATAATATTTTAATAAATAAAATTTATTCTTGTTGGTAAAATAGGAATGATTGAAAATTAGGTTATACTTGAAGGAATAGTATTTACAATCCACAAGCTGCTTTACACTTCAGGATATTGTTTGACTAAAACCTGAGTCAAAGCTAAACCTAATGCATGACCAAACTCAGGAACTATTCTCAAAATATCAGGAAATATGTAGGTTTCATAGAATTACCTCACTTGACCTCATCTGAAACTAGAAAATATACTTCTTACAAAAGAGGGACGTAATCTTGGACTAAACGAATGACATAATAGTATTATGAAAGGATATGATAGTATTAGGCACTTGAATCAAGATGCATCTTCTGTGTTCTTGAAATTGTACTATTTGAATATGAGATGTTTAGTCTGGACTAAACACAACATTTATTTCATTTATTTATTTATTCATTTACTCATTAATTTAATATGAAGGTCACTTGTTTCATAAAAAGATTCATAGAGGTGAGAAATGTGCCATCATTGTATATGAGCCATTAAATTCCCAGGGTAATCTAAGACTGATAGAAAATATTTGAATCTTTGAAGAGTAAGAAACATACCCATATATTTGTCACAATATCTGAGTTTATTGCATTGAATTCCTAGTTTTGGAAGACTTGCTTATGTAAGAAAACTTTGATGTTTTTGGCCAGATATTTTTTTCCCAGTGTTTTTAAAAGAGGCAGATAAGAGAAAAATAAGCTGAAAGTGTTGAGAGGTGCTGCAATTGTGTGCTTGCCAGAACAGTACTTTCCTTGATT
The DNA here is from genome assembly GCA_013389825.1 of Crypturellus undulatus. Classification (NCBI taxonomy): domain Eukaryota; kingdom Metazoa; phylum Chordata; class Aves; order Tinamiformes; family Tinamidae; genus Crypturellus; species Crypturellus undulatus. The sequence goes on along the minus strand of VWPW01021617.1, from coordinate 74,386 downwards.
TTTTTTTTTTGCTTTTTTTGGAAAATTCTGAAGTCATATATTGTACCCTAGAACTAGAGTTTTTGGATCACATTCCCTTCAAATTGAAAAAGTCAAAAGTTAAATGGGGATGACCCCTGGTTTAATTCTCAAACAATCAATTACAAAGTTAGGCAAACACAGAGGCCATGAGTCAATAAATGTTGTGTTGATGTTTTATCTGATTTGGAAACTTTGCCTTTTCTGGAAAAAAAAAATGAAACTTGAGTTTTTGAGCTTTGTACACATAACTCTTAAGTTATTATCATAGTACATAATCATAGTACCTGAGGGAGAGGAAGGAAAAAAATCCTTTCCTCCTGAGAAAGGAAACAAAAAATGTGGAGTAGAATAAATGCATTTAAAATACTGAGTATGAAAGACAGACTGGGAGGCATAACTTAAGGAAAGCGAACTGTGGTAGGTTATTTATCTCTGGAGATTTCTTTAATTAAGGTTGATTAAGAAGATGAAATTATTCAAAAAGAAGCCCTGCAAAATTACAGAGGACTTCATATTGTAGAAAGTCTAGATGATTCTAATGGCCCCTTCTACCTTTAAAATCTGCATTCATGAACAAAGAAAATTTCCAAAGGTGCAAGCCTCACTTACTGTCATTTAGCTGTATAAAAAATGCCAAAGAGAGTCATTGAGGCTAAGAATTCAGATTAAAATTAAAAAAGGAGATTTAACATTTATATGAATCTCAGAAGCATCAAGAATTATATCTAAAATTAATAATAAGAAGGAAATGTTAAACCTTAGAAATACATTTACATCTTGAAATGCAGCTATCTGAGCCCAGAATGAAAATAAATTTAGAGAGCTGGATATATTTATTCTTTGCCTTGAAAAGCAGTCAAAAAACAGTGACTAGCAGAGTCTAGGAAACGATGCATATATGTGTCTGTGTGAGAAAAGAGAGAGAATGTTTCAAGGATATTACAAGGTTCTTAAAGTTATTTCTTTATGGAGAGAGAGCCAGCCAGTGCTAATGACAGGATCCTAGCTTTGATTAACCTTGACTCTTTTTCAGGTAATTCATATGTTCTTAATGAAAAATTATTCTATATATCAAATTAAAAATGCAGTAGTTGTTGCTTAGCCCCAATCCTTACGATCTTAGGCAAGCTAGTTAAGAGTCCAATAACAACCCATTATGATAGGGTGAAATAATTAGTCCCCCAAGAAAACAATTAGTAAAGTCAATGAGCCTCTTCAGCCCTATCTCCATGATTCCATATTTAGTCTTACATAAAGGGAGGAAAAAATGGCATAATTAGAAAAAGGAAACTTCAAATATGATGCAAACATTCCAAAAAAATCCATAACAAATCAAAATATACTTTAAGGGTTTCATGGGAGAGCAGTTAAGAGTACCAGATGTGGTTTCTTTTTCCTTGAAAAGTGAGAAACAACTTGCAGTAAGATCCCAGAATATCAGTACTCCAAGAATGCCAACATTTTGATGTACAGCTGCTTTTAGAGGGAGAACACGAAACAGAGAACAATATATTTTAGGGAAAATGAAAGCAAAATAAAAACTTTCAGAGCACAACTTTTTCCTGTCTGGCATGCGCTCACAGCATGGCTTCTTTCCATAGCTCTTTCTGTCACTGCGTCAAGTTTGGGAAGCCTTCTGAGTTCTAACAAACTTTGGAAAGCTGCAAAAAAATAAAAAAAGGGATCTCTTCACCAAGATCACCCTGGAGCTTTGATCTGATGCTCTGGAAAACTGGGGGTTTAAAGCCAAGAGGCAGCTCTCCTCCTGATGCTCCTCAGAACTGAGCTTACAGGAACATAACGGCAGTGGAGAACAGAAAACAAAACAGGTGCCATTTGCATATGACAGGGAAGGAAAGCATTGATATTTCTTTCTTACTTCGCACAGTTATTAGTGACTGTTTTATTAGACTGGTGTCTTTAGACTGGTGACTTCAGTTTGCAGTGAGATTGTTCTGCATTTAAAATAAGTGCTCCTGCAGACTGAAATAAAGAGATTTATCTGATATTAATTTTAAAGATTTATCTTGATGTTGATGGTTTACTGTGCAGGTAGAATTGAAACACTTTGTTTAATTATTGTGTTTTGATCATAAACTTTCTCGAGGTTAAAAACTGTAACCTTGATTTTAACCAAATTATTTATGATTTATTTTCACAATAGCTTGTTTTCTGTCAATAGAAAAATTCTCTGTATGTTTTATCTTTTAGATTTTTCGAGATAAATTTTTACTTGACAATTACTGAGATGGCAGTGATGGAGAAACATATTCACAAAACAATGAGCACATGAAAAAACATTTCTAGAAGCGCACATATATGAATGTATGCTGTGAAGGAAGCTGTGAAGAACATATTACTTGGCTTAAGAGAAGCTATTTGGGTTTTGATCACAGAAATAAATGACTTTTAACTAGATAAAGCTAAACTTAAGTTTTAATACATTAATTAAATGGTCTGAAATATGTTTAATTTCATGGTGATGTATTCACATAGGTGAGATTTTTACAAGTATTTTTTTGTGTTGTTCTGGTGCAGCTAGGGTACTTGTCCTTTCACAGTGATACTGATGGAGATGACAATTATAGAATCGATACTAGGTAGAAGTTATAGAATAAGATACATCTTTATGAGAAGTCAGTTCTTCCAAAATGCATATCTTCTCCCATGAATTTGGTCATCTTGTTCATTGATGGTAATATCATCACAGCAAGGTTTTACCTTACCAGTGTGTTGCTATTACAGAAATAAAAATAAAATGTTCTACCCTGCTTACTTTTTTGGCTTAATAATCCTGTGGACATAGCATTGTTTCATGACCATTGCAGCTGCTGCTTATTTGATCCCACTGTGAACCAGCTCAGGAAGCTAAACAGTCAAAGAAACCCCCAAAGAAAAAGTGAACAGTTTTCTGCTGTGCTAGGTTCTTGAACAGCGATCAGATGTGCACCAGAGCAAGGAAAAGGACAAGACCATATCTTTTCTATAATAATTCTAATGTGACTGCTCAGTCAAACATAACTAAGTCATGACAAAGTTGTTTGTACTATCCTGTCCATTTTATTTACCTAGAATTTATTATTATTGGTCAATATTAAAAAAAGTGTAATTCCTTGTATGGAGTCAATACAGCTAAATAAAATCTATCGTGAGAATAAGAAACCTGTAGGAAAGACATGGCTTTGATGAAGAAACAAGTGCAAAAAACAATACGGAAAACTTGTACAACTGCTAATAATAATAACAAAGAAAAAATGATTCCTATTGGAGAAAAGAACATGCTGGTTATGTTTCCTGAGCTTTTTTTTTTTTTTTCATTAAAAATAAATTTAACTTTTAATGCATTTCCTTTGTCTTTAGACTTTAAAATGGACATTTTGTGATGCCATTAGAATAAGTACTCTATTAAATAAACTGGCTATTGAAGTGAAATTAGTCTTAGTCTTCCTATTCCCCTATTCTCATAAAGCAAACTGGACGGTTATATGGAAGGAATCTATCCTGCGTCAGATAGAAATACATTGGCATCCTTATTTTGTTCATTGACTACTGAAAGCTCACCAGTTTTGATATTCTTGATCTACCTAAGTGATGGGTAGCTTGCACCAGAATGTCCTGTATTTTACATGAAGAAAGACTAACCGAAATATATTCATGTGCTTACTCTTTTTAAAAAATGAATCAGCTTTAAAAGTAGTCTAACTACGTTTCAAGTTAATGTTACATGTGTCACTGCGGCATTGCAAAAAATTCTCAAATTACTGGCTGATATTTTGTGTATATCTTTAAAAGTAGTGAGAAGGGAAAAAAGTTAAGAGGGAATGAAGCTATGTGGTTAATTTTAGATGTTCTAAAGGTGTTTTGGTTTTGGAAATATTTCTATGTACCTTGCAAATGAGAGAATGCTAGATGATCTTCATTTTTCTTTCAATTTAATGATACTGGTAGAAATTTAATGGTAGTGATTAAAGCTCCTCAATCACACTAACTAGGGATACTTTCCCTTCATAGTCATAATTCTAGCTGCCCCCATAAATAAATATACACATAGAAGGACTGAAAGTGTCATTACATGAGTTTTTGTATTAGTGTTTATAAGGTTTTACTTTTCCAAGCAATCTGCTAGTATCAGTATGCTTTTTAAGAGGAATTCTGACACTCTCTTTGGGTTAGTACTTGAACTTGGACTTGTTGGACTTGACGCAATAAAGTCTTAAGCAACATAGTAGCCTATTAGGATATGATATGGAATGACAAAGGGATAGATCATGGAAAAGGTGGCTAAGCTGCACTCTTTATTCACAATCTCGTTTTACCAGTTCATGTACTTAGAAATGAGAAACATATTTCTCTTGTTCTTCTGGTGTTTACTACTTGTGGTAAATTAGAGCCTGGTGTGTATACTCAAGATTCCTACATTACTTCAATACATGCAAGAGAATGGTGTAGATATATATAATCATCCATAGCCAGGAATTTGGAACAGCATCAAAACTCTGGAGGCTATCATCTGAAATGGTTTATATTTCCCTGCTTAATTTACCTCTCTATCTGAAAGTAGCAGTGTGTTACTTGAGTCAATGCAAGTTAATTATTTTCCATTGTTACAGCTATCAAAGAAATTATAAAGAGTGAAACTGGGATACTTGCATATCCCTCATCTCTGCTCCCTTTCTGCAGAGAAGAAGGTGCATCTGCAGATCAGTAGCACATTGTGTGGCTGCTGTGCTAATCACCTTCTTGGACAATAAAAATTTGACACAGAGTTACAGTTTTCCTTTATCTCCCCACAACATTTTCAAGACACTTAGCTCTTTGTATCTTTTTAAGACTTTGACTGACCTTTGCTCAGCTATAGCTAGTCATGTTATTGGAGCACTTCCATTTCAGGAAACTTCTTTTCCTATTCCCCTAACTTAGAAATAATACAATAATTCCTAACAAATAAAGATTTTCAAGGTTGTAAAAGTTACAACTTCATTAAGCTGCATTTTTTAAGTTAGGAAAAGCTTTTAAGTAATAAACAAAGTGCTGTGTTTCCTCTGACGTCTCTAAGCCTATGAAAAGATTTGGAAATTGGATTGAAGGATAGATAGAGTTTTGTGTCATGAAGCTGCATTTTTTTTCATTTTACTTTCATGTATTCTTAATCTCCAACAGCAGCTGTAATCCTAGTATTTTATTTCTGGACAGGTTGATATTTGAACAGTTATCATCAAAAGCTTTGCAGAAATGATTCTCTAGGTGGGAGATTTGGAAAATACTCAGGCTAGCATTCCTTAAACAAAAAAAAAATTCCTTTTGTCTATCTGCCTATCTACACAAACACTCACATAAAGACCCACATATCATGTGCCAGGTTCTTTAAGGCACTCAAATCAATCTCTGTTGAAAAAGGTGCATACCTTTCTCCAGGTTTTCGATGCTAGTGAAGGCACATTTTTTTTTACCCTACTATTCATGCAGTTGAATATTTTAGTGCTTAATAGGTAAAATGGCACAGAAATAACAAAAAATGCTGTTATTGTTGCTTAGATGTAGATTTGCTCAGTTCTGAACTGCAGAGTAGTTGTGAGTTGCCATTTTTGATTTTTCTTATTTAACTTCAAAGAAAATCTGACTGCAAAAGAAGTTAATGTAAAACCTGTAGAAATATATTTGATTGAAGATTGAAGATGGTGGTCAAAGTATATTCTACCAGTTCTGCATTATATTTTAAATCCATTAAACTCCTCCTCTCCGTGCTTTTTTTCCCTTTCAGAAGCTGAGAAAAGGTACATGATTCATGGCTTTTACAGTTAAAACAGTTTTACCTAGACAAAGTATCAATTTTAGAAACTCAGATTAATTTTTGCTTGAATAATTATTTGTTGCAATGGTGGGGAAAGTCTCTAACCTACCTAAATTGACACTCATTTTGCACACTAGGACTGTTACTGTTTTTCAGTTTTTGAAATGAAATGTATTTCTGCATGAATCCATTATATACAAACTTTGTTTATCTATCTCAGGCAAGGAAAAAACTATTTGTACTTCAAGGATTTGGAAAAGAAAAGGAAAGACTTGTGTAAATAATTTTTTCTAAGTGTTTTATGGCAAAGATTCCCTGGTTTAACTGAAGATTTCTTTAAGGATTGTGTGTTCTCATGGTTATGAGCCAATAGAAGAAAAAAGTTCCCAGTTCACATCTAAATATGTTTGGAAATGTAAAAGGCCTTAATCTCTCATATTTCTTTTTTTAATTTGTTACAATACTCTCTTCAAAGTAAGCAAGAAAAGGAACCAGGGGGGAAAATTTGCAGAGAAAAATGAAGAGAAAAGACAGAACATGCTTTGCTTCCTGAGGGCAAACCATCATGCAGAGAACTGTATCATTCTCATTTTAAGGTCTTCAGCTAGAGGAGATTGGTCTTGACAGAGTTTTTTCTTCTATCTATCTCATTAGAGACAGAGCAAACCTGCTGAGATGCACGGTTTCACATCTTCTAGTTTTCTCCTATATGGAGGGAATGAAAAGGATTTCACCAAAATGAAGATCTCCTGAAAATCAGTTCTGTGAAACTGATTCCGCTCTGCTGTGTCTCTCTACAGATTTCTCTGTACAGTCTGTCTGCTATTAGCAGACAATGTTGGTTGGAAAGCAGTGTTACTCTATGTGCTTTTCTTTAAGTGAAAAACCTCCTTTCCTAGGGACTGAACCCATGCTCCTTGCACAGCTTTACCACCAGGGTAGAGCTCCAGTCTGCGTGGTGCCTTTCCTCTCCCCTTCCTGCCTCGTGCTTAATCTGTTCACCACCATTCTGTCTAAGTGCCTGCAGCTTGATTCTTGCTAGACTCATAGCATTAATTCCAATTAAATGTTAAACATGTTGTCATCAATGTTTATTTGGTCTTTTACTATAGAGTTGAACAATGTTTGCTCATATTGAAAAATCTCCACTAATATGTAAGGATCATACCTTTAACTCTTTTGTTCATTGTTTGTCATAAAACTTTGCCTGTACTACTACAAAAGCCACAAGAATTTTAAATGTATATTCTGTATGGACTGCATAATTCTGAATTTGCTCCTCTTGTCTGGGGGTGGCAGACCAGATAAGGAATGTTTTATATATAAGTGTGTGTGTATATTTATACATATTTATATATATATATATTTAAATGACTACTGAAGTTTAAAGGGAAAAAACACATTGATTTTTGCATTAAAAAGACTGTATGTGCTGGTTTTGATCCCTTTGCCTTCAGAGGATGTCTTTTTTAAATTTTTTTTCTTGCATTTTGCATTCAGATGTTCAGACTGCTCCATGTCTGGCACGCGAGAGAGAAAGATGCTCCTGGGGCTCTGACAGCGTTTGCTGCATGGATCGCCAATATCAGCCAATATCGTCTGTTTTAGGGCAAAACAGGATTACCCATGGCTACAAGATGGGAAAGTATTGTCTGGCCTTGGGACACGACTCACTGGGAAAATCTGGAGTCCTTCATGCAAATAAATCATCGTATTAGCACCTGTATGTCTGTAAACTGACCTCTGTCACATTGATATGCTAAGGGTCTCTGTTCCTTTACTGAAAGTCCGTTATGGAACTAGAGTCAACAAATTTAACAAAGCAATCTATTTAAATTATTTCTTGTATAAGGACCTTTTCTAAGCTATGGAAAACAAGTACTTACAGCTACTCATACCAAGAATATTTTAAAATAAAGAAAAAAAAAAGTTAGGAATGTCATTGTCTAAAGTTTCATGGCCATCAAATTCTAAGACAAGTTATGAGAGTTCTGAATTGCCAAAAATGTGCAAAGAGAAAAACATTTTCCAAAAACATCATCCAGTATAGGCCCAAAATCAGGAAGTATTTACCTTTTTTCAAATGGTGTTTGCCCAGGGATGTGGCACCTCTTGTGACAGGCAAAGCAAAACGTTGGATTTTTGTTTAATTTCTTCTATTAGATGTTTTTACAATCTTTGACAACTCTTGCTGGGTGGCAAGGCATCACGATCTTTAGGGCTGAAAATAACACTCCTAAAATGGCAGGCCTAAGTCTTTGCCAGGTAGTCTCGTATCATTTGTAGAACCAAATTAGATCCATTAAAAAGATGCTCTGATTGGCAGTTAAGTAAGTGAGCTTTTTCCTTTTCACCTTTCTCTCTGCCTTCAACTCATCTTTCTACCTTCAAGTATTTCTTCCCATGAATTTCACACAATGCTTTGTTTCACATCAGGCAAGATTCCACTTGATAATGGTTAACATTTGGGTTACAAGACTTTAAGTCTGGGAACAGCCTACCATGTAAACTGTTGGGTAAGAAGACTTGCTGTTGGGTAATTGGGAAGATTGCATTGAAGAATGAGGGTTTAGTTGATATGTTTCCATGGAATTTAAGAGGTTCCTTGCATGAATCGCAGAATATGTTGTCCTCTTGGACACGAATATAGCACCATGGTATTCTGTAATTTTTATGTTACTTTCCCATATATAAATATCTGACTTCTCATAGAAACTCTTATTTTTGGTAGGGCTTAATGGTATTCAGCAAGCAGTGATGTGGAAGGTGTTTGTGAATTGCTTTACTATGTTTGTATGCATTTCTGGTCCTTCTTCTTGGATGTTAAATTTATATTTGAACTATCTGAATGCCTCTGTTTTATAGGGATGATTTAAATGCTTCTTTTGACTTCAGATTACTTTTCCTCTGACAAATCAGTGATAAAATTATATAGATTGTTTCCAAAAAAAAAAGTGTTTGTGTCAATGAATCATAGCAGCTTCAAATTTATTCTGGGTTGTGTGCATGTTCTGAAATCACTCCCATATTTTTCTTTGTGATGCATTATTTTTTGAGGGTAGTTTTTTCTCCCATCACAATTGTAATGGTATTCTGCTGTGCAGAGATTAGATTTTTTTATATGGTCTGAAGTGCTCTCATTTAGCAGAGTAAACTGAAAATGTTTATATTTTCCATCTTATATATTTGTACTTGTTTTTTGCCTAGCATATTGTTTCAGTTTGCAATGTAGTTGGTCTCTTTTTGAAAGGGAAACAGAATGTGGGGGAAAATTTGCATTTCATGTATGGAGATTATCAGTTATTTTAAATAGTCTGTCTTTGAAACAGAATTGAAGAATTGGTATCACTACTGAGTTTATACATATGTCAGGTCCTTGTGTCAGTGACCAAAGAATAACAACATTATATGGCATGATGGACTCAGAATGGAAGAAAGATATTCAAATGATATTAGAATGGAATTACGTATTGCATCAAATTTTTACATGACCTTTGTCTAAACTTTATATCAGCACACAAGGAGCTTTATTCCAAGATTTAAAGATCTGTGCAGGAATAAGTAATGATAACTACTGGGGACATATTAGTAAACACAGTTCTTAATAGAAGATTTTAGACAAGCATATTGCTCTTATATATTTCTTTTATTTGTTATTGCTAGGGTTTTGTGTTCTTCTAACAGCTACTTGAGCCATTCTTTCACTGTATTTTCAGTAAACCAAAGCAAATTACAAAACAGTGTTTTAATTGTCATCCCTCTCCGATAAGAAATCCAGAAAATTTCCTAGAATTAGAGTTTCTTTAGTACTGGTAGATTTTTTTTTTCCTCCTCCATCTGTGATGTTTGAAATTTTCTACCATTACTATTATAGTTTTTTAAAAGTTCAGTGCTTATGCTGATGAGAGAATTGTTACGAGACTGAGATAAAAATAAAATATTTTTCAGTTTAATAAACAGAAGAAACTGTTATTCGCATGAAGCTTCTTATCTATGCTTTTTCAAATATATAGCATTGCTTTTGGCTACAGTTGTTATTAATTTTTTTCTCAAATTAAACTCTCAGTGTAGTAATCAGATGTCCCTGTACTAGCTAAATAGCTGTTTGCTGCAATCTGTTTAATAAGAAAGAATACCAGGCTATATTTTGCGTTTATCCTTAATACATAATTTTCTGTTGAGTAAAGATCCAACTCCTAAAGAGATGTCCTGACTTCATCCTTCAAATGTGAGTGTGATGGCTATGATGTGATGACTTCTTGCTAACCAAAAGAAAATTTCTTCTGTAGCAATCAAAGTTCTTTGACTCCTAAATCAGGATCAGTACCAGGGACTTGGCCATGCTTTTGATGGCCTTTTTTTAAATTATTATTATTTGAAGAGTAACAGGTATGAAATAATGGAAATATTAAAGGTTTATTTAGTTTTATTTTGTTTTGTTTTGTTTTTATTTTTGCTTTTTTGGCTACAGTAAAATTATTGCTTGCTAAATACCAGACCAAAAGTAAAGTTCTGAAAGTTATAAATTATTCTCCAACTGGCAAAATGAAATCCCTCTTCTATGTTCATTCAATTTCATCCATTTTCACTGGGGAATTTTCCAAGCAATTCATGTTGCAAAGCTTATGGTGAGAGATCAGGTGAATCCTATTAGAAAACTGACAAGCCGTTTGTCCAGACATGATGCCTGTCAGGTCAAGTTTGTCTAATCACTGACACTCTGGATCAAGAATGTGATAGGTTGATGTGATTGATGCATGATCTCCATGTTCGTTTCTCATTCTGCCAGGTGAGCCAACAGCTTGTCAGTGTGAAAAAATAAGTGTGTCGTAGGATAAAAGATGCTGGCCCCTCAGATAAGCAGGAAGGATTCGGCTGTCACCTATGGCAAATTTAGCCTTCAGGAAGCTAACATATGCACAGCTGGCAGAATTATCTGCAAATTTCAAGGCAGTAACAGACCTGTCTAAGAATTTAAGGTGGTTTTATATTAGTAATCACCTTCATTTTCAGCAAAATATTTCTTAAGGGAATTGGAATTCCAGATATGTGAAAATAAGCTGTATGCTGAGTTAGAAAGGTTTTAGCAAAAGTTGTCTGAGTGGACATGTTAACTGAGCTTGACTCTGGTATTTATATCTGAAAACACTTTTATTCAGAAAGCTCATTAGCATGCATGGAATCATTTTGAAGGACAGCTAGTAAACAAGTTTAATGAAGTGAAACCACTGGGTGGTGAAGACGCACAGGTTGCGTTTTGCATCCATGTTATACAAATTATGTGTAATGCACGCACAAAATCCAGGCCAGTGTTTCAGTGTCTGAGTATATCTTTTATGCCAATCTTTCCTTCCTAAACATAGAAGTAAGCATGAACCCACCTCCCATTTAAAAGCAGATTAATTGCTGAAGTTGCACTCAAGATCATTTTCTTTCCTTTCTCCATTGAACAGGCATCAGCATTATGGATTTTTTTCATTGAAAAAGAGATGTTCTAGCTTGCAAAAGAGACACTGATATGTGAGGATTCACCAAAAATGGGTACTCTGATACTAAGAGTTTGTTGCCGCACACTACATCACATCAGGGTTGTTACTCTTCCTGTTGGTTGTGCATATGGAAGGGTGAGAATCTGCTCAGATAGAAGAGTACCTGCTTGCTGTTTTAACTGTTGCTAATCATATGGCATCTCTTGTTTGGGGCCACTCAGATATCTTTCAAATGTTCGTTATATGTAAATGTCTTTAAAGGAGGCATTACTTTAGATCTACCTAAAAGAAATCATAATCATCATTGGAGTGCCCAAGGTAACCCCACAAATATTTGTCAGAACATCATCCAGAAATCTTGGTCTTTAACAGCCTTCAGGAAACATCCTATACATGTATTTTATAGAAAGCCTTATCTACTTCAGTTCTAGTAGTTTATGAACTCTTATAATTATTTTTGAAAACCATACTGTTCTTTTACAGAAGAATATTATTATAGTCAATAGACCTGAATCTCTGCTCATGTACATTTTTACACTAAGGGAAAATTAAATATATCTTCATTTTGCCCTGCTGTGAATCTATAATTCAGATTGTATGATAATGATTTCAAGGATGATTTTACAAGTGTGAAAACTTGATAAAGCATTAAAGTTTCTTTATCTCCTTAGTGCTACAGTTAGACACAGAAGAGTTTTCTTGGTCTCCGGTCTATTGCTCTGACCTCTGAACTGAACAGGCCTGAAATAAAACCTGGACTAAACAAAAGCCTATCTTCTCAGTACCCTGTCTCCGAAAACCTTTACTGAAACTTGTATTAAATGAAGAGTACCAGTAACATAGCAGAATTAGAATAATATTTTCTTTCAGTTTCCAGGGACCAGTTGTTTAGAGACTTCTTGGCGATTATTTTTAATAAACACTGACAACCTTATCCTCTATGAATTTGATTCTTCTATTTTTATCCCACTTACATATTTAGTGGTAAAAATAGTCTATAAGTCTATAAGTGAAGCCAATATCTGGGGTTAGGAAAGAAAAAAAAAAAGATTTCCTCTTTCTAATTTAAAACATTTCTCTTGGGAATGATCATTTAATTTAGTGTCCTTCAGTTTCTGCACTGAGGGACAAAGTGAATTCATAATTTTACGGTCTTTTTCAGGATTATAAATGAAGAGGAATACAAGAAATGACCACTCCAACCTGGTTTCTGTTCTGTAATAGAAAATTATTCTTTCAATAGACTATTGCTATTTTTCCCTGTAAGTCTTCAAATGAATATTTAGCTTTCTGGGAGCAAAATTAGAGCAAAATCAACAGTCTGTTTTGAAGGAACAAAGGTATATTAGGTACTTTAGGCACTGGAGAAAAGTATAAAAATATGAAACTAATAATACTAAGAGCATGGATAGTTGGTGAAGGATGAACTGTTTTTAGGATTAGCTGCTGAAGAAATCTATCAGAAATAATTTCTGTAATAATTAATATCATGTTTTAACTTATTTGGAGATAGAAAAGGTGTGGTTAACTAGATATCCATTTCTGTCGCTATGCATGTGTGTGTGTATGTATGTATATATGTATGTCCGTATGTACAGAAATATGTCCAAATAATTCTATTTTTTTCTTTGTGCTTACTGTAGTCTGTTATAGTAAAATTGTACAGAGCAACATGTCAAAGCCAGAATACTTAAAATCTTTGGAATGATAATGACAGAACTTGACTTCTAATGCCAGTTTATAAACAAGGATTTAGTAATTCAAAGGATTTCTTATCCTACCTATTGACTGATAAGAGGAAGTTATGTTTCTCCTAACTGGAAAACATTTGCTCTGTTTAGTCTCTCACATCTATAGGTATTGACTGTTAAGAGCTTGAGCATATTGACCACAGCTTAAGTAGAACTTCATTCAAATAATCTTTCATGAGATAGAACAGATAAACCCAAGGTGATTTGAAAAAGACAGGAGCTGGACCTTAAAGGTGTTACAAAATTGTTGGTGCACGAATCTATTGTCCACAAACTTCTGTTGCTGTCCTAGCAAGGACAACATTTAAATATCTTTAAAATGTATATCATACTTTTTTCATTTGCTAATAATTTGTATAATGATTTTGGAAACAAAGTAGAATTGATGAAGATCCTGGAAGAAATGACAAAATAAGCAGATCTCTTACCTCAGAATATGAAATACATTCATTCTGTTCACAGTTTTGTAGTAGACAAATTGAGTATGTTATCAAAAATTATAGGTTTTGGAGATATACCTTTGGGAGAAAAATGGTCAATACAAGTATTGACCATTGCAAATGACCAATGCAAATAATTGCATTATTTTAGAAACTTAGTTTCTCTTCTTCCTTTTCCAGATGTATATAGGTCTTACAAACTTTGAGTTAGATAAAAAATGATGAATCACTTGTCTAATATTTACCATATAGTAGAACAGTATAAAACTTGAAAATTGGAAGAAAAGAAAACTGATTTCCAAAATACCTTTTCCATCTTGAGTCCTGTTTATTGTTAGCTGGCAGACAGTGGAAATTCCTAGGCTGTTCTTCATACTTGTGGTATACTGAGTCGAATGAATTTTCTGACTAGTTTATTCCATTGTGCTCCCTCGGAACATAATTACGGGTCAGAAGGTAAGAGGCAACGACGTCACCTGGCGTGTTTCCCGGCGTCCTGGCAAGGGGATGTCTAAGGGCGTCTCCGATTCCCAGGCACTTTGCTTGTCTGTCTTGTCCAGTGTGCTTCTCGTCCTTGGTTTTGCTTTAAAAATATCTTTATAGGACTTGAAATTAATTTTATTTGAGAAGTTAAAGTTTCACATTTTTTAGAAGTTATATATTGGAAAAAGTCTCCTGAGAAACTTTCAAAGTTTAGTGTTTGTATTTTCTGGCAGACACTTCCCTTAAGATTGCTCACACTAATGTCTTGCCAAGACTGTCTCCTAATTCCTCACTTTCCTAATGCTTTGGTAAATATGATTAGACAGGAAATGCGTATCAGGCCATTCTCTGAGCCATTCTCTGAGCTCTTGCCGGTAGCACAGCACGTTTTCGTAAGAGAGTTGTTACATTTTTGAACAACAAATTCAGATGCAGCGAAACTTGAGAGCAATGACAACTGGAACTGAAAGAAAAAGAAAAAGAATTTTGCCTGCATCTATGTAGTGAATCACTCACCTTTTCTTCTATCAACTCAGTTATCTTTGCAATGCTTGCATGTTGTTTTTGCTGTGTTATTTTTGCAATTTATATTTCAAAGAATTTCTGAAAATATGATGTATCCCAAACACCAAACCCTGGAGTTTCTCATATTTTATCCTTCCCTAATGCTGGGTTAAGGATTGAATTAGGATGGGTTTGTGCCAGTCCAGCATTAGGCCATCTCCTGAAAGAGGAATTTGGATTTTGGTGTGGGGTTATGCTGCCATAACCACAATGTGATATCACTTGTTTTTCCTATGAAATGGCTGACTTTCAGAAACCTTTTTTTTATTTTTTTGTAAGGGACAGTCTTTGTACTTTTCATGGAGAAGTAGTTTTGGATGGGGGTTGTAGCCAACATGATTTTGCAAGAGTGTCAATGGCCTACCAGTACTATTTATTTTTTCAATTTTGGGTTATGTTTTCTTTTCCCCTTGTAAATTGCAAGGCTTTTTCATAAAATGTAGACATTCCATATTCTATTGCAAAAGACAGTTTGTTATATAAGAAACAGAATGTTTTAAATGTAAAAAAAAAGAACTACTTTTCATTTTTGGTCCATGTTAAAAAAAAAAAGAAATAAAAATATAAATTTAATTTTAAATAATAAAATGTTAAAAAATGTTAAATAACAAAAAATAGTTGAGATCAAAAGCTGAAAAACATAACTGCTAGGGAAAATTAATTTCCCATTCTATGAGAGGAAAAAGATCTAGATTTTTTAATTGTTTTTCAGCTTTTGATCTCAGCTATTTTTTGTTTGTTTGTTTTAATGTGATGATTTGTCAGAATAATTTTTGGAAATGGTAATAACATTGCTCATATATAAATATAACAGCATTCACAAAAAAGTGCTAATTCTTTGTGATATTTAATGACAAAATAATGACAATAATGATATGATAATAATAACAAAATGGATTTTTTTTTCCTTAAAGTTAGTGCAAAGCATCTTACTGTACAGCAAAGTGATTGGATTTGGGTCAATTGGGGTTCCTATATGAGTTATTTAAATGAGTTGATGGCACAGTGTAATTTGTTGAAATACTCTGGTAATAGTAAGATTTTAGTATCTATCTTCATGGATAAAAAATACCTTATTAATAACATTTAAACTTGAGAACTTGTGTAGAGGTCTGCATTAGTAACCTGAAAGCTATTTCTCCAGTCCCTTCAGGACACATTTTCAGCAATGCAATTTTCTGTCCTTTGGTCCGTTCATCTCCTTACCTTTCTAAGGGTTTGAATTTAATGCCTTTTTGAAAGGCATTTCTGTGATGTCTACATTACAGTTTGTGCTTTTGCAAACCATGTGTGTGTGCAATCTGTGGCATTCATAAGAGTCAGGCAACACATTAGCTCTATTTCACAGAGTAAGATATTCAGAGATGATATCTCAAAATCAACATAAGTTGCTGGCATCCTTTTTTGGGTGCTGTATCATCACCTCAAGCTGATATCCAGAAGGCAAAGGTCTTGGCGCATGCATCTTCTCAGAACAGGACGCAATGTGTCTCAGTGAAATATCACAACAACAGCAAGAGACAGAGAAATGGTTTATTTTACGCATAATGCATACTCACACATACACAAATATTTTCTGAGTTCATCTTACTGCTCAGATGTAGTCTGATGACTCAGTCTCATCAGTAACCTCTTGATTCCTTTGGGGTGGTGCAGACTGGTCTTAAGACTTCTATAATGAAATTGATGATGATATTTAGCATATTGAACTAATTAAAATAACTGCCAGTCAGGCAGAATATAATCTTACGCTGCTGAGAGGTAGTAGAGATGAACTATAACATGCCCCATTAGATTCTTTTGACAAAATGATTTGTAGATGCTAATTTTGGCTGACATACATAACTGAGATCACTCCTGTGGCTGCCCTATCTATCCTGGTTCAATCTCCTCTCCTTATCTCTGCCCCACAAAAGATAGGAGAAAGAAAATCAATGTGCTTTTTTTCAAAGAGAAGGTAGAGAATTTTTTTTTAACCCTTTTTTTTATTTGTTGCTTCATCACAAAATTAATTGAAAATGATTACCTCTATATGCCACTGTCTGTTTTTAACATATTTTACTAAATGTGTTGAGTTTGAATGGAAGTACTTATATGCACAAAACTAATACATGTTCTGAGTTAAGAGATAACAGCATTAATTTGACAAGTGTAAAAAATAAAAAGTTAAAATATTATAATTTTGTTTACTAAAATTACTGTTATATAGAATAGGAAGTGTTTTTGACTCAAAAATGCTTTTTAAGTTATTTTCTACATCTAGCAAGCATGTTCTCCTCTCTAAGAACAGGCTTTTGTGTAATTGCACTTCATATTTCAATTACTAAGGTTCTTTTTATAATTAAAAAGCTTTATGATGATGCTACTAGTATGAAATAAATGTATAATTAATGAAATATTCCTAACTCAAATACTTCTAAATCTATATAAGTGCATGTAACATGCACCATGTAACAATAATACAAGACACAAAATACATAAATACCTCTAAAATACATCTAAAATCATTTACAGTGCAAACCAATACCAGTTGTGATATGATTTCAGTTAAAAAATGAAACAAACAAACAAAAAAGCCTTCTTAAAAAATTGTTGATTCTCTGCTTCTTTAAGAAACCTAGATATTGCTTATTTGATTCTGGAAGGATGAGTCTGTGACTACAGCAGAACCTAAAGTGTGAAATTCACTGTTTTAGGACCAGAAAGACTAAAAAGACCTTCTTTGCCCAGACTAAAGCAAAACTGAATTTTCATTGCGGCTGTCCCCTCTCAGTAAGTAATTCATACAAATGTACATTAACATTCCAATATCCTACCCTCTCTCCTGATGAACTAATGAAGTTCACTTTCTCCAGCAGATTGGGAGAAAGAAAAATGTATGTTTGTAGATAAGAGGAATGTGCCTGGAGTGAGGATGCTGTATGCATAACCATATACCAAAAGCCTTTGACTATAAATTGTTAACTGTGATTGTCTAGAAGGCTCTCTGTGATTTATTAGTGTAAAACACATTTACACGGTCTGACCTGGACATGGCATGGAGGCTTCCATACCTGGAGCATTGAAAATGTCAGCATTGTGAGTTTAAGAATGGAGAAATACCTAACCCAAAAGGCTAGGGTCTAGAAGGCAGGCAATGTTCAGGAAAGGGGAGAAAAGATAAGGTCTCAGATTGGGCAATAAAAGCTAAATTTTGTCTCTTCATTAGTTCAGATAAATCAAGGGAAATTTCTTTCTCTTAGATAAAAGGCTTGAAATACTTCATTTCACACCTAATTTTATTGTGATATTAAAACAGTGAAAAGTAACTGTTTCTTCTCTCCCGCAGGTTTTCCACCTGCATTTTTATATAGATCCTAGTATCTACATACTTTCATGTCATGACCCCTGTAGCCAGGACAGGAATTGGGAGCCTCATTGTGTTTTGATCTCATACTCTACTTGCCTAAAGGTCGTGATGTCACTTGGGAACTTTCACTGTGCATTAAGGTAATTAACTTCATCATGCAGGTGTTAGCATGTCTGAACATACATCTCCATCTCTGGTAGCTGCATAGTTTAGAAAAGATTTGTTTTACTACCAAAAAAGTATGACTTTTTATAGTTTTTTTTTTTTTTAAAAAGAATTCTTGTTTCAACTTGGTTATTAGAAGATCATTTAGGCAAAGGAATGTGAGAAGAGCAAAAAGAGTAGCTAGTTGAGCAACCAGTTTTTTTTCGTTTGTGCAGGGTAGTGTGAACCAGCTGAGATGATTATTCATCAATATTCATCAATATTGAAATCCGTAGCACTTGAAAACCAAATATTCTCCTCACTTTTATATATTCTCCAACTCTAGTATTGTTATGGTAGTTATTTAAAAGAAAGTTTTTAATTAATAAATTCTGAGATTTCAAAATACTGCTGTGAGATGTAATTTGGCTCTTTCACAACACTAAAATTTCTTATAAAAATGTTATACCTAAAATATAAAAATACTAATAACATTCTTTCAGAAGATAGTGGTATTTTTGGAAGGTGTAGCTACAGCAGAGATCTCCTTCCTGCTCTACCATTCAATATATTTTTGTTTCTTCATCCTTTTGCTCTTTCCAAAGCTGTGGAGAGAGACTGCAGTGCAACATATCATTAAGGAAGTTGACATTTCTTCTGCCTTTCCCTCTCCTTTCATTAATGGATGGGAAACTTTAACCTACAAATGTAACAGAGCTTCTCAACTCTGCTAAGGAGAGTGTGAAGAAACTATGACTTACCATCAGTCCTAATCTCCTCCCTGCCAGTGTGGAAAAACTATGTAGGTAGCTGATTTGAGCACAGGAAATTTCAGAGCTGTACAGCAAAGGCACAGAGTTCCCAGCAGTGCATGTTGAAGGCAATAGAGCATGTCAGCATTACACAGTCTCAAAATAGTTGTAGTTGGAGGGCACCTCTAGGAATTACCTGGTCCATAACCAGAGATAGTTGCCCAAGACTGGGCCCAGTAGAGGTTTTAAAATCTCCAAGGATGGAGACTCCACAGCCTCCATGGGCAATGTGTCCTTGTGTTCAACCACCTTCAAGATAAAACGTCTTTTCGTATTTACATAACTACTTGGAATTTTGATTTTATGTAGTATTGGTATATAACTACTCACTATGCAAACTGTACTGAAGTAAGAATACCACCTTTTCATAGGCAAGATTAAGGATTTTAATTCTTGTTGGGAAAGTAGGGGACATGTCAGACAAAATTGGTCCATTGCCATATTTCTGTCTGCCAGATACTACTTAGAAAGAGCAATTTGTTGTTCTTACGTGATACTGCCATGGTACTGATGAGTTGTTTGTCTTGTTACACCTCTTCATTGCAATCATGGGGTGCTCTGCTGTTATGACCGGGCCTACATGACAGCTGCTTTTTCCAAGTTCTTCTAGTGTAGGAGCAACTTATGCCAGTTCATGTTTACCCATAACTTCTCTGCCCCCAAAATTGTGAATGCCAATTTTTTAATGGCATAAAAATGCCCCTGAAGGCATTACTAAAGCCCTATACGGCTAAACAAGATTATATACTGGAGAAGGAGACCGCAGGCAGAGCACAAAGGAGAACAAGGCCAGAAACACAGTGAACCTGATGACTGTTTCTTCTGAGTAATGAGAAGGATTGTTTTTTGTTAATTATAATGATCAAGTAGAGACCTACTTTTTTTTTTTTTTTTTTAAGAATTTTAAAGAGAATGACCACCTAGCAAGTTTTCAGTATACAAAACAACTCCAGTAATCCATAACTCTTCTCTCTATTTGTCTCATGAGGGAAGGCTATAAAACTGAAATACACTCTGCTTACACTCTCAAAATATTAAAATGTCTGAAAAGAAAATGTGATAGTACTGGGTATTTTGTTATAAGAAGAGTCAGGCTTCATGCTCTCTTGTAAGAGGTACTTTTTGTTGTTTTAGTCTAGCTTTTAAATTTTGAAGTAAGTTTCCTTTCAATATCGCAAATGTGTCCAAGCTAACAGAAATAAATTCATAGTCCATTAGTAAACATACTTTTGGAATATATGTGAATATATTTGCAAATGGAAAGATTTTTTCCTTTTTTAAGTGAACTATCTTATGGCATTTTTTGCAAAAAAAATACTTAGAAAAAAGTTTGCATATACGTGCTTTAAAATACTGAAACATTTTAGTAGCAGAATTGAAGTAACTGACTGTGTCTATACTTTGATCCATGGCAAATACAAGATACAATAGTTAGCAGACTTTCACAGTGATTTCAGCAATCACATTTCAACTGAAAAGTACTACTGCATTAATCTGTGGAAATTAGGTAAACATATCTTGCTGCTTATTCGTAAAATAGGAATTCTGTCTTTTTGATGAGTGTCAAATGCAGTTCAGCTTGCTTCCAGATGTTTATGAGAAAGGGGAGAAATGGCTTTGCATAAATATTCCCTGCATGATATCTTCCTACATGATCAGTTTTTAATAACTTCATTCAAAAAATGGATCTCAAATGTCACACCATGAAGCAGTAAATAATAGCAAAGGCATAGCTGCATGTAGGTCGCGTTTGAAATGTAACATTTCTGGATAGCATCAAAACAACTTGCTTCAGTGACAAATGGTTCTCCCTTAAATGCCTTTTCAAGAACCAAATATATAAGGACTCCTGTCCATTCATATGGAAAAAATAAATGTTTTGTCATGGCAAATTCTTTTCTGTTGTAGATTATCTTTAACAAACTTTGCAGAGACTTGCACAGCATTGGCACTCTATTTAGCAAAATCAGTGTCATACAAGATACTGGAAAAAGACAGCTGGAAGAATGAAGATAAAACAAGCTGGTAGCAATAACAGAATTTATAACTATGTATGTCTATATTGTGGAAGAATGGCTTGAACTGAGAGAAAAACTGGGGCCTAACAGAAGTTTTGGCATTACAGCAGCTTCCTTGGGGTGAGACACAGTTGCCCCTTCCAGGAGGGCTGGTACCCCCAGACTCTGCTCCTCCACAGTTCCCCAGGCAGCACAACCTGCCCTCCTCACAGCTGCAAAGGGGAGTAACGGAGGCTGGAGCGGAGTGAAGACACCGCGGCCAAACTCTGCTGCACTCCCTGTGCTGGGCCGCTGATGAGCCGCACAGGAGCTGCCCAACGGGAGATGTACAATAAGATGTGCGGTGCTGAGCCAGCAAGGGTGGCACATCACTCCTTTTGGAGGAACTTTGCTCATTATAAACTCATTTTAACTAACACACACCTCCATCCCCAAAGTTACTTGCCTCCAAGGTACAACCGCTCCTCACTGAGCATGCACTCTAGATTTTCGATTGACTGTACCTTTAAATGAAAGCGAGAGACTTTTTCACCAATCGATAACAATAAAAAGTATGAGTATGGTCACTCAAGCTCCACCTGAATGTAAAGAAATGTGTAAAAGGTGAACTCAGGAGGAAATGCAGTGGGGTCAGTCAACGGGCTGATCCCCCTTTCCTTTCCTTGGGTCACGATGCTGCCTGAGGAGACCCGATACTGAGAGCCCTCTCCCAGTGAGGGTGAGTGATGATTGCACATTTGTAGCTAAAAACCCCACGCTGCAGTAGAGAATTTCCTGTACTGACACCCGAAACCTGCTTTGTAAATGTTGCATTTGAATAAATCCTGCTGCTTGTGAACTCGACTACTTGTTTGGGGGTGGGGACAATCGGACCTACAGTCCACAGACTGTTTGTGAATCCAATACTGCCAGAGTTGAGCTTATAGTTGATCACGCTATTTGGGAACTCGATTCGCTCCTAGGAAGGCGGTTGGACCTACAGTCCACAGACTGTTTTGTGAATCCGATATTGATTTGATTTCTGATTTGAGATCTCTTCCCCTCTCCCGCCACCATTACTGCTTTCAAACTGCAACATATACACGCAATGCTTAAATCAGAGCAGGAATGCCATGTTAAATACTATAAAATACATATATTTCCAATCAAGACAGGATGCAAGCTTTAGAGAGAACATTAGAGAGGAAATTCTTTCAGATCCTCATTGACTTAAGCAGATCAGAATTTTACGTTCATCTTCAGCTCAGATGGATCTTTGAAATATTTGTCATACTTTTTTTTTGCTAAAGATGTGCTACCAAATAATGGTCTGGTAGCCATATTTTAGTTTAGGATTATTTCAGTCACAGTATCTGACCTATTTTCTGGC
This sequence comes from Crypturellus undulatus, assembly GCA_013389825.1. Lineage (NCBI taxonomy): Eukaryota > Metazoa > Chordata > Aves > Tinamiformes > Tinamidae > Crypturellus > Crypturellus undulatus. The sequence goes on along the minus strand of VWPW01021617.1, from coordinate 52,155 downwards.
CCAAAGTGAACTCTGCAAATGGTTTAGTTTATTATATTACATTGACCACATTTTTCCTGGTCATATTTGACAGAAAGAAAAATAATATAATCTTTCTTAGTCTTTTTTTATAGGGATTCAAGAGGAATAAAATATAAAGCATGAGAGCAATATGTACTCTTATCATTGACAACATGTGAATAAGAAAAGGAAGAATAGAAAGAAAGCCTAAACTTGTTGAAAGGGATGGTGAGTCAGTCTCTATAAAAGATACAGGTTATGTTGAGCTCAAATTTTTACATGCTGTAATATGGAATTTTACTTTTCTCATAAGCAACAAATTGAGTCTAAAATTTTATATTTAGAGAGAAGTTTTTTTAATTGTAAAGAGATATTTAAATGCATGAAATTATACATATTGTCTTTGTTGCTACTTCTGAGCTTTGTGGCAAGATGCTATAAATACGTGCTTTTATATATGAAAATATGACATGTGTATATTTTATAAATATTAAGTATATGTAGGTGTGTTTCGTATAATTTTAGCCTGTATAATCAAGAAGCTGTTTTCCACTTCTAAGTTGAGTTTGCTTAAATTAGTTCCCTTCATTAACTTCCATATAGGCTTAATGTAGAAGTTCCAGCATGTGGAGTGAGTTTTTAAGCAATGACTCTGACATGAATTACTGAAGATGGTTAACCTTCTGTAGGTCATGCAAAACAATTTGCTATGTTGAAGAATTTGTTCATCCGATACCTTATTTACTCATGGGTTGATCTTGCTTTAAATTCACAAAGACAGGGAGGGAGGAAGGGAGAGGAGAAACAACTGACCTTCAGTGATGCAGTTTCAAGGTGTAGTAGTGTGTGTTTGCTGCTGCATCTAGAATAAACTCTTAAAACACAGACAGTGAATAAACTTTTATATAAAAGGAAAAGACATTTTAACTAAACTATGTTTTTGACTGATGTAATGGTACTTGAGGAAGCATGGACCATAACAGTAATGGTTTTTGAGGAGGCGTGGACCATGACAGTGTATCATCTCACATCTAGAAAGTCTGGTTTTAGACCCCAGACATTATTTTAACTATCTTTATTTTTGTTACTACCTGCATATCTTATTGTGGGAATATCCCATCCCACACATTATTTGAATACATATTTCAAATATTGTTTAGGCTATTTTCCTATCAGATGACCAGAAGAGCAAAGATCATTTTGTGACACAATGAAGTAATGAGATCTAATTTCAAATGCTCATCTGTTCAGTGGTAGAGTCAAACATGAATTCATGCCATTATCCGAACCTATGAGGTCAATAAGGTTAGATTTATTCTTTAAGGGTTTTCTAGTGCTGGTACAGTCCATTGTGCCTGAAAAAAAAAAGACAAACCTGCTTTGTACTCATCTGTTACTACAAGATCCAGATCTGTTACTGGATCTTGTAGAAGATCCAGTAATATTAGAAGTCCTTCTAGTACCCGACACCATACTGAAATGTCAGTGTTGTTAGAAACCCACTCTCCAGCTGTGAAACTTTTCCCTATTCTGTAGTGTTAATTTTTCAGAGTTATCCATATACCATGAGGCAGCAGTGTGCCCTCGTGGCCAAGAAGGCCAATGGCATCCTGGGATGCATTAAGAGGAGCGTCTCCAGCAGGTCAAGGGAGGTGATGCTGCCCCTCTACTCAGCCCTGGTGAGGCCACATCTGGAGTACTGTGTCCAGTTCTGGGCCCCCCAGTACAAGAGGGATGTGGAGCTGCTGGAGAGAGTCCAGCGCAGGGCCACGAGGATGATCAGGGGCCTGGAACATCTGCCCTATGAGGAGAGGCTGAGGGAGCTGGGCTTGTTCAGCCTGGAGAAGAGAAGGCTGAGAGGGGACCTGATCAGTGTCTATAAGTGCCTCAAGGGAGGCAATGAGGAGGATGGGGCTGGCCTCTTTTCACTGGTGGTCGCTGACAGAACCAGAGGAAATGGCCACAAACTGAAGCATAAAAAGTTCCATGGGAACTTAAGGAAGAACTTCTTTATGGTGAGGGTGACAGAGCACTGGAACAGGCTGCCCAGAGAGGTTGTGGAGTCTCCTTCTCTGGAGATCTTCAAGACCCACTTGGATGCATCCCTGTGCCACGTGCTCTAGGTGGCCCTGCGTGTGCAGGGGGGTTGGACTAGATGACCTCTAGAGGTCCCTTCCAACCTTAGGCATTCTATGATTCTATGATTCTATGATCAATCAACTGCTTTGAAAGGAACATAGATCATTTGCATAATTAAAGTCAACCAGAGGAGTAACATTGCAAATAAACAATGTTTTCCTTTTCATATCACTGTAAGACAGTCTTAGTGTAACTAAAGCCTGTATAGTTGCAGTGGAATAGTGTTACCCTCAATGAAAGCATGATCAAATCCTTATTTTGATTTGTTTGCTGGATGTCAACCTTAATGCATATCCTATATCTTTGGATTTGACTGAAGAGGGTTAAACAATCTATAAGATACTTGCTTTTGTTTTCTGTTGTTACAATATATAGATAAATATTTTGATAGAGTTTTATAGTGGGAGAATATCTGCTGTTTCTTTCTCTGCCAAATGAGAAATCCTGAAAATTTTTTATCATCTCAACTCTTTCATATTACTTTTTGTGTTAGTTGCTCTAACGTTTTTCTCTATCAAAGACACCAACTACTAATACTCAATTTGGATTTACTCAGTCATTATTCTGTTGATCTAACAACTGATAGAGGCTGATTATTCCTTTCATCCTTGAGGTACTGTAGCACCAATCTCATTAAAATCAGAAACTAGCGAATCAGATGCAGTCTGTATGTGTGACTCTGCCCTGGACTCTTCAAAATACAATTATTTTATTGGAAAGACAGGTAGAAAGTAACTCTATTAGTATGTCTGGTCTGGTTGACACACATTAATCACCTCTAAATTACTTATCAAACTGAAAAGTCAGTGTCCACAGCACACACATTTCTTCATATGAAAGAGATCCCTGCCTCTTTCTAACTAACTTATCTAATCAAATTGATAGTGCTCTACTATTTTAAAAATTGCAGGGTATCGAGCAATGCTTTGGGAAGTCAAAAATTAATGTAAATTATTTCTCATGGCATAGTACTGGAGCATCAATTAGAGTTGGTCCAGTAAACTGAAGGACAGTTTAGAAATAGTCTAACTGACACTCACCCTGTCATGTTTTTTTTCCAATTATTACTCAATTATTATTTCCAATTATTACTCAATAAAGTAAAGAATAGACTTGTAATGTGATTGGTTTTCATAGAGAACAAAGGAGAAAAAACTGTGAAGGCATGGCATGCACATGCTAATGTGTTGTCTTCTGTGTATGCAGATGCAAAACTTAGCAAGGCTTGATGCCAGAAATTTCATAAATGTTGCATTAATGTGTTAATAAATATTTATATTTTCATGTATTATATGTAATATATCCCCAAATAAATGAGATTTATTCTGTTTGGTTTAGAGATGCACTTTTTATGTTTACAAAAAATGTTTAAAAAGCTACATCCAAAAATATTAAAATTATTTGTTTCTAGGAAGTTCATCATAGAACTGTCTGGACTTTGTATTTTGCCCAAATTTTTTCCTAAATTGCTTTCTTGGTTAATAATCTTGCACCAGTTATTGAAGTTCTTCAGAACAGGCTCTTCTGGGATTTCCTCATTAAAATTTTAAGATAACTAAGTGTTTTTAAAGAGAAGATAATATAAAAACAGAAACAAATATTCTATCATAATAATCTCTTTCATGCAAACCTTTGTAACATCTGGAACATTACATAGACTTACTATACTTATACAACCAATTTTTTTAATCTCCTGTGGAACTATCTAGTCCACTTATGTTATGGACTTTTTTATGGCCTATTTCAGCCTTCAGACATATTAGAGGACAGATAATGTTTTTGGTTTGCCATGGTTGTAGTCCAAAGATCTGTTAATCATGAAATTACTCATCTATAGTTTAATAAATTAATGCTTCATCCTTGAGCAGGTTATGAAAAATTAGTTCTGCAGTTGAAATGTGAGTTTTATTTCTAGAAAATGATTGAACTTTCAACTCCAAAGAAATTAGAAACAGTGTGTTATTTATCTCTTTATATAAAACAGGAAAGATATAATCATCTGAATTAGACAAAAGTAAAATATGATTGATTTTCTTCTATAACATATGTTTAAAAGTTTCTTTCTTAAAATACCTACTTATAGGAATGGATATAGGCATTCATAAAGATTTAGGTTCTCAGAATGTTATTATTTATTTCCCCTGTTTTCTTTAAGTGACTATTTATAATGTTCATTATCTGTTTACTATCAACATTCCAGCTGGTTGAAGGAGATGCCTGCAAGGACATTACTGTTCTTAATTCAGACTTTATTTGTAGACTACTCAGAGTATATTATTTACTGTGAATATTAGATGCATCTATCTTTTTGTATGTGCATTTCATACATGGACACTCCTTTTCCTCCTAAAATTCTTTGAGCAAAATCAGTCCCAATGTTGCTTTGTAGACCTCCTGTGTGTTATTTCAGTTCAAAGAAAACCTCTTTTTTTTGATAAAATCGTACTAATAAAATGGAGAAATATCATTTCTCCAGGAGGAGGGAGGAGGTAGGGAGGAGGTAAGATTTCAGAATTATTGCTTTTAAATATGAGAACTAAAATATTGTCAGGAGAAAAAATGATAATGGCACATTTCAGTGTTTTGAATGTGATTATTTTCTTCTGTACACCAACAAGAAGCAATTCTTTTTTTACACTTTGTTTTGGTGGGCTTATAGCAGAAAGACCATTAAAAAGAAGTTGTAGAAGGCAATGGGATGACCTTTCAATTTAAACTATATGGAAAGATAAACAGAAATAGGGCTATACCTCTGTCGTGCCTGCACAGTACTATTCCTATCTTTCCGTGTTTACATTTACAATTCCAATTTGATGATGATCTCCTAACATCAAAAGACATCGTATCTAAAGAGGATAACAGTTACCTATACTATTTCTCATGAGGTATACCTTTTATTGAAAATGAAACCTTTCAATCATGTCTACTATATTTGATATCTCTTCCTTATCCAAAATGATGGTGTTTTGTCCTAACAGCCTGATATAAAAGACCATTCAAAGCTTAATAATGAACAACTCCTCTCTGAAAAAAAGACATATGTAATAATTCAGAACTAATGCTGTTATCAAGTGGCTTTTGAGAGTGCTCCCTTAAATAATTCTATATGAGTATATTAAATGATGAAGCTGTATTAGCAAGATTAAGTGAAATAAGAACACAGTGGAAAGTATTTATGATTTGATATTTTAGCTTGCAGACATAGCACTTCTATGAGTATCATTTAGGAAAATGGAACAAGAATGAAATAAAAGATTGCACAAAGCTTTTTTACTTTGCCCCAGCATCGAGGACTGTACATTATAGGGCCATCCAGGCATATAAAGAAAGAAACAGCTAAAGGAAGAAAAAGAAAGAAAAGTAACGATCGAAAGGGAAGAAATTAGTTTAAAAAAAAAAAATGCTCAGAAGAAGAAAACAGCTTTAAGGTAAGTGCATGTGTATTTCATTCTACTAACCACTGAAAATGTACTCTGTTTTTCATCTTTTGACCCTTGTCTGTCAATCTATCTAGATGGAAAGTGTCTTTTTTACAAATACGCTATTCACTGCCTATGGTGTTTAAATTCTTGTTCTATAAAATTTGAAAATCTTAACTAGAATATTCTCAAGAAGAACCAGAAATAGAGCATGGATAAGTCAACTTCTAGCTATTATGTCATTTCCTGCATCTTAAAATGAAAAAGCAATCTTGGTCTGATCTTCTAATGAAAAATGCAACTCTATTTACCTCAAAGAGAGAATTCAGTCAGAGAATCTCAGCTTGTCTTGCTGCAGTTTTCAGTAAGTAATCTGAGGACAGGAATTACGAGCAGCAAAACATGTAATAAGCTCACTGTTTGAATACTACTCCAAGACATCTATTTTTCATTATGGAACCTCCATCAGGGTCTAGATTTCACTCTAGGACGTCAGTTTCTAGCAACTCATATTGAAAGATGTCATTCTAGGAAATGTAAATCAAAACAACTGAAAATGAAATGTAAATCCCATCCAATAGGGATGACACTTTTGTTCTCATGTTTCCTGGAAAGAATGGCTATATGACTTAGGAGTGTTGCTCTAGTGTCCAAATTTTTGAACTCTATTGGTTATGGTGCCTCTACCTACTGTTTGGCATTTGAGTATGAAAGTATTCCTGATCTGGCCTTGGACCACTTTTTTAATATGAATTATTGGTTCAACATATTTATGTGTGTATACAGGCACATACATGCTGATACAGTTGACATATGCATGTCAATTCATCTAAAACGCTGACTGCACTTATACCAATAAAAAAACTTCTTTTGCTGGTTAGGTCCAGGCGGAGGAAAAGCTTATGCTTTGGGCATGAATGACACACAAAATAGTACACATAGATATTTCTATACTCAGACTCTGAAATTAAAAATATACATATGTGTGTGTAGCCATATGTTTGCATATATGTATATAACACCTAGAAAAATCTATTGAATTCTTTAAGCATTTAAAGTGTAAGAAGTAAACTTAGGCAAGATATTTTTAGCAAAACTAATACATGCATTTTGAAAAATCCTAAAATATTAATCATACCATTTTTTTTTCCTAGTATTTCATTATAATGTATTGATTCTTTATTTATGATAAAGGTCATTGCTAGTAATTGCTTTGAATCGACTGTGTGGGATATTTGATGACCTGCATGAACTGTGTTTTCTTTAAAGTTTAAATGTAAATGTAATAGCCTTTTTTAAGAGATTTTGATTACATGCTTTCTTCAAATTATGAAAATGAGAATTTCCAGAACATTTGAGCGGTTTCACCCTAATGTCTGATTTGCTGCATGTGTTGAGGGGGCTTTTTTTTTTTTTTTGGTCACAGAGGTTCCCTTTTAAGTTCCATCTTTCTCATTTTCAGTCACATTTTAATGACTTCAGGGTTTATACTAGAACTAAGGATCATCTTCCCTGTGAATGGCTTTTGTGCCCTTTCATTTGATTGGTTCATACAAAAATCTCCGAGAGGCTACAGTGAATCACTCTGACTCATTATCTTCAAATAATAGGTTTCTCTCTTTGCAATTTAATCTGGTTGCACATGGGATTTGAAACTTTCTCATATTATATCCTAAACTTGAGCTGAGATGAGTTTGAAATCAGCACAAAGTCCCCTATTCTTGATACGGCAAATTTTGATTGCAGATTTGGGAGTTTCTTTGCTTTTTTAATGTGATGGGAAAGTTATGCTATAAAGAAGTGCTAACATAAAAATAAAGTTTCAAAGTACTTACTGCTCTGTCTGGGTTTATTTGGCCACTTAGATTTAACATGCTCCAATTTTCCTTCTTAAAATGAAAACCAAATATTATAGCAAGATTTGTTTTAAAAGTGTTATCCTGATGTCTCAACGGGTTTAACAAAACAGTTAGTTGCAAATAACTTAAGAGTCATAAAAATTAAAATTACAGCCTGGAAGATCTCCTGGAAGTTTGTGTGTGTGTGTGTGTGAGTGTGTGTGTGTGTGTGTGTGTGTGTGTGTTGGTGGTGGTGGTGAGGGGGTTATGCATATGTCTGTGTGTCATTGTACATATGTGTAAATTAGATCTGAAAGTTTGGAGATTCAACATTCTATGCCAAATTAAAACATCAGACCCCTTACAGTGATTAACCATGCTAGAATGGTGAATGGTGAAACAGTGCTGAAACTGTAAAGCCCAAATTCTTTTGTTTGCAATGAAATACAGACATAAAACAATGTAGAGAGAACTAGAACAACTAGAATGTCAAAAAATATTTACTTTGAGGTGTAAGTCTTGTCTCGGGTCGGCGTTGCACATCCTTAGATCCGCGGACAGATTTTAGGTTCAGACTGAATCTCCTTCCATGTATGACAATTAATTAATTCCTTTTGTAGTTTCAGACTCTAATATGAGTCTCCCCTCACAACCGATTAAATGAGTAATTTTTGTTTGTTTATATTGTCATGTCATATATAACCATGCATCTTTAGAGGAAACTTTTTTTTTACATTTTTTTTTTCTGTGCATTACAGAAACTGTAAGAAACTTTAAGTGTGATAATTCTTCCTAAATCCAATTCAAGATACGTTCACATGTTGAGGTTTGAAAACTAGTACCTTTGTAACATTATTAAAATTTGAGCTGCTGAATGTGAAACTCTTATACATGTAATGTCTAATCTATTTTGAAGTAAGTCTGACTAGAATGTTATGGAAGTGAATTCCACAGGTTAATTATACGGTACATTACATAAATGTGTGTTTCAATTGCTGTTATTTAACTTTTTTTTAAATTCTGAAATTGTCAAATGAAAGAACTTTACACTAACTACCTTCTTAAATCACTTCCAAGAATCAACAGTTAACATTGACAAGCTATGCTAGAGCATTTTTACGCATTTAAGATAGATTGTTTGTTTAGCTGATTATCAATAGCACTGGATAGGTGGTTTGATAACCTGTTTTTCTTGCTGAAAATCAAAGCCCCATAAAAGGTCTAGTAGATCATTCACAAAGTAGTGTGAATGGTATGGGCCAAAGTATTAAATACATAGCAACACTGGGAGTAGCCCAAGAGACAAAAGCAGCAACTAGCTGAAATAAATAAAACCATAAGAGAGAAAAGTAGAACAAAATTTGGCAGAAATCCTGTCTGTTCCATTGGAAGTAGGGACCTCTACTTATAAAAATAGGTATCTGGAAAAATGTGAGTGGTTTTACTGTGAATGATTCTCATTGGAAGCCTGAACGTATACCTCAGATAATGAGATTTTCTTATAACAATCTATTGTAGACTAACAAATCATAAAGTCTTTTCATGAAGAAACAGAGAAAGCAGAAAGCAAAGGGATGTCTAGCTGCAAAGATGGACTAAGGAAAAATAAGAGAACTTGAGGAATTCATTTTTTTTCTTAATATGTCATAGGTTTTCTCTTGATAATCACTTGGAAAAATCCTTAAAAATATCTCGAAATGCCTAATGTCTTGATTTTTTACCTGTGACATACATAGAGAAATTTACCTGCAGTCACAAGAGTGATCAGATACTACCACGAAACAAATTTGAATAAAAACGGAGACTTGAACCTAGAGCCCCAACAGTTAGCTTAATATCCTAGACCCCATTCTAGCAGCAGCTTCTGTTGCATGGATTCAAGTATTCTTCCTTGAATTCCTTATAATTCCTCATATAATTAAAATTTCATTCTGAACCTGTAAGCTTTCTGAACTATTTTTTAACTGAAACTATCAATACCTGCAAAAATTCCATTTTGTAAATTTTCAAATCTTCACAAAATGGAAAACAACAAAAAAGCCACTATCCTTCTGAGGTCTGTAGATGCACATAATGAGGTGTATCAAAAACCTCATATTGATTGAAAAATGAAATGTAGTCCAGTATAGCTCCTAATTTCCCTTCAGCATTTTCTACATAGAAATTACCTGACCCCCCAGCACTCCAGCAACTGTTGCATGAGTGCTATTCTGACAGGCGGTACCTAGCTGTTAAAAAAACAATCTGGTTTTGTGACAAGGACAAACATCCCAAAGGTACAAGTTTCAAATGAACCAAGTTCATTTTCACTTGTGAAATGACAAATATCATCCTGCATTCTCTCTAGGGAGAAAAATCAAGGTAGTGAGACACTAGTTTTTTGGACATTTTAAAAATCTGTGTGAAGATAAAAGTGTATAAAACATAGGATAATTTACTGTAGATAAAAGTGTATAAAACATAGGATAATTTACTGTTGTGTACTGTTTTCCACAGTCTTCAGATTCTGATGCAGCAAAATCTGCATCAAAATTTACAGTCACTGCAGCCCACATGAACCAGACCTTGAAGTGTAAGAGTATTCTTGTTTTCAAACACTTAAATGACACATGCTGCAGATGAATATTTTGCAATGCACTAGTTCCAAGAGGATTGCTCAATGTTATGCAAATTGATAGGCAATTTATAAGAGAATATGTCTAAAGCAGATGGGACAGAAAAAGCATTACTACCAGGTCAGATGGGTGAGGTGTCTTGCATTCAGTTTTGTACAATGTGCCTCTATACTGATATTAAATCTTGGTGTGGAAGAAGAGCCAAATTTAATGCCTATATTGTTTACATTTACAGAAATATCTACATAATGTATTGACATAGAAGTTTTACAGGCAGACTTCTAGACATGCTTAGACTGGTACTATCTAAATGATGCACCTGGACCTTTTTATTATTATTTTAAGGGCTAAATTATGAGCATCAAATCTAAAAGATTAAGAAAAAGTGCTTGGATAATAATGATAAAGCTGAAAGCCTTAATACTGGTTAACATAGTTATCCTTCAATCTTAGCTGTATCAGCAGTGTTGAATCCCTACTAACATCATAATCATCTAATCAACACAATCATCTCTGTAATATGTAAGCTAGTTAGCTCACTAGTTAGCCCATCATCACTGTATTGTAGGAGCTTGGCAGAAAGCTGTGATAGTGACTCATTATAAATCAATAGTTTGAATTCAGAAGAAGAATGATAAAGATCTCATCTGTTATCCTACCATTTATGTATTTTATTTGCATAGGCTTACTTGGTTACCATTAAAAGTGAGATTAAGAAATGCAGAAAACAGAGTCGGAGAGAGGGTGATTACAACATTTGAAGTGTTCGCTGCAAAAGTAGATTGTTTAAAAGAAATTCTGAAGTTTGCAAGTTACTACTGTACTGAAAGATATTACTGCATGAATGCTGAAATATACTTGCATTTATTTTGTCTGAAAAAAAAGCAATTAGGCAGGCCTGCTTTTTACATACAAACTCTGCAGATTCTGCAAATAATGTTGATCCATTTTGAAACATACTCTCAGGAAACTGTAAGTACCAATCCTCCTTAAAAAAAAAAAAAAAAAAAAAAAAAAAAAAAAANAAAAAAAAAAAAAAAAAAAAAAAAAAAAGAAAGAAGAGAAATTTTGCCTTTTCAGATAATTCCTTGCTGAGAAAGAGAGAAAGCCCTAAACAGCTTGGAAAACAGATTGACTTGTCTATAATTTCTTATAATCAAAAAGTACCACTCATGCATCTTCAATCGGGAAAATATAACCTAAGGGACCTTAATCTTCTAAGGTGAATTTGCATGATGATCCTTGTGGACTATAAGAAGCATTCAGCTTTTCATCTGTTTTTCTTTTAATAAGTAATAAAAATGTGTAAAAAAAATAAAAAGAAAACTCTTTTCTTTAATTCCCTGAAGGGGTAAAGTACATGAGACTAAATCAAAAAGGAAAAGGAAATGCTGTTTTCCTTTACCTTTTAAATGTGTTGTGATTGGTTGTTTACAGTGAACATATTCCCATATCAGACTCATTTCATTCAGGACCACCCAAACATATGGGAGCACAAATCAGTGATCAAAAGAATCTCCTATAGACAAAGCACTCCTAAATATGTTGAAATCAGATTTTCATAAGCTTTTCAGTTTATCTTTAGACTCCTCTTTCTTAGGGAGGTCTCCTAGCATGGAACAGAAGGAAATAGTGTGTTTGGTTTATCTAGTCTAGGTTGTTCCCAATTTGGATTGAACAAAAAAAGGGCTTGAACATCATAGAGGATGTTCAAAAACACCCAAAACACCATAGTAATTGGTGTTTTTCCTGCTGCAGCTACTCATTTTGGAAAAGTCTGAACTCGTCTTACTTAATGAAGTCCTGGATAGGCTCTTTGGCTACTCTCTCTCTCTGGAGACCAACTCCTACTTTGAAAAATGGGGCTTTATTGCCCTTATAAAGTGTCCATCCACCAGACAAAGATGGCATGGAAGAAGATAACTAGTCATAGAGTTTAGCCTACCTAAGAGTCTAACCTAACCAAAGGTGAAACAGATGAAGGGTTGTAGAGGTGCATTGTAGAAGTAGGACACACTGTTGGTCTTTCTTGTGCAGGAAAATGTGAAAGCAGAATATTCTATAGTGACTGAAGGGCACCAGCTTAAAGAGATTTGTTTTTTGATCTGATGTCTTCTACTGTCCTAGATATTGCTTTTGGTTGTGTTTGCATTCAGCTTCATTCTGACTTTGGACCGCTGCATAAACCACCTTGTTATGTAGGACAGCAGGCACAGAAAATCACAGAAGAACTGCTTTTTAAAATTCTAATGTACTTAACCCACGAATAAAGTAAAAGATAATACTTTGCATATGATTGCTGAGATGTGACAAATCAAAAAGAAGTGCTCTGGCTTTAGTGATGATGAGGAAGAATCCACTGAAGATTTGTGGCTGCACTCCCTCTCCCCCATTTGTTCTCATCTGTATGGATGGAAAGCGCTTTTTAGTCCATTTTCACATTATGAACTATTTTACATACTCTAGATATAAATTGTTAGCTTTTTATTATGCCCAAACCAACTTTATAAACTCTGAAATCTGAGCAGATAGTCACTGTGATTTGTTTTTATACCATTTCGGCCTGTGATATCACCTCATGCTTGTACTGCTGCTGTCATCTACATACTTCTGCTATCATCTGCGCTTTTTCTGGTATTCCTTGCACAGGTGTGATGGTTCTGGTGTTCTGAAGCTGCATGAGTTTCCTTTTCTTCTTTCCAGACTCTTTCATCCTTTGCTGAGAATATGGTATGTAAATTAATTTTCTTAAACTCTGATATCTCTCTCTCTATATATATATACACATACTTTTTCTTTCTTGGAGCACAGAAGAAGATTATAGAATGACTAATATTGCTTCAAGGAAGCTAATCCTGAAACTGTTATTTTGATCCTATTTCTGTCCTATATGGAAAGATTGAAATAATTAGAATTTGTTAATCTAATTCAACCATGGTTTTGTTGGGGCTTTTATTCCTTCCTCCCTCCTCCCCCCGCTTTTTTTTGTTGCTGTATCTTATCTGAGTGTTTCTATATTAAGTGTTCACTTGTATGTTTATCTAGATAAAACCAGTAATATAGAAGATAACTATTGTTGCTGCAATTGGTATAGCATGAGACTATTTGATAAAATGAGGAGGAAAAATCAGTGCAAGATTTTGTGTTGCATTTGCATTTTTTTCCTTTTTAGTATGGCAAATTACTATAAGAATTGTGATTTTTACATTTTTTAATATGTATTTGCACTGCAGAAATGCAGATACAAGTGATGTGAGAATTTTATGCATATTTATAGATGCATATTAGGTACATGACATCTACTTACCCACAGATTTTAAAGGAAGAATATCATACATAGTTTAGATAAGAGAATAAGTAGTAATACGTGGTTAAACTGCATAAGATTATTTCTAAAGTTGCAACAGATCACCCACATCTCAAACTTTTCATCTACTTTATCAATAACCTCTGTTACTTTTGTATTAGAGGAGTTGTTGGGCCTCTGACATTTCCATTAGCGGGCTCTCTAAGACCTCATAACATGCGGGGCTCAGGCTTTACCTCTCTCCTAATCCTAGCCGCTACTGTAGCCCTACCATTAATTTTAGACATGGCCTGAATTTAAGACCATCAGCATCACACCTGAGAAGGTGTGAGAAGGTTGTCAAAGGGGCAACTCTGACCCTGCATTTCCCTTTGCATACCCATAACAACCCATCTCCATGTGGACTCTAGGCTTTCTCTTTTGCCCAACCCTAACACTAAGCCTAAGCATAGTTTTAGCCTTAATCTCAGGTGGGACCTGAATTTGATGCCACAAGACCCAAACTTGGTCCAGAGGCAAAGGTTGTGCTAGGAGCAAATTTCATGCAGCTCCACATTTCCTTTGGCATGTTTTTGGCAGCCCTGCTCCATCAACACTCTGTTTTCTCTATCCTAATCCTCTATCCTATCTCTGACCCTGCCCTAATCTTAGATATAATCTGAATCTGAGCCCTTCAGGTCTATAGCTGTCCTAAAAGAAAATTTAGTAAAAACCTTGATGGAGCTCATTTCCTTTGGCATTGGTAATGATTAACCTTTGTAGAAGGAATATTGATGGATATTATGCAGTTTTATTCTAATCCTAATGCCTAATCTCTGATGTAAGTTAATGGTTGCTTTGGAAAGGAATATATATCTGATTGATAGGGTATATTTTTCTGTGACTATAGATACTAGTAAAAATGGTGGAAAACAGACATTATGCATTTCCTTTTTTTTTTTCTTTTTTTTTGTGAAGAATTAAGGTAACTTGTATATTGATGAAAATCACTATGCTCTGAACACTGAAAAGTATCTTCTTTCTCAAGCAAAATAAGAAACAATGAGATTGTCAGACAGAATAACAAAAAAATCCTACTCTATCACATTTAAAAGACTTAATTGGTGATTCCTGTCTGCAGCCCTTTTACCATTGTACTTTTTTGTTGTTGTCTGCCATAAATTGTCCATATTTTAATCTCTTTTCCTAACTCAAAGTAAAAATCTCTAGGTAAAAAATGTTCAATTAGTATTGTTTCCCTGAACAAATCTCTCCATGCAACTTGCACGTTTGCTTGTTTTTTTCCATTCTTTGTTTCATACAGTGTATGGCAGACAAGCAGCATTTTATTTCTCCAGCTTTTCTATTAGTGCTTTGGGTTACACTTAGGAGGTGTCTTTCTTTCTCCTCATCCTTTCTGGCAGCTGACTCAGCCGCTTCAGAGGGCAGAATAAAAAGAAGAAAAGAAGAGTTATGGCTGAGAAAGAGTGTGTTATACATTGTTGGAGACAGGCTATTATGCTCAAATGGTCTTTTTAGAGTGGATTCACAAGAGAAGTTTGTGTGTCCTTATACTCTTATGTCTAAAATTTCACAATAAATGTGCAAACAAAAAGCAGATGGATTTTGTGTGTGTGTGTGTGTGATAAAATCTCAAACGCTAAATTTTATGTCTTTTAGCGATTTTTTCAAGGAAATTATTTCATAAAGCTGCTGTCATCTTGACCTGTTGTCCAAATCGCTCACTGAAATCTGTAAAATTATACCCACAGAAAAGTTAATAACATATGAATGTCAGAGGAAGCTATTGTTTTTTATAGTGTATGGATCTTTTGAGAATGCACAGAAATATCAAATACTTAAAATATTGCAAGGTTTTTTTTGCTATGATTCATTCCATGAACTTGACTTATCATCTACTAAAGAAATGTCAGTGTTAAGGAAATACAACAATCCTGTTATGCTAAATTGCCATCAATGTCTCCTTTTTGCAGGAGACAATAGTTGGGAGTAATTAACTAAATTTATTCTAGAGAGAGAAAGAGAAAAGGAAAACTATAATTTACAAAGCAAAACTTTGCATTGAAGGATTGCGAAAAAAATTTCTACATCATGATTTAAGTAAGGAAATTGAGTAGAAAAAATATTCTGACATGTTTATAAATTAATATTAACATAAATTTTTGATATGCATCATTATTATTGACATTAGTTGAAACTGCAAATAAATTATCTGCTGTTAAAAAGTCACCATTTTTAAGTACATATTAAAAAAGTTTTTAATTGTATAAACTAATTCTATAATACTTTCCCTATTTTTGACAAAGATATATGAGTCATGGCTTAGCAGCTGCTGGAGGTCTAGGCTGACTTTTTAATGGCAGCAACCAAATATGCTGTGTTTAAACCCCTGGGAAGGATGGGAAGTGGGAACATTCCTTTCTTAGAGCTGCTAAGAATCACAGCGTTGCTAAATTGCTTGTTTGATTGAGACGAGGAAAAATTTAAATCTTGAGGTATTTTAAAACGTACTTATGCATCAATGTAAAAATGTTCTGGCCAAAAAACAGCATTTGTTTTTCTTGGTAGATGAAAAAAAAAAAAAAAAGCTTATTTCAGAGTGTAAAACTGTTTCACAGAGTGCTATACACTTTACTGTTTTTTTTCAATCTCCTCACCTTCAATCCCCACTCCATGTGGGCTAGTATTTCCTGCAAGTTGGCAGTGTTTTAAGTTACATGTTTATGGTCTTTGATGTCTGAAATCAATCTATCATCTCCTGCACTTCCTCATATGAGCTTTTTCAGTATGTTTTCCGTGTGTTATCTGCTGCAAAAATAATGTTCTGATGCTGGTAGATACTCTAGAGTATGCAAAGACTTTAAAGTCTGTCTCTAACTCCCAGGCATGGAGCCCCAGTCCATAAACTTAACATTGCAGATAAAACTAATTTTAAATTGGGAATGGAATCCAAGAAAGTAACTTTCTCATTGCCTGTAACAGAGCTTAGAGATAAGAGACATAAAGGGGAATGAAACAGCAGAAGAAGCATGCAGCCTAGAACACCTGACTGCTCTAAGATTGTCATTAACCATGTGGAATTTCTACATGATATAAATGTTTCTATAATTTGTAAATTATTTTATAATATGAATCTTTATTAAATGAAGACTGCACTCTTCCCAGGGTAATGGATCTTAGAAAAAGGCACTTATTTGCATTACAGACCAAAAGGAATTAAGGGTCGGGAGGAAGATTTCTGGAGAATTTCTGTTAACTAAGCCCTGTTACTTATCTTGAAACATGCTTTAAAACTCAGTCCAAGCATGTGGCAGAGCAGGCTTTGAAATATTCTCTGTTATTCTCTATTTCCATTTTATCTCTCTCTTAATGATTATGATCAATGTTGTACTCCCTCAGCTATAAAAGTAAAATGCAGGAATGGGTTAAATTTAGTAGATATGGTAGAGGCTTATAAGCAGAACTTTAAAGGTTTTTTGTTTGCATGAAATATAGCATGCAATAAATACACTTATATAATTACTACAACTGCCTCAGTAGCATCACCACAATGCAGAAACTTGTCTTTCTCTGTCTCCTTCTCTCTATCCTTTTGCAAGCATTAAGAATCCTTTTTTGTCCATATACTAGGATAGCAAGGCCAGACCACCATCTAATTAGCTGGATTGCTTGATAACATTTTTTTTTTGTCCAGTTAGACTGAGAAAGCTTACATAGAGCTCAGCCCCTCATCTCATTCCCCTAATTAAGAGTTACATCTTTCATTAAATTTAACTGGAGAATATACAAGCTTTCACTTTCAAGAAAATTTTATTTCATAAACTTTCACCCTTAGGTGAAATATAAATAGCATTAAATGTTTGGGCTTACTTTCCTTGCAACAGAGATATTCTTAGAGCTCTACTTGTCTGGCATGTAGTGCCAGAAAAACCTCTGAATACACTGAAAATTTTTATTTTTCCAGATATATTTAGGACTAGAGATGAGAATTTCTTCCTCCAAGCATAGCCATATTCAAAAGTATATTTGATTTGTCCTACTGTTTTCTTAACTTTATTACATTATCATTTGTTTTTAGAAAAATATATGTATGCATATTTATATATATAACGTATACCTGCATGCACAATTTAAAGTATCTCAGCTTACAGTTTTTTAGACTATGGTTTCTTGAACCCCTTAAGAATTCATAAATAAATCATAACTTGCTGCACCTCATGTAATCCCTTTCTAACATTAATATGCTTATAAAGTAATGCTTTCTGTTAAACAGGTTGAACTAAATTGTCCTAAATGTTTGTCCTAGAGATGTAACCTCCCACTACATCTACATTAACTTTTTGCTCTATGCTTATTTTTATGAGAAAGTGAGGCTGGTAGAATGCATATAAAGGAAAATGTTTTAACCTTGTAATTCAGCTAAAATAACTCTTTGAATCTGAAGATTTCATGCCACCCTTCTTTACAGTCTGGTCTCTTTAGCTTCTTTGCATCTCTATGAGGTACAACACTTATGCAGCTCTACTACAACATATGACCTCTGACCAAAAGATTTAAATAACACTATGTTTTAGGACAAATGACCCAGCTATGTAGCTGTGCCTGAAAGTGAAAACAGGATCTAGAGTCCTAAAACTCTACCTTTAGGAGTCATGGTAGTTGCATTAAAAATATTTGTTGTGGACAAGGTGGAGGAAGAGTTGAAGAACACATCTGTTGGATTTTTTTTTTCATTAGGAAGTGAGATACAGACTATAAACATTCTTCTTGTTGTTGATCAAATAGATAGTGTTCTTTATTGAAAGAAACAAATTTTACTAGGCTTAGTGCTTGTCTATTTCCAAAAGACTTACCTAAATATTCAAGAACATTTTGTGAAAGGCATAAAATAGATTTTTATTTCTTTTAGGTGAAACTCTGAAGTGGTTTACCTGTAATAACGGCAGAGTTAAAACTTGTTAAATTTCAACGAATAGATCACAGAATTATCTGCACTAAGAATCATACTGTGACATCCAGCAGAGGAGTACATTGCCAACAATACAATTTTAAGAAAACTGTATCATTATCATTACATTTCTAAAGAAGAGGTGAAAAAAAAATATTTTTCAATGCTATGTAAGTTTTACTAGAATGGCTAAAATCCCCTTTTTACTCTTGTTCTGTTCTAATGTTCAATGTTTCAGTGCGTTCAAACTTTCAGAATAGGCCTTGTATGAGAACCTCATAGGTCCTCATCCTCTCCACTATGTAAAGGACCATAGGAGTGGCAGCACAAGAAATCAGGGTCAAGGCAGATCTGTCGGTAAAGCACTCGAGTCTACCCATGTCTGCGCAGACCGGTGCCTCTGCTAACACACTCCTGAGAGTTAGAGCTCAGGGACTCCTAGAACTACCCTACTCAGCTCAATTGCTTACAAGGTTGCCAGACTCTATGTTGTAACTTGCATATCTTTCCTCCATGCTTCATGCCAAGACAGAGAATTATATGCCCACATACAAGCACACCATAACCTAGCAAAATAAAGGCCTGGAGATACCCAACACCCCTCTATATACATAGGAATGTATAGTGTGAAACCCGGGTAAGTAAGAAGTGCAGTTTAAGATAGTCAGAAACATTACTGTAAGAATAAATCAGCATCAAAAAGTAACTAATAAATGCAGTTCTGAAATTACAAGATCATTTTCAACAACAGAAGGATCTGGAAAAAAATCCCCCAAAAACTACATTTAAAACTGTTTTTCTTGAAAGTGCAGAAAGTGGACTGCAGTCCACCGAAAACCTTCCTTAATATTTGTTATGTTGAACAATAACTACATTTTGCAGAATGAGGTGATAAATAACAGTAGAATAATAGGAAACGTGAGATAAATTCTCATTTTTCAGTTCTCTATGATAATTCTCCCTGAAACTAGATAAATTAAATAAATAATTAATTTAAACCTAGCCTTTTTATTCCAAAATTTTAATGGAATGGAAGATTAAAAATATATAAGAAGTTTAAATTTCAGCCTAATACATTATGGACTCTTTGTATCGATGATGCTAAAAGTTAAAATCTAGACTGAAAATTTCCATAGAAATTGTGAATATTCAGTAGGTTATGAATTAGGAATGTCTGTTGGATTATCTAGGAACATACTTTTTTTCTTTTTTTCAGAACTGTGCTTTAAGTTCAATGCTAAATAATTTTTTTTTTCAAGACAGCGCATCATAATTTAGACTTTACCCATTCATATTATTGAAAATATCAAGAATACAAGAGGGAAACAAAGATTTGTATTATATAAAGTATTCTTAAATTGTTGTAGAATTGATCCCTACAAATAATTTCTGAGTTTGTAACTATATATCTTCTGATAATCAATACTGGAAGATCCTAGGTTGTTAGTTAGTTTAAAAAAAAAAAAAAAAAAAGCATCAGCGTGCAAGCTACTGTTAAATGATTTTGATAACTGTTGTTGTTGTTCATGCATAACAATCTGATCAGCATCAAAGAATGGTGACCTTTTCTGTTTAGATTTCTTAGTAAAAAAAAATCTTGAAACTCCAAGTCCCAAAGAGCACAACTGCAAAATTCTGAGAAAAATGTTTTAGGTTTTTCCTAGCAAATCTTTTTTTTTTTTTCTCCAAAATATCCAACTGAAGAAATCAAAATGAAACATTAGTTTCTAGCTCATTCAACTAGTCACGTCATATAAGCAAATTGTTATTGTTGGTTTAAGTATCTTCAAATGCTTAATTCCAGCACATGTCATTATCGAGCTACTTTTAGTTCCGTCTGAGAAGCAGAATGATAATTTCCATTTCTTAAATCTCACATTTCTTATCTAGAACTTTTTGCAGTAGTAATTTCTTCTAATAACTCAGTGTAGTAATTTTCATAGCATAAGAATATGTTGCATGAATTTTGAAGTTAAACTATTGTATTATATCCCCTCAAAGTCATTTCAGATCCACAAAATATCAAAATGCTTAGGCTCAATAGCAAGTGTATATTTACAAGACTTCATTACAGACTTTTTGGAATTTCTGTTCAATAAATAGTTTCTATGTCAAATACTCATTAGAAAAGTGGAATCTGAATTTGTTCTAGTTGTGGAGAAATTCTAACAGAAGAGAAATGGTTTTGTTATAAACTCTAGTTTTAAGCAGCCGTTTTAGTTAAATAAACATTAACCTTCAATTTGACAGCTAAAGACTGTAGGAAAAGA
Source organism: Crypturellus undulatus (assembly GCA_013389825.1). NCBI lineage: Eukaryota > Metazoa > Chordata > Aves > Tinamiformes > Tinamidae > Crypturellus > Crypturellus undulatus. The sequence continues at coordinate 31,619 of VWPW01021617.1, read as the reverse complement.
AGAGCAAGAGGTAATATAAGTTTTTAAACTATCAATCAAACTGACAGACAGCATGAAAAAAGATAGGAGGTAACTGGCATAGCTTTAGTAAGCATAGCACAATAGGAAAATTGGATGCTCCATAAAAGTTAAATGCAACTATGAGTAGAAGTGTCAGCATGTGGATAGGTATGAAGTTTCTAAAATCAGTCATTCAGTGTTCTCATATTGTTTATATTCATTTTTTGTTTTTGAATGACAAGTTGAAATAACGTTTTAAATGTTTACATTTCCATTTAAGATATAAGTATAAATATCAATGCCGGTCTTAATTTCTTCTATTTGTGATTTACTTTAATTTTCTTCAACAATGTGTGAACAACTTGCTGAAAAAGAGTCCTCTAAAACAAATATCAATACTAATCTATAGGCGTGCTGTGCCACAGAATTGAATTGTTCTTTCCAGCTCTTTGTCTCTCACAGTCACACTGACACCTGAAGTTAAGCCTCCCCTGTAAGTATTTTGTGAGAAACCTCTTGGAAGTGCATCATTAAAAAAACAACAACAGTAAAAACCTTGTGTAGTTGATGCACACAGTTCTTGTTATTCCAGCATTTCTGAGTAGAAAACTAGAGAGAGATATGAGATGATGTTATATATGTGCTATGCATGACTAGGCTTTTTGGCTTAACACTAAACCAGGTCTCTAACTTGACTGCACACTCCCCAGTGCTCCTAGTAGCGGTACTGGTTGAAAGCCTGAGAGTGCTACTGTAGCTGTCCTAACAGCTGATTAACTTACACTGAGCATGATTATGTCACTTAGGAGAATGGCTAGATGCAAACTGAGATGATCCCGGAGGTTCCTCAAGGATCCTTCTTTGCAGGTTTACGTATCTTAGGGATTTTGCATACAAACAACCTCTCTGTTGATTCACATCAAGTTTTCCCTGTTGCTCATCCTAGAAAGAAAACTTTTTCTTAATTTACAGGGATTAACATTTTTATTATGCAAGTTGTTGCAGAAAGACGTTTACCCCAGGCATCCGAGTTCAGACAGCCTAGCTTACTGGTCAGTATTATATTCTCTGGTTAAAAAAGGGGCTGCAAACATGACAGCCATGTGACTTTTCTGATTGCCTTTTTTTTTATTGCCTGATCATATGCAGAGCTATTATTGAGAGGACAGTTTGCAATCTGAACCCTGTACAGCCAAAGGGTCAAGAACAGCGCTACTCACATTGCAGCAGTGCAAAACTTAAATTTCTCATTTCTTCTCAATATATTTCCATATGGCATATTGCACTTACATACCTCATCTCCTCCTTTATATTATTTATTTTTCCTCCTGATTCCTCTCTCAAACAGTATCTCTCAAAGTTATCCTATTGTTTCCTTAGGTTTTGGCAGATGCAAAATCCCTTACTCCATCTGTCTTTTCCCAGATGTACACTTTCACCCAGTTCTGGTTTAAGGCATTTAAAATAAATAAATATGAAATTAAATATCTTTGCCAAATTTTCCAATAATGATCCTGGCCCCATCTGCTCTTCTATACTCACCAGATGCCAAGTTCTGTGCTGCTTTTTTGCTTTCTGAATGGGCTCTGATGATAAATTAAAAGAAAAAAAATCAATTTTGAAAAAAATACCCATTGTTATGAAGCTTCTTTTGTGTATTTTATTCTCAGTACCAAGAGAAATAAGCAATGGCTAAGGGAACTTGCTTCTTCCCAGAATGCTTTGTCTCTGCTGCCTGCTTTCAGTTCACTTACCTGATATGCAGGGAACAGTAAGGAAGAAACCTAGCTTTGCAAACCAGGAAAACAAGTCTATATATTTATGGCTATGTATCTCTCTAAGTAAAAGTAAAGTAAAGGAAAAGGAAAAATAAACCCTGAAAGACTAGACTTCCACTGCCCACTCCATTTCCTCTGCTTTCGAGCATCATGTTAGCTAGGACATGCTGTACATCTGGGTCCCTTGATTCAACGTCATACTCTCACTACTGCTCCACTTGCAAAGAACTCTTTGTAGGCTTTATATAAATATATATATTTGTATGTATACATATACTGTTGAGAGTCATAAACGGGGAGTAGAGCTACCCTGTAATGGGGCATGCGCACCAGGATCTTGTACGGGGCGGGTCCCGGTGGCCCCTGACTGAGCAGTGCCTGGGTCTTTCTAGAAGCTGCTAGAATCCTGGTGGTGGGGGCCAGGAGCAGTCTGCCCTGGAGGACTGTCCGCCCACCAGCGGGGTTTGACCAGTCCGGAGAGACCACCACATTAGCATAGCACCTATCATGCCCTCGCTCCTCCCTGTTCCCTCCCTTTTCTCCTCCCTCTCCTAAAGTTATAAAAGTTTGTGTTACTTCCTGAATAAAGTGGCGTCGACCGGAGCTCGTATCGAGTGTGTTACTGTCGGCGCCGGTTACGCACCCCACGGGTACCCACCTGTCGCGGAACCCTAGAATCTGAGGATCAGGAAGGAGATCATCAGTAGCTGCAGCCCCCTCGCAGCTACTCCTCCGAGAGCTACAAGAGGGAGCCTCGCCCCTTGAGGGTGGAAAGGGAATCCGGCGCCACAGTGCGGAGGACGTAAAAAGATCACGCAGCCCGCGGACGCCTCGCTGGGACGGCCAGCGACGGGCGTCTTCAATATACTTATATATCCCATCCTACTGATGATCTTGTTGCTGTTCTGTTAGGCATGCTTTACTAATGTCAAGGAATCACTCTATCATAGACTGAAAAAATTAATAGTAGCGCAAAAGAATGACATACATTGTCTAAAAATAAAATACAAAAGTATTTTATATTTATATATGAAAGAAGCGTCAGCCGGAGCAATGGCATTACATTAATTATTTTTCTGGCTGTAACAGATTATCCCAGTTGAGAACAGTTGGCACATCTTTTTTATTTGTATTCTTGGATCTCATGAGAACAGCAATAAAGAAAGTTGCTGTAATGCCTATTTACATTAATATATGGGCACTGGCTTTCTGCCAAACCAGCTTTTTCACTTAGATCTAATTACTAGAGGGTGCTTTTTTGTAGTTGTTGTTGTTTTCTCAGCTATTCCAGCAGCCGTTCTAGAATGCTAATCCTTATTATTAGCTGCCAAATGCTGAAGTTCTTCCACATATTTGACAAACAAATCAGATTTAATATCATCAGTGAAATGGTGCAAGCAATTTTCTCCTTTATGAAAGGTAGTTACAGCCATTGTGTCCTGATGGTATCACTAGCTAGGAATATTATTTGATGCCAGAAATGCTAAAAATTCATTACAAAATATATTAATGCTTACCATTGTTAATATGCTTTAAAGTTGTTTTATATCATCTTAAGATGTGTACTTTGCCACAGCTCTAATGAATGGGATATTACCATGAATTAGAAGTTTTTGTTATGTCCAAGATCCTCTTTTAGAGTTCATAATGATGCTCATTATGGTATTGATAAACAGATCAGAATTACAGAGCTTCTAATAGCTGTCTTTATTGTTATTACTTTCCTCCTCCCGAGGAATTTAACTTTTGATCAGTTTTCATTTACAGGCCAGGGCCAATTGTGCCAGGCTTAGTTCTGAACAGGACATTGCTGACAGGTTGCTCACATGTGATAACCTGCCAGTCAGTTCCTGCAGCAGCAGAACAGGTCATGCTGCAGGTACAGGGCAGTGATCCAGGCTGTCGGAATAGGTTTGGGCAACTAGATGATAAAAAAAAAAAAAAGTGCTGTAAAGGGGAGTCTAAACAAGATATTGTTTGGAATCTCAATATTCATGCCAATATTTATTAAAATACTATATGAAAACACTTGATGCTTTATGTAAAACATTTATATTGTATACATACTGTAAGTGTAAACTGTGTTTTATATTGTATACATAGCATAGTGATATTATGTCTTTTCTGTTGCTCTGTTAAGAACCTTGCACAGCTCAGAATATACATAGACTATTTCTTCCTGCTCAGCTTGGGAAAAGGTTACAGGAAAACACAAATCTCCACAATATTAAAGAACTCCAAGAAACGTTAGAGAGGAGGTAAATGCAGAAAGCAAAGGTTATTTGGAAGAGGGCCATATTTTCCCAAGGCTACTTGGACTGGAATACACAGAGAGACCAGGGCCTAAAAGCACTATTTCCCTTTAAATGCCAAAAACTCATGAGCCATGAGAGTGGAAGATGTGATGTCTGGAGGAAAGGACCACACGGCTGGATTTAATTTGAAGTTTGGGTTACACTGGGGAGGAGTAAAACCCTAATGGTCTGAAAAGAGAGGCAGCAGCAGAAGTGTTGATAGGCCCTGGATTTGGTCACAAAGGGATAATTTGATGGTTAACTAAGCTTTGAACAGAAGTCTCTTGCAAAATGATCTGAATCTGTAGATGAGGCGATATGAGAGTTTGATACAAAATTGTCTTTGCAGTGCTTTTGAAAAAAAGTTCAACTTCTGATATTATCTGACTGTTAGCTAATTTTGAACCGGGAGTTGATGGAAATTTGGCGTACTCAAAGGCAAGTTACTCTTTTTCTCATAAAAAGATATTGTTTACTGTATGACAAAAAGAAAGCAATACTCTAAGACATTAAACTATTATCTTACTCAAATATAATTAATGTAATTTAATCTTAGTAATTGTGTGCTATGCAATCGAGAATGAACTTGGCCATTATTCATTGAATTATCTAAGAAATAGGGAACTTTTTATTTCTGTCAAGAAAGTCAGAAGAAACTGTATCTAGCGGTTGATCATCAGTTTCTAGTTTGTCAAATAATATTTTTAGTTCCTGATTGGAATGATTTGCCTGCCATCCTTCATTGAGCATCTAAGGAGACACCTGCACTTCACTGTATCCACACTTTGAAGAAATTAAATTAACCTCTAAACTAACAATAAATGAGCTTAATTTAAGTCCTAGAAACAGTATAGCAGCAGAAGTGTAGCCCAGCCTGGGTTAACTAATGCACTATGTTGCTTCTGTGCCTTATAGGACTACCAATTTATTTAGAAATAGTTTGTTTTCCATTATGCTGCATAAACTTCTCTGTGGTGAAAATAAATAGAAATACTATTTTCTATGCATAAGTTACCTGTAATCATCTATAGTTGTTGAATTTGCCTTATGAATAATAATTCAAACGTCCAAAATGACCATTAAAACCCTGTTACATTACATATCAGCTGGCTTAATCTCTTCATCCTATTTACATTGTACTGCAAAAGAAGTAAATTGAGCTATATTATTAGGCTCCCAAATCTCTCTTTCCCTCTTTTTGGAGATAAGTGAAATCTAAGAACAGAGAGAAATAACCTAGAAACCTGTAAACAAAGAAATTAAACAGCATTATTTCCATGGGAGAAGGAAAGAATAGAATTATTAAGCAAAACAAATGTGTCAGTCAATTCACATGTTAAATCACTATTTCAGTCAGTTCACATAGTTTAATTGCCACTATTCAGGGGAATAGCAGAGATGAATATGGTGCCTTCCTTCAGGTCTTAGTCCTTGACCACAGATAACTTCAACTAAGGAATAATTAATCAGTTACATAAGCAATTTTCAAATCCAACATTTCTTATGTTGACATCAAAGGCAGTTTACATTAATCTCTCTCATTTTTCAAAGTTTAGTAGTATTCGTAAATTAGCATATTGAGCTCTGATGGTTTTGAACATGGTGGGTTGCTGATTTAATTCCATAGCTCTGGGGTAAAAGTGAAATACGAATCTTTGACTTGCTAGGGAGTACAGGAGGCCAAACAGAAGAACAGTACTTTGGAGTGCTAAATTTGATACTGCTGAGCCACAAAATCTACTTAAATATATTCCTGAAATGTGAGGAAATAAATCCTGTAATAACCCAGGACCTATATTGACTTATGTTATGCTATTTTTGAATCAAAAAAAGAAATAGCAATAGAGAGTTGATAAAAGTTACTATTAGGCTTCTGATCCCAAATGCTTTTCATGCATATTAAGATATTTCAGCCATTCTTGGATATCATAAAAAGGTTATCTGTTTTCCACATTTATCCTTTCACTCTGTTTTCTTAAAAAAAGAAAAAGAAAAATGTAGCAGTGATTGTTTTTTGTGCTCCGTGACCACTAATTTAATTCACTGGACAGTCTGTAGTATTAGGATCACTTGATGGGACATAAGTCAGTTACCATAAATTTTACTCAGTCTTCAGTTAACGGATCCCTACTTACGGCATGTCTGTAGTGGATTAGGTATGTTAGTACGTATTTACTGTGACATGAAACACCACTATACTTCTCCACGTGACTGTTGCAAAATATTGATACATCATATATTGACCTTAAAATGTTTTTACATTGCTCTGATAAACCAGGTAGAAGCAGTTCTTATTTATACTTTAATATTTGTAGTTACTTAGTTGTGTAAGACAATCTTCAAAGGTACAGAACATGTTTTTTTTAACAACAAAGAAACTTTTGCATCAATGTCAATGCTTTCTTATAGATAATTACATGTGGAAAAATATTTCAATTTTTATTAGAAGAAAAACACAAGGTTCATAATACATTTTGGATCAGTTCTACCACTTATCAGTGTTTTCATGGGCCTATTTCAAATGATTTCATTCTTTCAAAGAAAAAAAAAACCTTTTCACTTGATTATGATATTACATTTTTCTAACACAAAGTCTTCACACACTGCAATTTTAGGTTAAGCTAGTCATCTTTAACACCTACTTCTCTTTCCTGAAAGGAAGTAGAACAAGTATTTTTCACAGTGTATATTATTTGAGAATTTTAATTTGAGCAATTTAATGTCTTCTTAGGTAGTCTTTCTTGACTACGTGCTTATAGCATCTTTTTTTTTTTTTTTTAACGTTATTATTCCTGCTATCCAGCTTATAATTTCAAACAGAGAAATAAACTTCCTGGACTGGATGTGATCATTTGTCAAACACAAAGAAACTTTTCATAAAGTTAGGATGCTAATGATGTGTCAATTTAAAGTTTAAAGGTAAATTTATTATAATAATTAAGCATGATTTTAAAATAACTTGCTTAAAATGAGGAATTTCCTTCTGAAGAATGTGGTGGGATCTCTAAACTATGGCACTAGGGCACTTAATTCCAAACTGCCCACCACATACTCTAAAATGTGAAAGAGAGGCCTTCCAGTTCTTATCAGAACTTATAATTCCAAATGATAGAGAAGAAATCTTTCTACTTTTTTTTATTCTTTTTTGTTCTTTTTTTTCCTTTTTTTTTTTAATTTCTTGAAGGCAAGTGCTTCTCTAAAACCTGCTGCAAGATGAAATACTTAGAAGGATCATACAACAAGATAACAACAAGATATGATTACGGCAAAAGTAGAAGGAACACATGATTTTAAAGCTGCAGTAAGCCATTCTGAAAGGGATGGAACAAATGAAAGGTGAGTACTTTCAGAAATGTTATGTGTAAAATCAGATAGCGGTCGTTTTAGAAAAAGTAGCTGTGTATTATATAAAAAGAGACATTAAATCTTTGAAAGAAGTTGCATGAATTAAGTTAAAAAAAGTTTGATCTATATGTCACATTTGCAATAAGAAAATTTAGTCAGCTCAAAGAAGATGCAGCACTATTGAAGGAAAATTTTCATCTAGATGAACTACTCATAATCTTTGGCAAAAAAAACAGGCAGGCTTCATCTTACCTGCCTTACCTCATATCAAAAATAGTACTATGTGAATAAATATTTTAGCTTTATTTCCACTATTCAAGCAATTTTTTTTTGCTTGTTTGTTTTTCCTCACTGTGAACACAAACAGTTGAAAATACTCCTACTTTGTCTTGGAGTGTTCTGTAAAGATCGTGTGTCATTTATGGAATAATTTGTTATGAGAAGAGCTAAACAATAACAAGCCAGTTTTTCTTCTTGAAGTTTTACTATTCAGGCAATGATGTATTGACACTATCACACCTTTTGTGGGGCTGAGTATATATCAGGGCAGCACTTCACACATGATCCTTTAGTCTTTTACCTCTAAGGGCTTTGGGAATAGAGAAGATAACAGGATTTCAGCTTTCAAAAATGCTGGCTATTCACCAAAAAGCCAGATTTTGAAAGCAAGCTAAGTAATGGAAACTCTAGATTAGCACTTCTATGCCAAAAAAAAAAAAAAAAGTTCAGCACTTTCACATATGATAATGCTCACTCAGATCAAAAATCAGATCAAAAACAAAGGAAATGCTGTAAAGGCCTCCCCAAGAGTCTAAAGAGGAGCTTTTGAAAAGGGATTTGCTTTTGTGTCTTCCTCCACCACTTACATTCTCTCTCTTTTTTTTAGGAATATTTAGCTTTGTTTTTTTTTAAAAAAAAAAGAAAAAGGGAAAAGTAAAAGCTATCCAGTGAACATTCATTCTAAGAAAGTATAATAAACCAATTTTTTTCTTCTAATAAGAACTGTGAAAAATCATTATAGCAATATTTGCAGCAGATAATGATTGCTCTCTCACAGGTGTTTTCATCTTCCTCTATCCTCCCACTCCCCATTTTTAATACCATTTTTTTAATATCTGCTTTTCCTCCTAGTCCCTTTTTTTTTTTTTTTTTTTTTTTTCTGGATGTCCAAAGGTCAAGTAAAACAGGAAGATGACTTCTTGCCCATTATTTCTAAGAAATAGCTCTGGATTTTGGTACACTTCTGTAGTATATGTATTAACTAATTATATATATGAATTAACTCTAAAACTGTTAAACATTGTTTGTTAACTGTTAAAATGTTAAACTGTTTTTATTAAACTTATTAAACTGTTTTTACTCCCTCCCTATGTAATATTCTTTAACTTTCAAATGATATTTTAATGTCATTTGAGCAGGAATATTACCCTATAAAGACTCTAGCTCCCAAAGGAGGCCCCTAAAATATTATGAAACACTTTGTATAACCAAAATTGCTCCAAATGATCAAAAATTATCATTGAAATAGAAAGAGACTCTTTAAAAAGGTATGAAGTGTGGCAGTTCTATGAATATCATTCCCACTATCTTATTGATATCAATTTGAATATACTTCATCATAACTGATGGTGTAAAACAAATGTCTTCTTATACTTTATACTTTTTGCTACCTTAGGTGGAATAGAGGTTAAAATAAATTCTTCCATGACACAGGAGACAGATGTGTACCGTATTAAGAAGTCAGAATGGAGAATGGAGAAATTAGAGTGAATGAGAATGGGTTTTATCTCCTAAATAGACAAGAAAAAACTGAAGTAGACTCTATATGCTCTTTTTATATTATAATCTTTTTGCATTGTAATCTCTACTTTCTTAGCTTTGTATTTTGTAGGAAGACACTGCCAAACACAACAGGCATCTGGGTGTGCAATGAATGTCTTCAAAGTACTGACCTGAGAGTTATGAAGGAAAAGTCATAAGGCTTTCCATTTCTGTGCACATCGGCACTTGAATTCAATTCTCCATTGAGGGAAAGTGAGGGTTTTGGCTTAGTGATACCATGTGTGTAAAAAGAGTGAAAGAAAATTGTCCTTTAAACATCATAGCTGTGCCAGAAAATCCTCTTTGTGTGTGCATGTTTCCATAACTTGTAACAGCTTTTAAGTACTTTACTTAGGACATAGGAAGCATATCTGCAGGAACAGGTTGTGTCTGTACTTGGCAGACTGATCCTCCAGCAAAACTTTTGAATAATTTCTTCATCTTTATAAAACATTTTTGAAAAAGGTGATATGAATCTGTAAGCCATTGGATATTTTTCTATATTGACTGCCGTCATTTCTTCTGGCAGGATGGCGAGGAGAGAATGGCTGCTTTTGAAATGCCCACACAATCTCAGCGTGATCTGCAGCCTCATACAGAGACAGAATTAATCTGTAAAATTTGCCTGTAATTTGTAAAATTTATACACTATTCAAGTTTTCATTCCTTCACACAAATAGGCAGCATTCATTAAAACAGTACAGGCCCATGTGAAAACATCAATATTAAACTCTTCTGAAGAGAATGATGATGATATGGGATGAATTAAAAGAAATGATGAAATAATTCTTAGGATTTTGTCAAAAGTACTGTTTGTTCACTTCAGATTTGTTACACTGTGATTTTTGCTTGGAGCAATCTATTTTATCCTGGGTAAGAGTGGTCCATGCATTTCATTCAATAAGTCAAATTCTAATTTTATTTGGAGAAGACCACATACTAACTAAGGAGCAGGACTCTGATCTGTTAAAATAAAATAAAAACCTTATGAACTCTGGCATGGTGGGAATAGTTTTTTCTGTTAAAATGTCTGGATTGGCATCAATGATGTAGCGTGTGTAACAAGGACAAATGAATTTTGAACATTGAATTTGTGGGTGTGTTTGTGGGTGTTCATTTGTTCTAGTCTAGTTCCATTCACAGTTTCTCCATACGCTGCCAGGACTGCAGAATAACCTGCTGTAGCTAACATATGCTGTTTTATAGCAGGAAAGAGTTGGAGGAACTGCATACACATGCCATCTTCATAGTGTTGTGGTACATCACAAGGGCAAATCATCTCTTGGCAGCTTCTGAAGTAGCTTGCTGTGGCAACCTTATATCTGATGTCCGTTCTCCTTAGACCAGCATGGGAATATCAATCACAAAATCTCCACTAGATTAATGCATGAAGTCCATGTATTGCGCTTCAAAGACCTCTTTCCAATAAACTCTATGAAAGCAACATCTTATTTTAAAGGTAATGACACACACACAAAAAAAGAATTTTTTTGAGAAGTGGGGAGAAGCTTCATATCTGGGCTTTCTCTGTGGAAACTCAGTAACATACCCAGCTTAGCATTAAAAACGATTTTTCAGTAATTGTTGAGATTATATATTCTAGGTTGGAAAAATATCCATAACATTATTAGAAATAAACAATTCTCTAAAATGCTGCTACATTTCATGTTCTAGTTATTTAAGAGGGTTTTCTTTGAGGGCAGGGACATTAAGGTATTAAAAATAAAGGATAAAACCTATTTTGAATTTTAGCACATTTTTACTGCTTTCTTCAGGAATGAAACTTACCATGAAACATGAAAGTTGCATTTTCAACACTAAGCATGAAAAATAATCAACAATCTCTTATTGTTAATGTCCTGATGGATATTTACAGTTACTATAAAGCCATTTATTACAGATATATCTACATATAGATGTAGATATAAAATATTGTTGAGATATAAAATATTGTTGCAGACTGTCTTATTTTGCATGTATTTTAAAAGAGCAGGTTACAGAACAGCTTATCTAAAGCAAAACATTTTAAACCCTTAATAGTAAAATAAATTATACAGTATATCGTTCAGTTGATTAACCTTCTGAATGATATTTCCTTTAATTTATTACTTAATATTTTGTTTAATAAAACACAAGCACATATTGATAGCCATATATTATATGAACATCTGTTTTCCTCTAAATGACCTTGTGGGATATTTCCTACAGATTTGACTGATGTGTATTTTAGGACAGCAAGGACAAACAAAATGCATGAAAGAGGTTCGTGATGACAATGTAATTTATAAACACACTGCATGAGTAATGCAGAGTACACGCACGATGATCGCACAGTAATGTCTTCTTGTAGGACATATTTAACAAATCATTGTGCATTCCATTGCCTTTGGTTTCATGCAAGTTGATGGGAAATATGCTGACAATGCAGTTGGATAGCTTAGGGAGGGATAATGGGATATGGTGTTCAGAAACAGCCCAAGCTCAGTGGTGAGTGAAAGTCACAATGTTCTGCAGGTTCCTTGCCTGCACAGAGAAACTTAGTGTATTCTACTGAAGTCTTAATAAATTAATCTAGTCAAAACTGATATTAAGAAGACTGTTTATATGTACTCTAACAGCACTTACATCAACAACTGAAGAATGATCTAATTCATTCATCAGCACTGTTTGCATTTATCTTGTGTTAAGAAAGTATATGGGTTATTTTTGCTTTTCACTCCTCCATATTCTGGATCTGTCATGCTAGCAGTCCAAAATAGTTCCTAGAAAGGGAAATGTTTAAAATGTTACTTTTAAGTTTATTTTAACAAATGTGGGTGACATCTCTGCTAGTGGTGAGAGTTGTTACAAAATCAAACCCTTCCAAAACTTTAAATTGTGGCTCCATTTTTTTTCCATCAGTACTATTTTCTTAGGAAGGAGGATGGGAGTAGGACAAAGATTTAATTAACAAGAAAATCCCTATAATTTTCTTGTGTTTTTATTTTTTTTTTTCCATGAGAGTAAGATAAAGAATTCCGACTGCTTCAGGGACAGAATTATACTTTGTATTTAATAAGCTGAAATGAAGTCAAAAGGTATTGCTTACTGAAGGTATGGGGTAGAATAATAGGTGAGTTCATACTAAAGTCTGCAGGCATCTATTTTTCTACACACTTATATGAACATCTTTGGACACTAGGATAAATGTGGAGCTCAGTCTTGCTTTCAATTTTTCATTGTGCTATTAGAGGCATGCGTGCACTGGAGGACAGGATTGAATGAAGAGGTTAACTTATCTCAGAGGATCTATTGAATTTGTGCTGATTGGGTGAAACTGCTAGGATTTTTAGGTACTACCAAAAGCAGTGGTTTTTTTTTGCATTTCTGTCTTACATTGTTCTACATTTTAGCAGGTGTTCATATTCATTAGTAGAGATAATTTAGTGGTTTTGTTCTTACTTGGAAGAAGTCAAAGCTGCTGCATTGAATGAACTGTTCCTACATTCACAGAATACTTTGCTTTTTCTGAAAGGTATGCCATGGATTCATGTTTTTCTACTAGCATATGTTGAGAAATTCTAGAACACTAGGTGCAAAAACTCATATTACTGGTAACAACAATATATTACTTATATATACCTTATGTATAACTTCTAGGAAGAATCCAGATAACCACATATCAATCTGGATTATAAAAAGATAACAGGATAATTCAGGTATACAAAGATAAAAGAGAAAGTACCCTCTCCCCTCTGCATTATAGGGTGTTTTCTTATTCTTGGATTACTTCTGGAGATACAAACTTTTTTCTTTTTTTTTTTTTTTAATCTCAATTTACCAACTGGACTAAGATCATACTGAGTAATCTTGTGAAAGGCATTTACATATGTAATTTATTTTACTCTATTTTACACAGTTGTTCACAGCAATCTTTGAAATAAAAGTAGATGATCAAATATGGTGGAGAGGAGAAGAGGGAGGCAGGCTGTTTCTATTTCATAGTATGCATTTAAAATATCACTAATCATAGCTGAAAGTGTGACTATAACTAATATGTTAATAATTATTTGAATCAATGTGTTAAACTCCCAAATAAGGATTAATTACTTGCAGAACTGAGGGATATGGTCAGTTTAACAAAAGGTAAATATTGTTTTCACCACTACTTCACTCAAACTCATTATTCAGATTTTACACATCCTTAGTATTTTTCAAACCAAGTAAAATTTTGATGAGTGTTGGGAATAATGGGGGGCCATACAGGCCTGAGTAGGCCCCGGGCTGCCCCCTAGATGACCCCGGTGCCCACGCACGCTCAGTCGGGCCGGTTGGCGCGGCTGAGCAGTGTGCAGGGCACCGGGAAACTCATCACCTCTGATACATAGACTGTTCTGGCAGCCTGGAGGTGGGGGCCAGGCGCTCCGGGTGGAGGAGGCCAGAGCGAGTAGCTCTGACCAACCAGAACCCTCCACCACGGAGCGCCTCCAATAGGAAGAGATGGACAGTGGCCCCCACCAATGGTAGCTCCCCCTTGTCCCATCTCCCGCCTACCGTGTTTGATATAAAAGTAAAATCTTCTGTTAATAAAGTTGGAATGTCGCCCACTTTCACTACTGTGTAGTGGGTTTCTTTGTGGCATTTCCCCCGGTGCCGGAAGTCATCCTCCAAAACCCTATAATTTATTGCGTTAGTATTTCATTTTCCGTTTTGTCCTGGAGGGGCCTGCAGGTAGCAGCTAGGGATTAGCGGTCCGTGGGTGAGGCTTCCGGGGGAGGCACCAGCGCACCCCTCAGTTGGGAGGCTGCCGGCCTGCACGGACAACCTCACTGCTGGGCCGGAGGTGAAGGCCCCATCCCCTCGACGCACCCCCGGCAAGAAGAGGCGAGGCTTCCAGCGCCTGGGAAGGTGAGGATACGGGTCCCTGGGGCGGGCTACAATCACGTCGGCCTAGGCGGGAACGGGATGGCGCGCCCTCTCCGGGGATCGCGAGGCCCACGTCATCCGTCGTCGCGGTCCCCGTCACGGAGGGCCCCCCACCGTGGTCATCACCTCCCGACCCGCCCACCTACAAATGAGTGAATTTTACAGTGAGTTCTTAGACAGCTTTCAAAACCATCTTCCTTCTTCAAGAATTATTACTTCACTTTCAAAAAGTTCACATTTTTCATGAGGTTTCTAAAAATAAGAGAGAACATGCTCATCTAAACACCAATAACTGTTTTCTGATCACATCTGGTGTATAAAATCTGCTTCTGTAAAGGGCCCTACAGGGCCTAAAGGGCCCTGTTTTGTTTGTAGAAACATATACTTGAGTCTGTGATGCTGATATTTGGTTTCCATTCCACAAAAAAAACTCTAATGACATCATAAAACATATGGCATTTAATCAAAGTGTGCCATCAAGGGAATACATTGATAATCTCATTTCTAAATTCTTTGTAATGGTGAATATAAAAAAAAATACATATATATTTTTCATATAACCTTTGAATTGTACTAGAGGCATCAAGTAGTTATTAATTAACTTGGAAGAATTTGAAACTTGTGGTCTTCCCCTCTCCTTTCTCCACAAGAATGAAAGTAAAATCGGGTATGCCAAAAAACATTGCCGGCATCATCATAGATATGATTACAGAATATGAAAAAAGAAGGAATGGTGTCACTAATGCTCATTTAAGGCAGGTTTCTGACATGTCCATCCATTACTACTAATAGTAATCATAAAAGAAATGTCAGAAATGTAGATGGTTTCAAGCAATAGCATGTTATTGTTGTCCTATTTTATTCCCTGTGTGATGTGCAAGGTGACACATTTCTTGTGTCATAACACAAGACATCTTGTTTTGATATCTTGTGACATCTTGTTTTATCCCTTTTAATCTTTCATTTAACTGTCATCTTTTCTTTCTGACCATCATCATAAAGAACAGTGAGAAAACTATTTCTCAGCTGTATGTGTATATATACATATAGAAATGTGTGTGTATATGTATAAACACAGACACACACACATGCTTTTTATGCATGTGTATATATTCATTCACGAAAATGTTCCTAATAACTATCCAGACTCTGGAAGTTGAACTATTCCAGCAGAAGGCTTCACAACAGAGCAAGTGTTCTGCAGTGCAATGAACATGGATGGGTGCAGTGAACAAGTAACCTGTCTCCTCTTACTGCTGGTCTTGAAACTGTTTTTCCCTTGTGGCAAAGGCTCTTCATATTCCTTGCAGTTGCTGTTTTACCATATGTGAAGGCAATGAGGCATGTGATACCTTCTGGCTTTTCATGTGCTGTCACATGGCTAAAAATAATTCTGCTACAAAAAGACAGAACTATAATATGAAGCCAGATGTTTGAATATCTGATCCCGTGCTGCCCCAGAAGAGAGAGGGCTGTCTGTCTTGAGGAGTCTCCTCAGGCAGTGTCCTCACTTGAGGGGAGGAAAGGGGCTCAGCTTGTCGACTGCACTGCCACTTCTGTATTAGTCGACAGGCTGAACCCCTGTCCTACCCTTCTGCAAAAGCAATAATTACACATCTGTATACTAGGAACTAGCTAAGAACCTCCACTGTAGTAGAGAATTTCATGTACTGACAGCCAAAACCTGTTCTCTAAATATTGCATTTGAATAAATAGTGCTATTTGT
This sequence comes from Crypturellus undulatus, assembly GCA_013389825.1. Lineage (NCBI taxonomy): Eukaryota > Metazoa > Chordata > Aves > Tinamiformes > Tinamidae > Crypturellus > Crypturellus undulatus. The sequence continues at coordinate 15,750 of VWPW01021617.1, read as the reverse complement.
GAACTCAATTCACTGTTTTGAAGGCTATTGGACCTACAGTCAACAGGCTGTTCGTGTACCCGATACTGCCAGAGTTGGGCCTGTACCTCCTGATCACACTGTTTGTGAACTCGATTCACTGAATCCAGTACTGCCAAAGTCGGGCCTATAGCGTATCTTAAAATTTTCATTCTAACTGAAATTCATACAAAGCAGTTGTTTTAATAGGAGGTTGAAATTATAAATGTTTTGTTCTTTTTTGAAGGCATTTTTCAGCACAGGATAAGGAGCCTTGACAGGAATCTTCAAGATCATTTTCACTGAGCTGTCAAAATCAGTTTTCTAAGGTGATATACTGATACTTTTGCAAAAGAAGAGTCTCACTGACAAAAGTTAACCAGAGCTTCTTATGGTGTGCAGGTCAGCACGGTGTGCTTTTCAGCACTAGAAAAGAAAGGGGGAGGAGGAGAATTTTTCAAACTGAGACAAATATAGGCTAATTAGAGGAAATTACTAGTGAACTTTGGATCCTAAAATACATATATTTTATGGAATAGTCATGCAACTGTAAAATATGTTGCAAGGTTGTACTAAAAATAATTATGAGGTAAATGACAATAGAAAAAAACAGATGAATCAACCTTTTCCTAGTGTTTGCCTTTACTTATCATTACTACTGTCGATTATGTTGATTATCAGTTTAAAAGAACTAGCATATTTTGTTTCTGTTCTATGGTCAAAGTATTCATATACAATTCCCTTATCTCTCCTGAAAATTTAATGAAAATAAATACTGAAGTATATCATGAAGCATTCCCAGCAGGATGGAATAGAACAAAAGCTTTTTTTATAAATCTAATAAAGATAGATTAAAGTACATGTACTTAAAGAACTACATGTGAATTTTACAGGAAACAAGTTGATCTCCAACCAGACTTTCAATAATAAAAAAAAAGTTTAATGAAAAACCTTTGGAAAGAAAATCTTTATGGGTTGTAACGTCCAGATTTTATGCAAGGCACTTTTACTACCCATTTGAACCCATTATTGCTTTCTCAAACTTTAAGTCAAAGTCAGAAAATAATACTACAATTTATAAATGTGATTTAGTTCTGAAGATAGAGCACTTGTTAAATAATTGAACTTTGAAAGCTCTTCAGATGAAAGGTATGTAAATGTCGATATTAATGTAAACATTTTAGAAATTTCATTGACTGTAGTGACTGTTTTTCTTTGAGTATAATGACATAGTCCACATGTAAGGATCTATGAAAAAAATCAGAAGCAAAAAAAAAAATCAAACCAAAACAACAAAAGCAGCACTTGTTTTTGAACGTTTAGTTTAGATAACATATTTGTGATACTAAAACAAAATTGGTTAGACCTAATTATAAGTCTATGCTTAAATATATAAGTCTGTGCTTAGATCTAAATTAAATGACTTAATTAGAATGTATGAAGATACTTAACTTTTTTGCTGAATAATAAGTTTAATATCTAATTTTCTAATTTCCTCTTGTAATTAAACTCTTGAAACCACAGGAGAGAGAGGAAACAGTAGAATAAGCTCAAACTGTGGTTGTAGAATATCTAGGAAATTCAAAACTCTCTTTTATGTTACAAAGCCTTTTTATGTTATAGTATAGGTTACTAGGAAAGGAAGAGGGTGCTTCCTCTTCCTTTATTCTTCTTCCCTTATTTTCTCTTCTTCTTTTGAAGCACTATCTTGCATTTTCTCTCATTAAAAAAGTGAGATAATTTTTTTTTTCATATTAGATGCTCACTAAACAATTTCATGAAGAAAACAAACTTTTTTTTTTTTTAAATTATTTCAGCTGATTTATTTCTCTTCCTCTAAGAAATCTTAGGAGATCTTATCCCTTATTTTTCTACTTTTAATGCATTTTCGAAAAAAAAAAAAAAGATACGTGGCTGAAAAAATGATGGTAGTGTGTCAGGTAAGGTTAAGGAATTATTGATAAGGTTGAAGAATGATAAGACGTCTAATCTGTTGAATACTCTTTAGCCTTTGACCCTGCATGTACAGGGAGGCTGGACTAGACGATCTCTAAAGGTCCCTTCCAACCTTAAGCATTGTATAATTCTTTCTCTCTGATAATCTTCAACTAAATAAAAATAGTATTTCTGTGTTCTAACTACATATTGTATATTCCAAATATAATTCCTACCAAAAGCTTATATTTCCTGTGCTTATATTTCTTTTCTTCTGGTTAGCAGTACATCACTTTGTGATATTAGAACACATTGAGGGTAACTTAAGTAAATGTGAAATACTTGCATCCATGTATGCATAAAATATGTATCATATGGCTATCTATAATAAATGACAAATGATGATCACATGTCTTTGGCTTTGGGGATTTTTTTTTTTTTGGTTTAAGGAGTTCAAAGCCAGAAGGATCTATCTCCACACACAAAAATCTCACACATACACAAAAAAAGATGGATGATTATTGGAAATCCCCATGGCTATTAATTCCGACAAGTTACTCGCTTTCAAATGTTCAAATAACATTTTTTTCTTTTTTTTTTTTTTTTTTTTAGCATGGAATACTTCTAGATGGCAACATTCTTAAACAGTATATCAACTTGAAAACTTGAATCTGCTTAAGCACTAATCAGTTTCTGATTATTTTAATCTCCTTTGAACAAAAATTCTGTGTATAACCAGTGATAACTCTCATCCATGGCTGCAAAGCCAGCAATATGTGAGAAAAATAGTCTATGGAAACACACTAACCATTAAAATTCAAGAGAAATTCTCATCTATTTTACATGCATTTGTAAACATGATTTTTACCAATGTGGCATGATTCATTCAATAAGTGAAAGCTATTACAGGGCATGCACAGTTTGTGATTAAAAGTGACAGATAGGGCAGCATATATCATTGAATATTGACTTTGTGTGATTCCAAGATAGATGTGCTGAGGATTTAAAAATTGTCTATTAATAATATAGGATTTCTTTCCCCGTGGTAGAACCACAGGAAAGTAGTAGACAGAGAAGGTCAATGTGACATTGATAATCATTATAAGTTGATGTCTGCTGAAATCTAATACAACATGATGTTGAGATTAAATAAAAATTCTTGATTTAGAAACCTTTCACAGAGGCTGAGGAAAATGATGATTACAGACTTTATCTCTTAGTAAAGAAATCTGTGTTTGACATGTTTGATATTCACAACTGAAATCTATAAGATGATGCAGTCCATTTACATTAGTAGAAAGCAAAAAAAAAGATAACTACAATTGTTCACACTGTGAGTCTTAACTAGGAAAGGAATTCATTTGCATGCTCTTTTTCTTGTATTTTTTTTTCTTTTAGAAGGAGAAAAAATAGACAGTAATTAAAAAAAAATTACAAAAGAATTCAATGTACAGAGTGTTTCTGTCAAGCAAAAATAAAATGTTTGGCTTGCTGTAATGTTGTTTAGATGTTGCTTCTACAGCACAGACCACACCTAGCAAAATGCTTCAAAAGAATAGGGTTGTGGTCCTCCACAACACATTACCTGGTCTAAAATACACAAGCACCCAGTTTGCCAATAGGGGATATTACCTTGGACGTTATTTAAGTGTCTACTTTTTTGTAGTAAACATTATTTTATTAGATGTGAAAGGTACTTAGTTTATAATGCCTTTTCTAAAGATAATGCTTTTTTTATCCTAAGCAGCTATATTTAGTTATTTGAAGATTTCTACTATGTTAATATTTTATTGCTCATTTAAAGCTTAGGTCATTCCTTATTGAAGTACCAAGCAAAGAATAATTTAAGTCAAATTATAACTGTCAATTAATCTGAAGTCTTTTTCACCTCTAGAGGATCATATAGATAGAATATGTTAGTGACAGTTTCCCTTAGGTTAAATGCTTATATTACTCTGAAATTAATTGGCAAACAAGTCATTTTTACCACCAAGCTATTGAAAAAGAATAAATTCTTAGTATTTTAAAAATTATAATTGGCAATATTTCTCATTATCTGTTAACAGTAACTTCAGAACTTTCATTAATAGTCTTACGTTCACATTGTGTCCTGTCGTCTGACATAGCAATATAGAAGAATATTCACTAGTGAGTTTCTAATGCAAATTAACTTTCTATAGTTAAGAGTTCGAGGCTTCATTGTTGACAGGAGAACCTCCTCGATGCTACTTAGGGACTTATTTTCCTTTTAGGTAACAGAAGTATCAATATTCTATGAATCATATGTTTCGCAGAATCACAGAATGATTGAGGTTGGAAGGGACCGTAGAGATTGTCTGGTTGAACTCCCCTGCTCCAGGAGGGACACCTAGAGCATGTGGCATCCAGGCGGGTTTTGAAGATCTCCAGAGAAGGAAACTCCACAACCTGTTCCACAACAGGGCAGCCTGTTCCAGGGCTCTGTCACCCTCACAGTGAAGCTCTTCCTCAAATGGAGATTGAACTTCCTGTGTTTCAATTTGTACCCATTACCCCTTATCCTGTTGCTGGCCACCACTGAGAAGAGTTGGCCCCATCCTCCCTCCATTCTCCCCTAAGATACTTACTGATCCCCTCTCAGTCTTCTCTAGGCTAAACAAGCCCAGCTTGCTTAGTCTTTCCTCATAAGATAGATGCTCCAGTCCCTTCATCATATTCATCGCTCCACTCGATGGACCCTCTCTAGAAGTTCTACATCCCTCTTGTCCTGCGGAGCCCAGAACTGCACACAATACTCCACAGGCAGCTTTACGAGAGCTGAGTAGAGGGGGAGGATCCCTTGACCTGCTGGCAATACTTCTCCTAATGCAGGCCAGGATCCCATTGGCCTCCTTGGCCACAAGGATACATTGCCTGCTGGTGGTTAACTTGTGAACCAGGACTCCTAAATCCCTCTCCACAGAGCTGCTTTCCAGCAGCTCAACCCCTAACCTGCCCTGGTGCCTGGGGTTCTTCTTGCCGAGGTGCAGGACCCTGCACTTGACCTTGTTGAATCTTATAAGGTTCCTCTCTGCCCAACTCTCCAACCTTTCTAGGTCCCTCTGAATGGCAGCACAGCCCTCTGGAGTGTGGGCCACTCCACCTAGTTTGGTATTGTCCACCAATTTTGCTCAGGATGCACTCTGTCCCCCCATCCAAGTCATTGATGAAAAGTTGAAGAGCAACAGGCCGAATACTGGCCCCTGTGGGACACCACTGGCCACAGGGCTCCAACCACCATTTATCACCACCCTCTGGACTCTGTCATCCAGCCAGTTCTCAGTCCACCTCACTCTCCATTCATTTAACCCACACTTCCGGAGTTTTCCTATTAAGATATTTTGGGAGGCGGTGTCAAAAGCCTTGCTGAAGTCAAGTAGACAACATCCACAGCTTTCCCATTGTCCATCCAGCCAGTCATACGATCGTAGAAGGCTATCAGGTTCGTCAAACCTGACTTCCCCTTGGTGAGTCCATGCTGACTACTCTTGATCACTTTCTTTTTCTTGACCTGCCTAGAGATTCCCCATATTTATAATCAAGAGATGATATTTGTTTCTTTGACATATTTTATTTCTGTTTCCTTTTTATAAATTCTATGACGTATTAATGTAAATAATACAGATAGTGTTATGTATGGTGTTAAAATGCTTCATAAAATATAAATTCATATAAATATTTCATAAATATTATGTTCTAGGTTTCATTTTTCTTCTGAATGAGAATGATTTCTTTTGGTTTGTTTTGAAGATTTAGACTTACCTGCATTTAAAACCTTCTGAGCTCTTCCCTTACTGCTGAATGGCTTCTACTACTCACCTACATGGGACAAACTTTGACATCTGTGTTAAAATTTCCACTCACATGCTGAAATGCTTGTCAAAAAATAAGGAACCCGAGGTTGGACACTGGATAGTTTATTTTCTTTCAGATAGTTGCCACTGTGAATTTTCAGAAAAAAAGTGAGCACATCTTATTGCAGTTATTAAACATTTATAATGGAATCTAAAGTACACTTTCAGTTGAAAGCACCTTTGGTATGTCCAGGAACACAGTTAAAATGTCGGGAATATATCTAAGGGACGGAGGCCTTCCCATGGGAAGCGACTACAAAGAGCTGAGCTAAAGAAGATAGTGGATACTCCCTGATCTGAAGGAATGTGATCCTGGAAAGTCCCTGAACTGCAAGCATGAGAAAGTTGGGTGAGATGGAGCTGTAATTAAGCTTGTCAGTGAGAAAGAAGGACTTGTGCACAGACCAATGGTGTGAATGCATGCCTGTTATCCACAACCAACCAAGTGCGGTAGAAGACGCGTGGATAGTAGCGTGAAGACGCGTGGATAGTAGCGTGTAACCAATCGTAGTGTATGCGCATGTGTGTCTAAAGAGCTTGCTTCTGCTTGTGTATATAAGCACGCTATTTGGGCTAAATAAACGGAGTTTTGCCTTATCGCTCATATTGAGTGTGCTGCTTTACTCCCCTGCTCCCTCTCCCCGTCTGGAAGGGGCAACCCTGGCTCAAGTCTTGTTTGCTTGCAACATTAAAACACTGTCCTACTTGTACTTTTAAAGCAATACATTTTAGAGTATGTTTAAGTACGCATTTTCTTAATGATTTTGCTCTTCCTTGGTAGTCCTAATGAAAGTGGCTGCAGAACTTTTGAATTATTACTTAGCTTCTCTTTTTAAAATAAGCTGTAACTTAATGCAACAGTTTAATGGACTTCAGACTTCTTGTATAGCTGAGAGTCACAGCTGAGAGTGACAAGTTTCTCTAAGGAGAATGCTAATCCAAAGTGATGGCACTGTGCAGAATCAAGTGAAGCTGACACAGTGATTATCAGCTACAAGATCAGAGGGTCAGCCTGTTGACATTCTTCCTCCGGCGGCTAAGGGAATGAGCAAGCAAGAAAAAGGTCTGAAGCTGCTATAATCACTGGGTTGAGGTGCAGAAGGGAAGAAGAAAGAGGCTGAAAATGAGAGCATCAGTGATTTGCATTGTCAGTGTGGGGCAGGGATGTCAAGAAAAACTTGGCACTAACCACATCCAGGAATAGCATGGGCCACTGTGTCTCCACAGTGCTGTAATTCTGGGGGCTGTGGCAGCATTGCCTTAGGCAGCAAGTGTGCCTTCTCCCTCCTCAGCACATTAGGAAAGATAGCACTACTGCCAGAGGCTGCTGTGCTGGTTCGGTAGCAACTGCCAGATCTAAACAAAGTCTGTTAATGGTATAGTTGGGAGTCGTGAGGAAAAACCTCCCTGGAAAGAAATACAGGTGAATGGTTTGTCAGAAAATTGTTGTTTAGTCTTGATTCATTGATTAATCGTCTTGCGATGAACTATATGGTCTTACATTCCTTTTATGAGGTTCACTAAAACTGCAGTGGTATTGAGAGCCATTATGTTATTCAATAGTTAGAAAGAAAAAGAAAGGCTATTATGAAAAAAATAGAGATCCATTATCTTCCTAGCATTTCTGTTAAAAAAAAAGATTAGTTTATAAAGCTAAAACACAAATAGCTATTAGGTAATCAGAAAGGAAACATTCTAAGTATTTCTATCTCAAAACTGATGTTGCAAGCCAGGACCATTCTCAGATGTTACCACCAATCTGTCTGGTGAAAGCCTCATATACCACAGTGAGTGATGCATAATAGCAGATTTCAGAAGGCATATATTTTTTTCAGGGCAACTGTTTTTTTTTTTGTGCTATCAGTTAAACTGTATCAGAGATTCCTAACATCACCAGCCATGCTGATCGTGCAAAGGAAAACTTCATGTGGAATCATCATTTCTGAGATTAATAAGAAGCTCTAAAAGTCTACAATTAGAATGCTCCAGATCAAACAAGTAAACATTGCTATAAAAGTAACCTTTATTAGCATTTAGCTGATCGTCAATGAACAGGCCATTTACCAAGGGAAGAATGCTGATTGTATTGCTATTGATGCACTGTGAATTAAATTTAATCTTTAGGCACTATTCCAAGTATCAGGAAGTAATATCTGCTGATATCAACCAAAGTATTATATTGCATGTTGTTATCTATGCAGGAAATGAAAACAGAAAATGAAAACTGCATTGGAAAAAACAGGTGTTTGGATACTGTGTGGTTTAATTAAGATATAGGAAGTTAATACAAGCATGTAACTTTTGATCTGTGTAGGAGTTGTCTTTGTTTTAAAGAAAACATTTCTACTAATCAAATCAGCCAGTGAATTTTCTTTATGCAGTAAGCTTACATTTACATGGCATTTACGTGCTTGTTTGTTTTTTCAATCAGATAACTAGAAAAATTATCTCCCTGTCTTTTGGGAAAACATAAATTCTTAAAGCATCTTGGTTCTATTGTCATAGTCCTAGCATTTCTGTTAAAACTGGAATGAGGTATAACCTTATAAAAATAAAAACCTTCCAGTTAAAAAGTACTATGAAAGTTTTAAGAGTGTACTATCAAAAGATACCAAAGCTGGAACAGTATAATAGAGAAAATAAGCTTTTGATTCCATAACACCAAATGTGATAAAAAGAGAGAAAATGCGATGGTGGTATTGATGTACATATTTGTGTGCTTATGTATTTACTCTCATCCTTTTGCCTAATATGCCCATTATTTCCTCACCCTATTCCCAGGAGTATTCAGGCATGAATATTCTCTCTTCCCATCACCTTAGGCCCTTAACTATCTCTAAGTAAGAAAAAGAAAACAAGAAAACAAACAGAAAAAAAGAGAATATATTCAGGAATTTGATAATCTATTGTGCACAACATCATTGCATTTATGCATTTATGCAATTATATTGTGATTCTATTGTTAATAACAGTAGCTTTTTCTGAGCTGTCTTTAGAAAAGCTGTTGTATAAGAGCAAGTTGTAGTTATTTAGCTGCATCCTTTTTATAGGTTATCCAAGCTTGTAATTTCTGTTGTGTAAATTGCATATGTGATGCAATTTTACTGACTTCTGTATTGATGCTGATTCAGGGCATCATCTGAGATGATTTTTAAGCAAATGTTTATTAACCTCCTCAGGGTAAGATGCAGTTCAATACAATGAATACTGAGGGCAGTGAACATATATATAGCAGCTTCCATTGATCCTGCTTAGAATTTCCATTACTGTGCTGTTTAGTTGCATTAAATTTTATTAAAAGCAGTATAAAAACAAGCTGCCTGTGGAAGCTTGTGTAGAAGCACTGAGTCCGTCTAGAAGGTAGAGCAGCTGACTTATATTGGGATTTGCTGTTAGAAACAAATGTATTAATGTTAAAGTCTAGTCTTCTAAATTCCTGATGCATGTTCAGAAAATAACTGAGAATTTACAGCCAGTAAGAAAGGAAATCTAGTGACTTTACTGTGAAGAAAAAAAAAATATAAGCAGTTAACAGAAAAAAAAAAGTCATACGCAGTTTCGAAGTCATTATTTCTCAATGTTTGCAGGAGGCAGTTGTTAACTATGGAAGACTGAGTGGGAGGTTAGAACTAAGTTGAATCTAGCATGATCATAAGATACATCATCCATGACATAGAATCATAGAATGCTTAAGGTTAGAAGGGACCTTTGGAGATCATCTAGTCCAACCTCCTGCACACGCAGGGTTATCTAGAGCATGTTACACAGGATTGTGTCCAAGCAGGTTTTGAAGATCTCCAGAAAAGGAGACTCCACCACCTCTCTGGGTAGCCTGTTCCAGTGCTCTGTCACCCTCACTGGCAGGAATTTTTTCATTAAGTTCCTGTGGAACTTTTGGTGCTTCAGTTTGTGGCTATAACCACTTATCCTATCAGTGACCACCACTGAAAAGAGGCTGGCTCCATCCTCCTCACTCCCTTCCTTAAAGTATAGATAGACACTGACCAAGTCCCTCTCAGCCTTCTCTTCTTCATGCCCATCTCTCTCAGCCTTTCCTCATAGGGCAGATGTTCCAGACCCCTGGTCATCCTCGTAGTGCTCTTGGATTCTCCAGAGTTACAACCATTTCTAGCAGCTGGAGAGGTTTCCTAACAGCAGACCCACTACATGCTTAGATGAAGAGCATTTGAACTCACATGGTTTTCTTCACAGATGCCAATGCCTCCCTGTAAATCGGCCAAATTGCTTATCTTAGGTTGTAGGTCTATTACATCTTACAAAAAAGAAGTCTTTAGAGGGACACATATGTCTTTTTGTTTCCCTTCTACAGCCAGGGAAATCTCAGTCAGTCTCTGCACTGATTTTTTTTATGTGGTAAATATTCAGGATTTGAATTTCATGGAGTGCACTGATTATTCTGCATTATTCTGCATTATTCTGCTTAGGTTTTCCCATCCATGACGTTTGCTTTATTGAATCCCCTTCTGCCTTTCTGTCTCAGGATTTATAGACTACATTCTTGTATAAATCAAGCCATTAAATACCATACATTCTCCCTGGTGTTCTGCCCAACTAGTGAGCAATGAAGTCATATCTTCCAGAAAGGTGTCAGTCTCACTTTGAAGAAACTTTGCTTTAAAATATTGAAATCATAGTACTTCTCCGGGAGGATCTTTTTTCTTTCCCTTTCCCTTTCCCTTTCCCTTTCCTTTCCCTTTCCTTTCCTTTCCTTTCCTTTCCTTTCCTTTCCTTTCCTTTCCTTTCCTTTCCTTTCCTTTCCTTTCCTTTCCTTTCCTTTCCTTTCCTTTCCTTTCCTTTCCTTTCCTTTCCTTTCCTTTCCTTCCCTTTCCTTTCCTTTCCTTTCCACTACATTTAAAAGAAAGGTACATTTATTTTCTATTTGAATCTGTCTATTTTAGCTTCCTGCCATTGGAAGGAATTAAAAGAAATGTACATTTATTTTCTATTTGAATCTGTCTAATTTTAGCTTCCTGCCATTGGAAGGAATTAAAAGAAATGTACATTTATTTTCTATTTGAATTTGTCTAATTTTAGTTTCCTGCCATTGGTTCTTGTCATGCCTTATTCTACTAGATTAAAGGGCTCTACTGTTTTGTATTTTTCCCTCGTGAAGCTTCAATGAAGTTACCTCTGACTGTCTTTTTTTCCTTTTCTTTTCACAAACTAAGTCTACTGAGCACTACTGAGAACAAAAAGAAATAACTCTAAGGCTGGTATATTCAAGCTGATGTATATCAATCCAAAATCAAGTTTGATGCTACTAGAAATCTAAAACAGCTTCTTCTAATAGGAAGAAGCTGCCTTATCAGCTCTACTTATAGTTTGACAAATAAAAAGTGTAATTGGATGTCCTCTAGAAATCACTTTTCCATACATAATCACAAGTGTTTGGGGTTTAATACTAAAATTCAACACTGGCAATTTTATTTCCTTATTTCCATGTATTTAATTTCCAAAATAATTACGATTGGTTTGGCACATCTTTTTGTATGCACCCCTTCATCCTAATACTAAAATACCAAAATATAAACAAGCCCATGTGGGCTGGAATGGTTAACAAAACAAAATAAAGTGGAGTGAGGAGTCAGATGTATGTGCGGGGTTTACAGCTGCAGACTCAGAAATGCTCTAAGATAATGTTTCTGAAACTGAAATAACGGAATGCTTGAGCATGATGTACTAGGGTAACATATGGTGGTATAAATAAGGCATTTTCCACAGGTGGTTGCAGTCAAAGTATAAACTGTGATATGAAAGAATGGAAACTACCGCTGTTAGGTGGATACTACTGTAGTCAGGTGAATGCTTCGCCATGGTTTTGTAGCTAAGACAGCAACAATTAGGCCCTTTGTTCCTATAATTTCTTTTTTTTCCATTTCCTAGCAGAAAGCCAAAGAATATTAAGTCTCATCACTGATTTTATCTCTAGTTTTGTAGCTATTTATGGATATATTCAGCTGCTGCTTAACAACAGAATCCTATTTCTCATGTTTCACCATGTATTTCTCATGTTTCACCATTAAAAACAGTATAATTTTTGCATGTTGTTAAGCCATCATTTAATAATAATTTCACTTTTTTTTTTTAATTGTGGTATTTGTGACTATCCAAGAAGCCAGGACTAAATTTATATGAATATAATAATTTATAATTTAAATCATGATCCTTAAATAATCATTACATCCAGTGCAGGCTTTGGAAACGAATGAGGCAAAACTGGTCCAGAAACAAGATGGCATTTATTACAATTATCAGCTAGGAATTGAATGGATTGATTGAACAGATCTAAGAAATGCTGAAAATATTATACCAACAGGCAGAGAGCAGGCCACCTACATACTTTGGCAGGTTCAGCTGGCTCATTTTAAATTTTAGTGCTCTGGGGGAGCTGGTGAGAATATGTCTTTCAGAATGCCTGTAATAGTTATTTAATTGGGGCAGGCAGATTCCAAGTGACTTGCAAGAGGATTATGATATTTTTCATTGAGTATGGATGTAGCTTTTACAGTAGCATCACAAGAAGCACTGATTACAGAGTCGCAGGTCCCTTTTCTTTGATGTTAAATCGGGTAGTTAAAAATAGCGCTAGTTTTGAAGGTGAGATTTCATGGACTGTATTGTCTAGGGAGCAACTATTTTTACAAATTTTATTTTACTACAATATACGCTTAATCCTATTATGTCTTTAATCAGTATTTTCATTGTAATTGACAATTAGCGAGCACAGTTTATAGTTCACAACTGTGTGCCTTATTAAAAAAGTAATGAAAACTTAATCTTCCATTCTTTGCAAATTCAGAGATTCCATTTCATTACCTGTGACTAGGGGAAGGCTGAGAATTTTGCAAGGACAAGTCACACATCCTGCCACTGGGACACAGACTTTCTGTAAATTTTGAGTGTGTCTCATTTTGAAGTAAAGGACTTTCTGTGAACAAGACTGTGTGAACTCTCATGAATATCTAAATGCACATTACCAGGTGCTCCAGATCTTTTCACTCTCAAATCCCTAAAAGACTCCTGACCATTCTGCCTCTGCCACTTTCCAAGGAAGTTCATGGGATGTGCCTATTCTGTGATCTCTTACTAAGTGCTCCACATAAATGAGATGGTAGGAGATTATTTTCAGAGCACTGCCATAGCTGATGTCTTTCATTTATCTGTGTTAATCAGGCTATTTTCCCTGTTTGTCTTCGAGTTGCTTTGGGGTTTGCTTTGCAGCCTATATGGGTAAGCACAGAACAGGACCTTTTGCAATAGCCATTTATCTGTTCTAAAATATATTACAGTTTTCATTGTGTCTTGTGTCTGTGGCTTATTTGTGGAAACTGCATTTCTTAAAATGCTAGGAAAGAAACCCTACTAAAAATGGCTGGCTTATGGATTTAGTTTTGCTGTCATTAGTGCAGGAGGCAGAGGTTATTCAGCCTTGCCCTCGCTCGTGCCCTCCAAGTGATCTGATTGTGTTAGGTTTAAGATTCCCTCCTGTCAGCTCTGGTAATGCTTGTTGCTGCCAGACAGTGACTTGCATGGGGTTTAGATCAGATATATTGTTACTTCATATTTTCTCTTTTCACTTCATGTGTAGCTTTTTTTTTTCCTCAAAAAGTGAACTGGAGTAACAGTCTAGAAGTGAAATCCTATTGACATCAAAGCATCCTAACGCCAATGAGGCCTAAAATTTATTCCGTGTGTATTGATATGTGGGATGATGTTTTATTACACATTTCCCTAGACAAATTAAGATTTTTTTATTATTATTTTTTTTCATATCTAAAATGACATAGCGAAACATATCTGCATATCTAAACCCTCTGTGCGATTTGTACATAATTGGTTCTTGTTGTTCCTGCTGTTCATAGTTCTTGCTGGATTGTAGTAGGAAGGAGTTTGCCATATTTTATTTAATCATTCTGAATCATGATCCCATGATGTATTTACATGATTTGATCATATGATTTATTTCCTCAGATGATATATACAGGACCCCTCTAAGAATGCCCTCTATATTTAAGAAAAATTTGCAAATTAATAACCAGCACCATCATCACTTTTCTGAATCAGAGACAGAAACTGTAGCACCAAAATTCCAATTCTCTTGACTATTAATTAGTAGAATAGGTAGAAGCACTTGTTCATTTACATGAGAAACTTTTAGGTGCAAAGATTTTCATTTATCTTAGTTGATAAAAATCCCTCCTTAAAGGAAAGACAGTAATTCATGTTCTTCTTTAAAGGTCAGAGCAAGAGTTAAGAACTCTAAAGCCTTTCATTTTGTATGGAGAAGCTTCTTCCAGTTTCCACACTAAAAAGTCCTACAACGTAATGGCTACATTAAAGATCTAGAAACAGCATGCACTAATGGCTCTTCCAGCTGCCCATTGACATATTTGAAAGTTTGATATAATTTAAAAAGTTCTTAAACATTTATTTCAAGTCCTCAGGCAGAAAGACAGGAGCATGGGTCTCAAATCACATACTGTTTCTGCTTGTTCATATTCCTATTATTATGGCTTGTGATTGTCTAGCAGATTCATTGTGTGGAAGTAATACCTGATAAACTTTTCCAAAATGTTGAGATAAAATATTTAGTTTCTACAAATTTGAAAAAATGTGATGTCATTTTATATTTAGTTATGGAACCATAGCTGATAAAATCATAAAATAGTTGAGGTTGGAAAGGCACCCTGGAGACTGTGTAGTCCAACTCTTCTGCTGGCAGGAGGGTTGGTAGAGCACAGTGCTCTGAATCACAGAATGGTTGAGGTTAGAAGGGACCTCTGGAGATCATCTAGTCCAACCTCCCTGCTCAAGCAGGGTCACTTGTCCAGGATCCTAGACTTTTGAATATCTCCAAGGACGGGGACTGCCTAATGTCTCTGGATTCCCTCCAGTGCTCCCAGAGTCTGCTTTCCAGAAGCCCAGGGTTGTGATCTTCCTATTTCCTTTGTTTCTTTCTCTCAGAGGAGTTCCCTCCTCTGAACTCTGCCATCTCATTGTCACTGCAGCCAAGACTTCCCCCACTTTCATGTCCCCTATTTGTAGCGATCCAGTCCAGCAGAGAGTCTTTCTCTAGTAGCTACCAATTCCCCCGAGTTAGAAAGTTTTTATGAACAGAACCTCCTGGATTGTTTATATCCTGCTGTGTTGTCCCTCCAACAGATATTACAGTGGTTAAAATCCCTGCTGAGGACTATGACCTGAAAATGTGCATTTCTGAATAAGGCTTAATCTCCTTTCGTGATGGCAGCAGAAACACACCCCAACATCACCTATGTTGGCCTCCTTCACAATACTGACCCATAAACTCTCAGCTGGCCCCTCACCCAAGGGCCTCTCATCCCAAGGCAGATCTCCCTGCATTATCACTACTCGCATGCAAGTTGGCTTCTCCTTCTTACTTTCCCAGCATGTACTTCCTAAGGAATTACTGCAGCACTCCAGTTGCATGACCTATCTGACATGTTCACATGAGATCACAGCCCCACAACTAAAAACTGAGCTCTAATTCCTCCTGCTTGTTCCCCGTGCTGCATGTGTCAGTTCACAGTCATTTCATATGCACACCCAGTCATATTGAGTTCCCAGTGAAGGTAATAGAGCTTCACCCATAATGCTTTCCCCATGGTACTTCCTTATATGTGTTCATACACTTGTGTTAATGCTCATTCCACCCTATTTTGTTATTGAATGAAGATATACCATCAAATGATAAATAATAAATTAAAGTCTTCCAAAGCATCAGCTAAATAATTTTTATTCTTAAATATTATCATTTCGCTCTAGGGTAAAGATTTGTTCCAATGGAAATAAATTAAAAATGCAAACCATATGGAGCTGAATGTTCCAATTCACAGTATAAAGTAATATCTACTAAAGAAAAGCAAATTATTCTAGCTAGGCTATGAAATAATACAGAAGCATA